>JBBBDQ010001332.1:3707500-4307500 GCA_037127315.1 Ascarosepion bandense
CAGAAACAAAAAATAAATAAATAAATAAATAAAAAAATGTAAGAGCGAAAAATAGATAACGCAAAAGAATGAAGAATGATTGAAAATATTGCCAAAATATAGACTGAAAGGAAAGACTGATTAGTTATTTAAGATCCATCGGAGTTAATGTCACTCAAAGAGAAAATTACAAACATCGTCATCCAAAAAGTGTAGAAAATATTTCAAGAACCGAAAATGAAATTTGAATCTGTTTGAAATTGAAATGTACACAACACAAGTAATGTGACACGCGCACAAATAGCAATATCTATTTACAAATAACTCGAAAAAAATTAGCCCAAAATTATAATTTACGAATATAATGGAATTTTGTGTCTATGTAAACAAGCTCTCAATTTTTTGGTACATTAGCTGAAATATTTTCATGTCAGTTAACCTCATGCAAATATTTTATATCAGAGAAATACAAGAGGCACAGAGTTAAAAACAACTATATTTACATATGTAAATCTATGTACATTGTTTCGAAGCAAACAAACAACTTGTGATGGAACACTTACTAATTATTCACTTGTTCCGTCATTTCCTTTAAAAATAGAACCCTTCATTAAAAAGAAAACAAAATGAAAAGTATGCTGCAAAAAGAAATACAAAAAGATAAAGGACGTTTGAAAAGTCATTCAAACTTACCCCCCAACCCTGAAAAAATGTAAAATGTTGGAAATGAACAATGGTCCTTGTTAGGAAAACGGAACTACGAAATACGTAGCAGAGTAAAGCTTTCTTTAAAAAAAAGTTTATTTACGTTTCAAATTTTTTAAAAAGAGAAAAATTGTTTCATGTTTTTAGATTTTACATTCAAAAATAAAAATAAAACATGTTTTCCTGTCAAGTAGCTTAAACCTCAGAAGGTATCACCCTTAGGCAAAGGAAGAAGAGGAACGACTGGGTTGGCAACGTCACTGAGTAGACAGGAAGATCATTGCTAAGACAACAACACACAACCGAGACAAACAGGGAGAGCTGGTCAGGTGTTCAGATACGCAGTGACCTGACAACAATACCTGATCATGGGATTGATGTTGATATATAATATTTATGTTAGACACGCAGATCATCATTCATTGTGATAACACTGAAGATATGCAAGACAAGGCTGTGAAACAGATACCTGGTTTCAGGTATATGTGTCCATTGTCATACATATAAATGATTCCCAATGATTCGAATGATAAGGTAATGCTACAAGAACATCGCAACTTCGTAACACGAGGGGAGATAGAAAAATCAGGCGTGGCTGACCATATGTGGAAGGAGAAAGGGGATCACCGCCCCCTATGAGATGAAGTTGAAATAATAGATAGAGAACACCACTGGAAACTACGTCAATTTAAGGAATCAGCACATATGCTAGGCTACAAAAATCTCCTAAGCCGAACAAGCATAGAGATGAATACAATATAGGAATCAGTAATACGGAGTGCCAGAGAAAATCATTAGTGCCAAATTTCAATATGAGCTCTGGTAAAATATATTAGAGAAAAACCATTAACATTAAAAAACATTAACATTAAAAAATACTAGAGAAAACCATTAACATAAAAAAATTTGCAATGAACTCTAGTAAAAAATGGACACTGATCATTAGGTTTTATAACTCCCAAAAATTCGGTTGAGGACACATGGCACAGTGGATATTGACGTTGGTTAGTTCTTGTGACTTGACTCAAAGAGTTGTGAGCTCAATATCAGGCTACAGCAGTGGTGAACAAGTAACATAGAGGGTTAGAGGGAGATAACTCATGACTACCAAAAGAGGCTCTATGCAAGGAATGAGGATGATATACCCCAGTGATTGTAATAAAGGGTTCGGTTCAAAATTCCTAGCACGTCGAAATTCCTACAACGGCCAAAACGTCGCAATAAAGATGAGGTCAAAAGTCCAAATAATGTAAATAGTGTTAAAAAATAAGGGTTCATAGTTACACACTGTATAGGTTTCGTGTGCAACAGATAACTGAATATTACATTTTACTTGTTACTTCACAGATAGATAGATGAAGATGGATTAGCAAACCAGGAGTTTCACATAATTATTAGCTGAATATTTTGTCTAAATTTTCATTGTATAATGTACAATTGAAGTAATCTATGCGGAATTGTTCTGTTAAATTTAATAACCAGGCAGAGATTTATATGAAAATTTAACTATTTATCTAATCTAAATAAAACTGAAAATGTGTGTCAGTGTGTGTGCATCCTCACTGATTTCTATTAACATACACTTCCACATTTTTCATCCGATTTGTTTCAAAATTTATGCACCTCCGGCAAATTTCTTATTCTACACAACAAAGAAAAAGAAATTGCGCGTGGGTCTTCGGTTTAGTTTTAATATCTTATTTTCAAATATTTCTTTGATTTGTTAAAGATAAGTTCAATACAGTAACTTTTACACTGAGAATAACACTTTCAAAAATACAAGAGTTATCTCCCGTATTTAATGTCTATATATAAATATAACAAAAAATATGTGTGTGTCAGTGCGTGTGTGTGTGGTAGAGTGTTTCCTCACTGATTTAACATATACTTCCACATTTGTCATCCGATTTGTTTCAAAACTTACACAACCTTGCAAATTTATTCAAGCAGATATTCATTTCGCGTAGCCAACTTAGAAGCAAACCTCTAGCATTTACCCGGCCCTATTTTATCTTACTGCGTCAGCTGAAGTTGCACTTATCAGCGCTACAAATATGCACCTTCTGCACAGCTATTCATTTTCCCTTACAAAGACCAACGCATAAATTGCCTATGGCATTTCGTACTCTTCCCATTCTTGTGCAACGCCGGGTACTAACTGCTAGTTATTAAATAAAGTTTTACTTTCTTCGGTTTGTATAGACTTACCGATGTAGGGATTTTAAGCAAAATATTAAAAGTAGATTTATTTGGGAGTTGGGTCAATGAAAAAACGGGAATTTTACTTTCTTGCATTAAGAAATAAAAAATAAATAAATTGATTCTAGTATTTAGCGAATCGTGAATACAATGTGCACAGACGTGACATATTTTCAACTCAGTCGATTTTCGATGAAATAAACTTTAATTTGCCTTCCGACCGGAATGTGTCTGAAATAAACATGAAAGAATCAATGACTGTCCTCAGAAATGAACAGTCTGTCATGCTCTTTTTCTCTCTCTCTCTTTCTCTCTCACACACACCTCACACACACACACACACACGCATATATATATATATATATATATATATATATATATATATATATATAAATTTGTTTTAACATCATACGAGTATCCATTAAAAATAATATTAAAACAAATAAATTTAAATAAACATGTCGGTTAATACCAATTTCGTAAGTTTCCGTATAATTTCGTAACATATATATATATATATATATATATAAGGTCAACTAGAAATTATGTAACTCGTGTAAAACAAATATGTCAATGCTTTGAAAGGTAGTCCATTAAGATAATTATTATCAATTCTTTTTTTATTTTATTACTAGTGGTTTAGTTTCTATGCGCGGCAAAAATCCACACAAAAAACTCAAAGTAACAATTTTCCCCATTTTTATCAAATGCAACTATATATATATATATATATATATATATATAAAATTAAAATTAATATATATATATATATATATATATATATATAAATATATAGTTATAAATATTTAGTCATTATGGTTTTTCCCTATAAAAGTTACATGAAAAAAAATTATAATGAAAGAATTAAAAAATATGAATGACTTCTTTAAGGGCTGAAATGTGGGAATATCAATGAAGTCAACCAATTTTTCTGTCTCTAATGTATAAGATATTATCCGATATTACTAAAAGTGCCGAAATCTGACTATAACATCAAACATGAGAATTTATGCTAGAATTCTTTTGGAAAAGCTCAGAACTTTTCATCCTCTCTTAATATTGCATCGGAACTGTTGTTAAAAAGAAAGACAAATTTAAAAACAGAAACTTTTATTTTCTTTTTAAGGCAGAAAAAACCGATGTTTTGAAAAATTCACAAAACCATTAATTTTAGCTTCAAAACCTTTTATTGACATCAATGTGTTCTTATTGAATTAGCATGCAACAAAATCAAGAAGTGAAACAACATCCTTCATGTGGTGTCTGTTTTCATTTATGCATTTCTGAAGGCGTTCTTGGAAGTTCGCATTCACTTTTTCCAGCATTGCTCTGTCGATTTGGGCGACTTCCACACGAATAGCTTCCTTCGAATCATCCAATTTACAGGTCTTATGCTCACACACACGTGACTTGCGGTTTCCCCACAAGAAATAATCACACATGAACAAATCAGGGGATTGAGTGGCGGAGGAGGCAAAGGAATGTCAGAAAACCTGAAAATGAGGCAGTCGTCGAAAAGAGGGCGGAGAACGTCGATTGGTGCTCTGGCTGTGTGAACCATCGCCCCGTTCTGCTGAAATCACACACCGGATAGGAACACGTTTTCATCGTAATTCAAGCACAAAAAGTGGTTCATCATCTCGATATAACGCTCGGAGTTCACAGTATCAGCATTTCCATTATGGTTTTCAAAAAAGTAAGAACCAATGACGCCAGTTTTTCCAACAGTGCACCAAACCATCTCTTTCGGACTGTGCAGTGGTCTTTCGACCAGTTCTGAAAATCAGATTCACCCATTAACAAAATTAGGTTGTCATTTGTCACAAAAATTGCATCTACCTGACGTGCAAACTTAAGCTGCTGTGCGTAGTCTACTGGTTTCAACTGTTGCCTAATGACCAATTTGTATTTGACCAAATGGAAATGTATGTTTTCATGAAAATTATGCCTTACCGAACGATTATCGATGTCAAGTTCTATAACTTGCCTCTGAGCAGAGCGATTCGGACTGTTTGGCAAAGCTTGTCTGACACGTTCCACATTTTCTGGGATACGTACCATTCTGTCTCTTATTTATTTGTGTAATCCGTGTACAAAGTGCCTGAACCCAAGGTAAGTTTGTGTTACGAGTATGAACAGCCTGATTTCGGTGAATGTTGAATCGGCGACGAAACTCACGCTGAGCTGCTGTGACAGACTTCGATTTCTCACCAAAAGCAGACATTAATAGAGAACGATTTAGACTCACACCACCAAAGCAAGGCTTAATGAACACCGACTAAAGATGCCGAAAAGCAGATTATTGAAATACGACTTAAGGTACCAGGACTAGCTTAAGAAACACAAAGGTGTTACGAATCCATAGAAACGGGCTGGGGGAGAGACGCATTCCTATATTCAGCAGTCTCTTATAAAGAATACAATAACAGCGTGAGAAAGAAATATGAAGAACAAATTGGAAAAGAGCACTCAAAATGGGATTCACTAAAGGAAGGGATGGTGACCTCAGCAAACAACATAGCATCAAAGGAAAGCAGACGCAGAAGAAAAAATGAGTGAATGACCGAAGAGATTCTCTACATGATGCAAAAGAGACAAAAAATAACGCCAAGGCATGGAGCAGAGTACAAGAAACTTCACAGGGAATAAATGCAGACAACAAATGCGCAGAAGTAAAGAGAATGGGCAGGACTAATAAAGCAGAGATGCATAAAGAGATAAGAGAACTAACAGGAGAAAAAACCTTCTCCTCAACAGGATGCATAAAATCCAAGGATGGAACAATCATATTGGAGAAAGAGGAAATACTCCAGCGATGGGAAGAATATATAAAGGATCTTTTTTGCGACAGGAGAGAACAACCAAGAATACACAAGTAGGTGGATGGAACGGAAATACTAAAATCCGAAGTGGAAGCTGCAATGGCTAAAATGAACAGAAACAAAGCAGCTAGTCCAGACGGCATTGTGATAGAGCTGCTGATAGCCTTAGAAAAATACGGCATAGAAAAAATTACCGACATAATAAACGAAATTTATAGCAGTGGAATAATACCAGACGACCTATACAAGTCGATATTTATAGCACTGCCGAAGAAACCAGGTGCAAACGAGTGTGAACTAAACAGAACTGTCAGCTTAATGAGCCACATTACAAAACTGATTGTCAGAATCCTGATGAATAGAGCGAGAAGCAGAATCAGGCCAGAGATAGGACAGGAACAGTGCGGGTTCGTCAAAGACACTTGAACAAGGAACGCCATATTCATGATTAGGATGCTCTCCGAAAGGGCAATACAAATGAAGAAAGTCTTGTACCTGTGTTTCATTGACTATGCGAAGGCATTCGACAAGATACGACACAAAGAATTGATGGAGATGCTCGGCAACCTCGACATTTTCGGGAAAGACATAAGAGTAATCAAGAATCTCTACTGGCAACAAACGGCATGCATACGGACAGGTAACAATTTCAGTAGATTTACAAAGATAGAAAGAGGCGGATTTGTTCAACCTGTACAGCGAGAATATTTTGAGGACCCTAGATGACACACCAGGATTTGTTATTGGAGGCCACAACTTCAACAGCATAAGGTATGCAAATGATACGGTGCTGATTGCAGACACGGAAAGGAAATTACAAGACCTTCTACAGAAGGTAGCGGTGGAGAGTGACCAAAAAGGACTACAAATAACCTTTAAGAAAACTGAATGCATGGTCATCAGCAAAATGTGCACCCCAAAATGCCAAATGCAGGTGGGGGATACCAGAATAAAACAGGTGCAAAAATTTCAATACCTAGGAAGTGTTCTAACAGGAGATGGATAGTGCGACACAGAGATCCGAAGGCTAATTGGCATGGCAAAGGACGCGTTCCAGAAACTGAGTAAAGTACTAACACACAGGAAAATTTCACTAGAAACAAAGAAAAGAGTGCTGGATTGCTATATGATGTCAGTTCTTCAATACGGCAGTGAATGCTGGACAATATCATCGAAAATGAGGACAAAACTGGAAGCAGCGGAAATGTAGTTCTACAGAAGGATGCAAGCAACGATGAGGTGTTGGAAAGAATGGCAACGAAAAGGAAATTAATACTGAGCATCAGGAAGAGACAACTGAAGTTCCTGGGACACGCAATGAGTAAGGAAAGCCCGGAGAACCTGATACTGACTGGCCAGATAGAAGGAAGGAGAGACAGAGGAAGGCAGCGGATAACATATCTGCAGGGCCTGATCAGGTGGATGACGGAATGGGGGTTGCCAGGAGTAACAGGAGCAAGCATATTGGGACTCACAAGGGATAGAGAGACGTGGAGAACCATGATCGCCTACCTCCTGAAGGGACAGGGCACATAGAAGAAGCAGAAGAAGAAGTTATAAAGACATATGTTATTAATCAACATATTTGAACCTATTGAGTTGTTCATTATTTTTACTCTTTCTTTTATATACTTGTGCAGTATCACCTCTGTCCCGGATTCAGCTTGCACTACAGCCCGACGCCTGATTGATTTCGCCCGCCTAAGATCAAACCACAACGTGGGTAGTTTTGGACGAGAGATCAAAGTAGTTGCTTCAGTAACCAGACGTTGGAAGCGAGCTGGGAACGGCGGAGCTGATATTGACTCTAACCAGGCATCAACTGCGACCAAGACAACCAGAGGGGTTAGTGTCATATCTGGGGCCGTGGTGGACCGGGTTTGTATCCAAAGCAACCAGCCAGTAGGGTCAGAGAACCGTCACAACTGGCGCCGCGACCATATGATCAAGGCCTGGACCGACCACTGCCCCTCCGATAGGGTTAGACAGTCACACATTACATAGCGGATGTACACGGGCGTCTGCTTTCGGGCTTAATTAAAATCGTCGGTGGGTTTTCTCAGTTAAATACTTTTCAGGGTGGCTCAGATTGCCTAAACGGGAAAATTGCTTCTTGTGCAGAAATATTTTTGTGAAGAGAAGTAGACAATCAGATTTCGAGTTTTAGAAAACTTAAGAAAACTAGCTGAAGCCTGCTTTCAAGAAAAGTGAAAATTTAACTAGTAGAAATAAAGCGATAAATAAATTGTCACCAAGATGCGATTAGTAAATTGTCCTATGATAGCTAAGTAGTATTTTTTTATTCAATGATATTGTGAGTTTGCCAATCGTGAAGGAAAAAAAGTTATTTTATTTCGTCTTCACCACCGTCAGACTATCCAAAGTGGGTCAGGTCGAGAATTTCTCAATACACGTTCGTGCACATACCTACACTTTCTGGCCACTTAACTACAGGTGAAGAAACACGCTTTTATATCATTACTAATCAGCCAATGATATATCATCCATTTAATGACTATAGATATTTAAACATGGCTACGATAATCTGAGGAATCTCATTTCGTGCATTATGATGAAAAAAAAAGTCATTTAAGTGACTTTGAACGGGGCATTGTCGTTGGCGCTAGACAGGCTAGTCTGAATATTTCAAAAACTGCTGACTTACTACGATCTTTAAGTACAACTATCTCGGTGGTGTATAGGGAATAATCCGTGCAAATAAAAATTCCAATGGAGCGATAATCCTGTAGTTGAAAATCCCTTGTTGGTGAGAAAAATCGGAAGAGAATAGACAAGCTGATAAGCGACAGTAGCTCAAATAACCACATTTTACAACGGAGGTATCTGAGAAGAGTATCTTCAGACACACGATGCGTCTAACCCATGATCCAAAAGGACAGCCGAAGACCCCCCTCCCCCAAAAGGGTAATTTCAATTTCTCTCTCTAGAAGTAGGAAAAAAACATTGAAATAAATTGTGAATCAAAGCCATAAAGAATATATCGTGGTCTATTGAACTTGTTTCCTGTTTAGGATGTGGTTTCCGGTTTTTCTCTTTTTCTCTTTTTCAATCTTTTCACTCTTTTATTTTATTTTATTTTATTTTATTTTTTCAATTGGAGTAGATAGACTAAACTATCGCCCGGTTCACACTCCACCCACGTCTATTGAACAGGTGAAGAGGCTCATCCTTTATTTCCTGTTTAGGATGTGGTTTCCGGTTTTTCTCTTTTCCAATCTTTTCACTCTTACGTAGGCCCCTGCGCATCAGTGGCGTTTTCGCCTTGCTTGGGGTGATATGATTAAAAAAAATATGAAAGTCAGAGTTTACAGTCAGAGAAGCGGAGAGGCACAATTGTCGCATTGAGATGTTTATGCGGTAACAAAAGAATATGTAATTTTGTCAATAAATTGCATTCTTTTTTGTTTATTCTTATTTAAATAATAACTTTGTTGATTTTCTAATCTGTATTTAAATTTTGTCGCAATGATTTGTGATCCAGATAATTTAATAATATAATTTTAAAAAATGCACGTAATATTTATGAATCATGTTAGGTCTATCGAAGCAACAAATATTCATTCAAAAAGTTTTGTTAAAATCAACAAAAAAATATGTTTATTATAGATTTTTTATAGTTAGTGGATTAGTTTCAGTATTTTGGTGTTAAATGTGAAAAAGAACTGCCGACAGTTCGTGCTAGTTTTTGATTAAGTTCCAAGCTTTGACTGGCTTCAGTCATTATTAAGAAAGAAAGAAAGAAAGAAAGAAAGAAAGAAAGAAAGAAAGAAATTCGATGGAATTCAAAGTTCGTTTTGCACGTTTGGAATGATTTGGAATTTTGTGTTTTATGTTAGTTTTATCTCGGACTCTTGAATCTTATGCCACACACAGAAACAATTCATGCTACGGTCACGCATAATAACAAAAATCGGATAGGCAAATATTTGTGTGCAAAATTCCAGTAACGCACTCGTTGTGCGGAAAAAAGAAAGAAAAACGAAGACACTTTGTTTGAAAATTTCATAATAATAATCAGGTGGCCGTCATTTTCGTAAAGAGATTTAAAAAAATTGGTGTATGTTCTTTTAGTTGTATATTGTGTACCTCATAAAGTTGTCAATGTAGAAAATCTATAGCATTTCTGAAATAGTTTATTATTATTATGTCATTTTTCATCATATTTCGATTTCTGCTTTGGTCTCACTACCAACCAAGTCTGCGGGGAGACCTAAGGCAGGTAGTGGCGTGTTGTTATGGCTCCATTTCATGCTTTTCTATCTTCCCTATCATCTCCAGCATTACATAGATAAAGTTTTCCTTAGTATGTGGGCTGTACTTAATAAGACAATTTTTTGTATATCTCTTAAGCTGGGGTTTCCAGGGATTCTTTCAATGTGTTGTTTTGTTCCATTTTTTATCATTCCAAGTGCACCTACTATCACATGGCACAACTATTGTTTTCAATTTCCACATTTTTTCTATTTCAATTTCCAGGTCTTTATATTTTGACAGTTTTTCAAATTCCTTGATTGCTATGTTACAATCCGCTGGACAAGCCATATCAATTAATAGACAAGTTTTCTCCTTCTGGTTTTTAACAATAATGTCTGGCCTGTTTGCTTCAATTTTTCTGTCTGTGTAGATGGTGTAATCCCATAGAATGGTTACATCTTCTATTTCTGTAACCGGTGCTGGGTGATGTTCATACCAGTGTTTGCCTACAGCTTTTCCATAATGTTTGCATATTGCCCAATGTAAATATTGCCCAACTCTATCGTGGCGATTTTTATATTCATTTGGGGCAAGCACAGAACAGCCTGAGATTAGGTGGTCTATTGTTTCTTGGTGTTTATCACAAAACCTGCATTTTGGATCCATATTATTATGCATAATATTTGCCTGAAAGTTTCTCGTGAAAAGACTTTGGTCTTGTGCTGCAAGAATAAAGTCTTCAGTTTCAGACTTTAATCCAGATGCACGTAACCATCGATGAGTATTAACTTTGTCAACATTGGATTTATTGGCACGTACTGGATATTGGCCATGCAGAGGTTTGTCTTGCCAGCGCTGTTTCTTCTGTTCAAGAGCTTTATCTTTGGCTTTCATTTTCATATTCTTTGCCGCAATAGCCGGCTCTTGGCTTCCGTTCTGCTTTTCTACAGAATCTACTAACTGTAAATCTTGTTTGAATTTACTGCCTTCTTTTATTATTGAATATTTTTTCTTTCTTTCTTCATGTTGCCTTACTAATTGTATCATCCAATCCTTTGTTGTTTCTATGTATGTTAGTAAGCCAATAGTTGTTGTCTTGTATGACAATTTCAGCTGAATAAGACCTCTTCCACCTTCTTTACGGGGTATGTATAGACGGTCTACATCAGCCTTTGGATGATGCATCTTATGCTTAGAAAGAAGCTTTCTTGTTTTAGCATCCATTCGCTTGATGTCGTTTAGAGTCCAGTTTAAGATGTTAAAGCTATATTGGACAACTGGGATTTCAAGGCTATTAATGGCCATAACTCTATTCTGTGAATTTAATTCAGTTTTTAATATCATTCGTAGCCTTCTATAGTACTCTTTACGCACTATTTCTTTCATTTTTTTATGGTGAATGTTTTCGCTCTCATTTACACCTAGGTATTTATAAGCTTCTTCTGGTTTCAATTCTTTTATTGTTACAGCAGGGTCTAGGCTAATTGAGGATGTTTCTTGTATTGATCCACGTAAAACTGTAGCTTTAGCACATTTATTCAAATTAAATTTCATTCCAATGTCTTCGCTGAAGCATTTTACAGTTTGCAGAAGACCTTCCAGCTCATTATCATTCTTAGCATATAACTTCAAGTCATCCATGTAAAATAGATGGCTTATTTTCTTTTGGCCTATTTTATAACCACATTCTGTCTTATCAAGTTGACTGGTTAGTGCTATTAATGATATGCAGAATAGTAAGGGAGATAAAGAATCACCTTGAAATATACCTCTTTTGATGTTTATTTCATCAGACTTATAGGTTCCATTTATATGATTGAGGTAAAGGGTTGTTTTCCATATAGACATGCACTGTTTGATGAATTGTTTTTATTTTCTTTAATTATAATAATTTATGAAGTTTCAATAATATTTTTAAGGCACTTCAAAGATTTGTTGGGTTTAGTTTTAAAACTTATTAAACGAAGATTATATTTACTAATCGAAAATTAAAAAGTTTAATACAAATCGCCATGTCTTCCTATTTTTAAAATAATTTTAAATTTTCTTTTGTGTATTTGAAGTTTTTTGTATGGTAATTTCTGTGTAAATTAAAAGCTCATGTGTTTCAGGGTTACTTCCCCGTACAGAATAAAATTTGTGCAATTATGTCACTTGTGGTAGTTATACACTTATCTTATTTCGCATCTGTCAAATCTGTCAACGCATACTGTGGAAAGGTTAGAAAGTTGAACTCTGTGTTTAAGAAATAGTTTTATTCTAAATTTCATGTTATAAATAAGTAATACTTGTGTAAATCAGATTAATTTAACATTTTATTTTTGCAAAATTTTTAAAATCGAGAATTAACATGTTTACAAATGTGTTGATCGCATAAAAATGGCCGAAAAATTGAAAGATTAAAAACAAAATTGAAAAATTTTAGATACCAATGAATATAATTTCTGTTTGAAATACACCAAAGTATTTTGTATACTAGAAATAGTAAATTTAATCATTTAGCTTTCAATAAAAACTAAAATAAAATGTTCAAGAAAACTTTTTTATTTCTAAAGATTCAATTTAAAATTTAAATATAAAAAATGAGTAGAGGTACTTACCCTAAAATCACACATTTTTACAGAAAACCCTTCGTAAAGTGTGAGCTGCTTTTGTGAGTACAATCTTTTGTATTTCTTTAAGACATGGCCGACCAGATATACCTTCAATGTGTCTATCAAAGTTTTTTCCAATCAATCTGAAGACTCCAACTACAACTGGATTTATTGATTTTCTCATGTGCCACATTATTGAGATTTCCACTTCAATATCCTTGTAGTTTGATAGTTTTCTGAATATCTTCAAAGATATATTACAATCTGCAGAGACCACAATGTCAATAGAAAAGCACATTCTGTTTTTGCTCTCCTTGAACACGATGTCCGAATGATTAGCTTTGATGTTCTCTCTCTGTGGATTGTAAAGTCCCATAAAATTGTTACGGGCCCTATCTCTGTAACGGAATCTGGTTAATCTTCATATCAGTTTCTTGCAGTTTTATTTCCCGTAAAAGTTGCATATTTTCTAATGCTGATATTGACCCACTCTATCATGCCAAGTTTTATATTTGGTTGGTGCTAACACTGTGTAACTTGATACAATATGGTCAATTGGTTTTGGATATTTATCACAGAATCTGTATTTGGGCCTAACAAAATTTTTCTCTACGTGTGTTGATAATTTCTAGTTAGCAAGCATTGGTCCTGTGCAGCAAAAATAAAACCTTCGGTTACAGCTTTTATTATTATTATTATGTTATTTTTTCATCATATTTCGATTTCTGCTTTGGTCTCACTACCAACCAAGTCTGCGGGGAGACCTAAGGCAGGTCGTGGCGTGTTGTGATGGCTCCATTTCATGCTTTTCTATCTTCCCTATCATCCCTAGCATTACATAGATAAAGTTTTCCTTAGTGTGTGGGCTGTACTTAATAAGACAATTTTTTGTATATCTCTTAAGCTGGGGTTTCCAGGGATTCTTTCAATGTGTTGTTTTGTTCCATTTTTTATCATTCCAAGTACACCTATCACTGGCACAACTATTGTTTTCAATTTCCACATTTTTTCTATTTCAATTTCCAGGTCTTTATATTTTGACAGTTTTTCAAATTCCTTGATTGCTATGTTACAATCCGCTGGACAAGCCATATCAATTAATAGACAAGTTTCTCTTTCTGGTTTTTAACAATAATGTCTGGCCTGTTTGCTTCAATTTTTCTGTCTGTGTAGATGGTGTAATCCCATAGAATGGTTACATCTTCTATTTCTGTAACCGGTGCTGGGTGATGTTCATACCAGTGTTTGTTTACAGCTTTTCCATAATGTTTGCACATTGCCCAATGTAAATATTGCCCAACTCTATCGTGGCGATTTTTATATTCATTTGGGGCAAGCACAGAACAGCCTGAGATTAGGTGGTCTATTGTTTCTTGGTGTTTATCACAAAACCTGCATTTTGGATCCATATTATTGTGCATAATATTTGCCTGAAATCTCTAGTGAAAAGACTTATTATTATTATTATTATTATTATTATTATTATTATTATTATTATTATTATTATTATTGTCATAAAGTGAAGGAGCAAGATACCAAGAAAATGAAGTTGGGTTACAAGTATAAAAAAAAGCAGCATGTCCATCATGACATTCAATCTGGTAAGGGTATACCAGTTGCCACAGTAAAATGTGCACAGGTGGCAGCGGGTTTTGATAGAAGCAGCACATAATGATGCATGTGGGTCCCAACTAGATAGATTTAGGTTTATTTTGTTTTAGGGTTTATCAACCTGAGTTTTTTTTTTAAATAGATTCATATGAATAGAATATGTATTCTTTGAAAAAATCAGTTTGTAGACCAGGTATCATTGACGTATTTTTGTAAAAAGGTATTGTCAAGAGTAAAAAGTATTCTGGTTATATATTTATTTTATTTCAAAAAAGTATTTTTAATTGTATTTTTCCTTTAAAAAATGTATTGCTGGTTTTTTTACTGTAAAAATCTATTTTCATACTTTTATAGTGTTTTGAGCTTAGTTTAAGGGTTAAATCTTTGCACATAGCTGGGATCATTGCAGGTGCTACCACCCTGGATCAGGATTTACCTGGGAAAAATAACAATTAACATGTGATTACACACTTCTCTGAATGATATAGTCAGAGGCCTTGATGCCAGATGCAGTTTATCACCATACCAAGGTCCTGAAGTTTATCGTCATACACAGGATGTTCCAACTAGAAATATCTTTAAATCATGTAATGTAATCTGCTCAGTCTGTCTCCAATCAAGGTCATTCAAATTTTTTTAAATGTGTTTCCCAAGTTTTCTTGGCTACCTCATTCTTCGAGTTAAAAACAAAACAAAAAATCCTCTTGACACCTGACCATGAAACGTTTCTATGACTCATGCTCATAAATTGAGATGCACAGTCAAGACCACCATAAAGTCAAGGCCAGTTCAATATGACAAGAAGAACGTGTGATCTCATCATCTTGAGTTCTTTAGCTATCAAGATGGGTGTTGTGTATTAGACATTTCATGGTGTTTTTAAATTATTTATGTATTTTTTTTAAAATATTGCATTAATTTGTAAACAAAAACAATGCCTTACATATGTGTTATGCCAAATTTCAAAGGGAATTATAAAAAAGTTCACGTATTTTCTTTTCTGAAAGATAAAAGAATTATCTAATGTTTACATTCATACTATCGAAAGTGACAATTTTTTATCTACTAAATTCAGCAGAGTGGCTATATTTTTTGTTTTAAAAAATAAGTAAATTTAACTGAAACTTTTATGATTAAATCAATTTCATACCCTTGTAATTCACAACGCAAAGTTAATACATAAATCTAGTGAGAAGGTTAAGACAAATATTTGTCTTAACTTTATTGCTCACATTCTTTTTAAAAGCTAAAACCACATTTTTTAAAAATAAACTTTAAAGAATTTTTTTATATAAATTCAAAAAGGAATATTTTTATGGATATAGAATATAATTCTAATAATTCTAACATTTCTTTAGAATTGTTTTATTTGTAAATAAAAGAAACTTTAAGGATTAAATTAATTTCATGTCTTTATAATTCACAACACATTAAAAAAATTGCAAAAGTTTTTAAAAACTAGAAACCTCATTAAAAAAACTGTAAAAAATCTTGAGATAAATTCATAAAAGAATATTTTTATAGGTATAAAAAATAATTCTAATAGTCTAACAATTTTTTAGAATTGTTTTATTCATAAAAAATCTTTTTTATTTATTATTTTGATTTAAAAATGTATAAATGTTAAAAATTCTTTCTTTATCTGTACTTAGCTTCATCACTCATAATCATTTTGTTGAATTAAATCATATTCCTTGAAAATATCAGAACACTTCACTTTTCCTAGAATTGTAAGAAAAATGCTTCATATTGTAAATTTTTACTGATTGATTTTTTCTTAGATTTTCACAAGAATTTAAAATAGGTTTGTTTTTTAAAATACTTTTAGGTTTGTGAACTACATTTTTGATTGCACGACATTGGGAGATATTTGTCAGAAACATTTGTCAAAATTGCGTTTAGTCTTCAAAAAACATTTTTTTCAGGATGGTGCTATCCCAAGAATCCTCCCAAACTGTCCTTCATATTTATTTTCATTGACCACCTCTAGAGAGTCACCGGATCCTAGGAGAACTCAACTTGAGAATTCTGCCCTTAAAAGTGCTTTAAATAAAAGTATTACTGATGACTTGGCATATAAAAAGCAGAAGAAATTCCATAATATTGTTGATGTAGAAGGGAAATTAAATTTTCTTCATAAATATTACTGGAGTGTTGTTAGGCATCAAAAAACACATATTATATACATCATCATCAAATCTCCTTATCCAAAAATCAATCTGCCTCTTGTAAGTGAATCTGATTTTACTGTACATGTGTTTTGTAGAGATGTGGAAATGAATACAATAGGAGACTATAAAATTCCTAAAAATGTAACTGATCAAAATACACTTGAAATTCTGATAGAAAACATGAAGAAAATTGACACAGAACAACAGCAAACCAAACCTCAAAACATGATTTTTATATTAAAATTGGTAATGTCATTTGTACTATTGGTGTAAGAAAAATCAAACAAATATTTTAGTTCGATCGAATTTATATATGAGCAGCTAAACTTAATGACACTGAATAAGCTTGATTATTCAACAGAAATGATGATATTTTCTTCATTTTGCTGTCTCTTAATAATCTGTACCCATTAGGAGAGCAGTTATATAACTGCTCCCCTAAAGGGTACAGATTATTAAGAGACAGCAAAAATATAATTTTATCAAGCTATTCAATCATTAAAAGACTTATGAACATGAATCCTTTCATTGAGCAACATGATAACAATTTTCTTATGTATATTAAAAATGAATTTAAGTTACTAGTGCAGAGGAATATCACATTATCTTTACTTGTTGATGGAATTCATCTTAAACCTTATTTTGATTATAAGGATGATAATATTGTGGGCTTATCTGACAACAACAATGAAACTGCAGCCAGTGCTTTTGCTTTTATTGTTAGCAGTGAATTCTCACAATATAAGGATGCTGTGCATGTTATGCTAACTAAATGTCATAAAGCTGAGAATTTATTTGTCATAGTTAAATGCATAATAATTGGTTTAGAGCATATAGGCTTTCAAATATTATCAATCATAACAGAAAATAATACTAAAAATAAAATAGCTATATTTGCAGTCCTCCAAAGTTTTCCATTGTATATCCACATCCAGTTATAAAGTCTCGACCTCTTTTTTTCTTATTCAACTCAGTCCATATATTAAAATGCATTAGAAACAATGGACTTGGTCAAAAAGATGCAAGTAAATGCATTCTGTCCCCAAAATTTTGTCACAATCAAAATCATGAATCATGTAGTAGCTAAAGTGCCCCATTTTGTACCCTGCAGAAGCATGGGTATTGAGAACTTACTCTTGTTAAGCACGCTTTTACAGAGTCGCCATTAGTCATTGGCGCCGAACTCACAGAATGCTATGCATTGCTTCATTCTGGAAGTAAACAACATCTTAGCTTCTTTAAGTATCTTTTTACACTTATTACGAGCTGAGGCGAAAAGGCGCCTGTTTTGTTCCGACGTGTGGCTACGATAGAGCCGGAAGAAATGATTCCGGTGGGCAATGGCAGCCGAGCAAGCGGGTGAGAACCAGGGAGACGAATGAGATTTAAGCTGAAATTTCCTGGCAGGGATGAAAGCATCGATGCCACTTAACCCAGGAGGAGACCTCGGATGCACTGTCTGGTAGTGCAAGAGTCTGGGATGGAAGTGAAGCGGAGGTCTAGTAGCGAGTCCCTTCCGTTAGGGTTTTGGAGAAACGCGTGGGGAAGTCCACCACTTGCGTAAGGGATTGGATGATTGAAAAATTCATAGTGTGGACACCAGCAAGATCGGTGAGAGAGTTCTTCAGCCACTTGGTATGGTGGGCGTTAAAGTCACCAAACACAAATATATGGGCAGATGGATGAGAAGAGACGGCCTTGTCGATATTGTCAGAGATGCTGTCAAGTACCGAACAGCCAGAGAAGGAGGGTTAGCAGTAAAGAAGCGATAGCTAACCTAGCTTAGAAGAGAGAGACGGAAGCACATGAAAGAATGATCCAGGGATTCAAGAGACGTCACCCTAGCAAGAGGGAGGTGTTCGCTGACATAAACGCCAAGCCCATGCATATGGACATTGGATTCCTTCCTGAAGAGGGGAAGGTAACCAGGAACGTAAAACTCGGAAGAGGGGATAGAAGGGTCAAGTTTAGTTTTACATAGGGCTAAGATATCAGGTGAGTTAGTTTGAAGGAATGATTCTACGCTGTAAAAGTTAGTGCAGATACCTCGTATCTTTGTGAAAGAGACGCAGACAGCAGGTTATTGTTGTTATACAGTTTTTAAGAAAATTAAATGCAATAGTTGCAAAGATTTAATATCTGAAAGAGATAATGTGGAAGGAATACCTGAAATAACAGCTATTTTCAGGGGATTAAAAGAGATTCTCTCTTATATTTTAATGATACAACTACAAATTTTGTGCTATATAATTATGCAGTCATTGGTAAGCTGATAAAAAAAATCCTTCTTTTCTTCATTCAATAAATCAAAGGAAATTAGCCATGCATATAACATTGAATGTTTTGGCAGATAATGAGCTTCTTTTTAGTCTTGAAACTTGTGATGAGGGTTAAAATATAGAAAACATAGAAAGAATATTTGTCTGGAGCTCTACAAATGCTCTTTTAAATAATTTTTGTTCTAGGGAAAATAATATTACAAGTAACAAGTTAAGCAAAGAAGAAAACTTCAAACATTCAGCTAAATTTTGCATCTGTAATGTATTTTTCTGTAAGTATTATTTGATTTTTAAGTCTATTGATTTTTTGCATCTAATTTATTTGTTTTTTATGTATATTCAGTTGTTTTATTTATTCATAATTTACTTGTAATTTGTTTGTCTGTTTATTTAATTATTGATTGTTACCAAATTCATAATTCAGTTGTTGCTGTATTTGAGTAATAATCACTTAATAATTACAATATTGTAACTTTACAGAATCATTGTTAAAACTGAAATAAAACATGCAAATTAAAACAATGTTGATTATAATTTATAAAAAGTTGTTTCCAAATTTGAAGCAATTAAAACTATAAATGAATTTCAGTCTTTAAATTTTGTATCCGTAACCTATTTTTCTATAAGTATTATTTGATTTTTAAATCTATTTATTGTTTGTATCTAATTTATTTGCTTCTTATTTATATTCAGTTGTTTTATTTTTTAATCATTTACTTGTAATTTTTTAGTCCATTTATTCAAACATTCAGCTTGTTTCCTAAGTCATAATTCAGTAGTTGCTGTAGTGGATAAGAGTAATAATCACTTAAGATATTGTAACTTTACTGTTAAAATCGAAATAAAACCATGCAAATTAAAACAATGCTGATTAGAATTCTAAAAAAAACATGTTTTCAAATTTGAAGCAATTAAAATAATGAACGAATTTCACTCTTTAAATTTTAATGAAATGCAGCATGATGTTGTGGTGCAGTGGATATCGGCTCCGAACGAGAAATCGGGAAGCCGAGTTCGAATTCCAATTGAATTCGTTGCATTAACTTACGCGCAAATACTCTTGGGAAAGGTATTAATCCGTCTCTTCCCTCCAGTTAGGGGTTAAATAATAGAACAGATTTGGTTCTATAGCCTTGGCTGAGAACCAGTCTACCATAGAAAGCAATGGCAACCTACTGCGGGATAATATTCTGCCCAGTCAGCCATGTCTCTTTTGAGACAAGATTGCCCAAGCATGCATCACGTATGGCACTTAACTGACTGACTGAACATGATGTTTTGTTTATTTATGCATTCACCAAGATTTTTATGATTATTAATCATCTAGAAAATAATGAATATTAAAGTTCAGTATACAATCTGACTCTGTTTCTTTTTTAAACATAATTTTAAAAAGTTTTCCAAGACCTTTTCTGTAGTTTACATTACAATCATTCATTACTGCTGGTCTTGCTAACCAAAGACCTATGTAGGACTACCTTTGTGATGTCACCTCCCAATTGAATTGGCCTTAACTTTTCAGTGGTAGTTGCACGTGCGTCATCCCCTAGAGGATATGCCCAATTAGTTATAGTCAGTTATTAACTGTAGCTAATCTTAATTCACCAAGACAAAAGACGTACATTTTGCGACATCCAATTAATCAAGGTCAAAAGCTATGAGAGCTGTGTCTGGTGTAGCATATAGGCATTTATTATTGTTATCATTAAACAAAATTATTGACATTTGTCTATATTTCTGAGATGAGGTATTGTAATTATTCACACTATTTATAGTTAGGACTGTTGTCCTCATCTTAGTTACCATATTCATGACATTTCAGCCGATGTACACACCGACCTTCTTCAGATGATTGGAATTTTGAATTGAATCCTTTATTTCATTCACCGGGGTAGATTGTTCCAGTTTCATGAGACAAACCCCACTGTAAGATATGACTCATGGAAAGAATTGGTTTTATCCAGTGATTTTACCCAAAGAACTGTGAATTCAATACCTGGTTACGGAAGAAATTGAGAAAAATTTAACATCGGTTCGTGAAATTTGGCTTCGGTTTTTCCTTTCAGTATGGGATCAATCCTTTTCCTATTAGTCAAAACTAAATTTCACACTGGATTGTGAATTTTCGTAAAAGGTGAAGCGTTACTTTTAATTACGCATTCACCACAGTCAAACACTGTTTTTCTTTTTTCTTTTCTTAAATGACACTCTTCTCTTAACCATTATTATTATTACTATTATTGTTGTTGTTGCTGTAGAATGCTGAATTATATATTGCTCGCAAGATGCTGACTCAGATTCGGTCGCCGAATGATGAAGTATGTAACCTCACACCTGCATTCAGTATAATAACTGTGGGATCGAGAATGTTGGAAACATGGATATATCAAAAATCAAACCAGAGTTGATTTGGGTAGTCTTATGTACACCGAGGGAGGAGAATGTAGGATCCACGAATTGGACAAGGTCTCTGGGGCAGCTTCACACTCACACTGACCGGTAGTGTCTGACGAAATATTGGAGTGAATAGAATGTCAAGTAATGAAGATTCAAGTGGTGTATTATTATTTAATCAGTACCCCCAATTCATTAGATTATTAATACTAAAAAAATAAAGGAAAACTTAAAAAGTAAACTCGAAGTAGTTTTTTTTCAACCTTTTGAAATTTTGAAATCAGTATCTAAACTTTTCAGGTTAATTTTCAAGGTTGGCTGTTCAAATTCAACCGCATACATCGTTAGCAATCTAAAAGATAAGATGAATAAATATTCTTTGGCAGTTGTTAGGAACATACCAGACAAATTCTATGTATTTAAGATCGTTTGTCATGCAAGTTTATCTTTCTATATATACAACGATATGATCAAGAAATCAGATATTTCAAAATACTCAAGAGCTGTTAAAATATTAGAAAACCACGGCAAGTTTTTCACTCAATCAACTGAAAACTGCTTATGCAGAAATAATGAAAATAAACACTGAAGAAAAAAAGTAAGCACTATGAAAAAAATCAGAGAAACAAGTGCAAACAAAGACGGGTACACCTCCCACACCAAACCTCATCTGATATAACAAAGGGTAACTGCACACTTCATTAGACATACGTACGCTGTTAAGACCTACGTTTGCTATTAACAGATTTCTCACAAGAAAACATGTTTCAGTCTGGCGGGTGTGACGCAGAATTCTCACTTCACGCCTGAAAACAATTCCTGCTCTTAAATAATAACCAAAGAAGCGTAGAATAAATTTCGTTTAAAAGAATGCGGATCACACCCAATATCGTGGTTAGAGAATGAAAATAAAATAATATTTTAAAAAATATTTTTTATTTTCCCATAACGCAAAAATAAACCAAACAGGGTTTCCGGTCACGTATGAATTTTATAACCCCACTCCGAAAAAGATATGACCGTTCTCTTCTCAGTTCCCAACTATTGAGTTCAGACGTGTTTGGTAGTTGTTCCAATGAAAGGGAGGTTCGACCACCCTCAATTAACGCCAGGCTGACTTGAGGTCAACCATTTTAAATGCCCTCTCAGAAGCAAATGATTCAAAATCACTTCGGCATTTCCTGGAAATAGTTTACTTTTATAGAAAACTTGTTCCAAGGGCAGTAGCCATTCTTCTACCACTCACTAAGATTATAAAGCAACGCTCTCGTAGAAAAAAAACGATAAGGCTTGATAAAGCTGAAAATTACATTAAACACGTCTTGGGAAAACTCACTGCACTTCCTTATCCCGACTCAGATGTAACTTATTATCTGGTGTCGGATAGTACCAACTATGCTATAGATGCAGCATTGCAGAAGATGATTGACAACAAATCTGTTCCAATACGGTTTTTCTATAAGAAACTCTGAAAAGCAAAGTAAATAGTCTACATTTGACCAGGAGTTACTGGCACCTTACTTAGCAGTGTTGCAATTCAAATTCAAAATTGAAGATAGACACGTAACATCGTTCAATGACCATAAGCCATTTGCAATAGCTTTCTGTTGTGGCCTGGTTAGAGACCAGAAATAAAGATATAAAGAAGGAACAGAGTTAAACAAATTTATTAACAAAGAACAGTAGTACAAAACATACACAAAATGAGAAGATCATCAGCGTGACTGTTCTGTCTAGCTGTCAGAGCTTTCTGCTGGAACAGACTTCAGTATCTACTATTGCACCCACCATGAAACGGATGTGACCCAAAGTCAGTTTTTTAGGTAGGTTTATCGGCAATACCGTAGAAAAATTCCCAAACCACCTCGGCACTTTCCCTGTTCTGGAAGCCACAGGCGCCTGGCCATATGAACTCATTTCCATCCTGAAGGAGAAGAAAAGCCTGGCGGGGATGGTTCTCTGAGATTTGACACCACACATTATAATTTTTCTCAGCTGCATTTTTCTGTGGGTGTACCATTAGCTTTTTTCAGGGCTCCTTTCATCGTGTCAACGAAACGCTCGGCCTGTCCATTGGACCTTGGGTGATATGGAGCGATCCTGATATGATTGATATGGAAGATTTCACAAAAATACTTAAAATAGCCGGACGTAAATTGTGTTTCCTTGTCTGACACTAGACAATCGCCTACCCCAAATCTGGCGAACAGTTCGTGTAGGAAATTGATTGTCACTTCTGTAGTGGGATTTCGACATTTAAGAACTTCGGGTCACTTAGAAAAACTATCTACTACTATAAGATAGTAGAATCCGTCTAGCGGGCCAGCAAAATCTGTGTGGATTTGAGAACATGGACTATGGGCCAAGGACTATATTTGGTTAGAGGTGCCTTAGTTGCCAAAGCACAACCTTTACAGGATTTTACAATGTTTTCGATATCCTTATCCATGTTTGGTCAGTATACATAAGGCATCCTTGCAATCCTTGGGAGAAAAAACATGGAAATCTTTCAGAATTCTTCTTTGTAGTGTTGTGGGAATTACGTCTCACTCACTATATAGCAGTACTGCATCGCATATAAAGAAAATATCTGAAGTCTGTTGGTCCTTTTCATAAATTTTGGTTTTGGTTTGCCTGATAAACTCGTTCTTTAGCGATTCTCGTTTGATTTGGTCTGGTGTTACAAGGAATTCTCTTACCGTGTTGCATAATGCAGTTTTAAATTCTCCTTTAGTTCGAAGAGAAGCAATCACAGTATCTTCAGGAGGTTCTCTGTGTTTCGGGATTAATCTGGACAGTCAGTCGACATGAAAGAGTTTTTTTTTAGATGGTAGGAACTCCATTTTAAAGTTATAAAAGAATTGTTCCCCATCTTTGCAGTCTATTTACTGTATGCACAGGCAGACCATTTTTAGAACCGAAGATAGTAGGTAACGGTTTATGGTCCGTCTGCAATGTAAAGTTTCTACCGTGAATGTACCGGTGAAATTTCGTAATTCTTTTTTGCAGGAAGAAGTGTTCTCGACACATGAATTACTGGTTTGTGAGACTCATCTGGCATCTTATGTATGCATGCTCTAATGCCATACGAGCTAGCGTCGCTGGCAACTATAATGTCCGGGTTTGGGTTACAGTGGGTGAGAAACAAGTCTGACGTCAAGACTTCCTTTATTTTGACCAATGTTTCTTGGCATTGAGTTGTCCACTCCCATTTCCTGCCCTTTTTCAAAAGTTCATTTAATGGAACACGTAGGTTGTGCATATTCAGTATAAACACCTAGTAGTAGTTTGCCAATCCTAAAAACTTTGTTATGCATAGACGTTTTTGGTAGCTGGAATGTCCTTGATTGTTGTAGCCCGTTTCTGGAACTGGCTTTATACCATCTTTATCAATAATGTGTCACGGGTATTTAATCCTCTTCATAAAAAAAGTCGCATTTGGATTCTTTCAATTTGAACTCGTATTCCTGAATTCTTGAGAGGACTTTATGAACATATTTCTAAATTTTTACTAATTATTAATATTTCGTCCAAATATGCAACCGCGAATCAAGGTCGCTCAGCATAGTGTCCATCACTTTTTAGAAAATTTCCAGCACAACCTTTACACCAAAAAGGTAAAGGTTGCGTTGTAAAGGTTAAAAGTTCGAACTTGTACAACCCATGATGAGTGTTGATACAGAGTAACTTAGAACATTCTTCTTTGACTATTATTTGCAGATACGTGTCACTGAGGTCGAGTTTTAAAAAAAAATTCCCTTCATTTAGTTTCGTGAAATTTCTTCCGGTCTAGGTAAAGAATATTGATAGTCTTTGAGTGCCCCATTAAGCCCCATCGAGATCCAGATCTCGTTTAACATGGTGGTATGTAGTATGAGAATAAAAATGAAATAATAATAAAAAATAAATCATTTCATTTTCCTTAAAGCAAAAAGAAACCAAAACGGTTTCACGGTCATGTATGAATTATATGACCCTACTCACGGAAAGGAGATGGTCATTTTCTTACCAGTTCCCAACCATTGAGTTTGGACCTGTTTGGTAGCCGGACCAATGAAATGAAAATTCAGTTACCCCCACTTAATGTCAAACTGAAATGAGGTCGACTATTCTCTATACCCTCGGATCTTTGTATTCACGTGCGTTAACAGACAATGGTAATTGGTTTTCCACTCAAGTCTTCCTTTTGTTTTGTTCATTACGGCCCACCGTCATTCAACATCTGTTAGCGGCAAGAAGTCAAATACAACCCTCCACAGTGTTTTAAAAAAAAACAGACGGTGAGTTTACGACATTCTTATTTCAAATTTGAGTTAACTCGTATTTCACATCATTCTAGTTGCGAACTTCGTTAAAAACATACCATGTGACAACCAACAGTGTTTTTTAACCAATCGAAACAAAGAAATCAGAAACAAAAATATCATAGATTTTGATCTCTCAAAAAAGCATATAAAATAGCTGATAATTTAAAACTTAATTGTTAGTTTTACGGTTGCTAACCAAGTCTACGTGAGGCGTAATTTTTATTTATAATGAACAAGGACTGGGCAGTTTATCAACTTATTCCTTCCCTAAGTAAACAGATTGCACATTGACATGAAGCAGTCGTGAATTTTCATCAATCATGAATTTCTGTGAATTTCCGTCAATCGGGAATTTGCGTGAATTTCCGTCAATCAATGATATTACGTCAACCAATAGGTTCTTAATCTTTCAACGTTCACATGGATGTTGCAGTGACGAACACGTGGTCTCCCAACATACATGTACATATACAGATTTACTAAGTATAGCTTAGTTGCGGCACAAAGCCGGGATTAAAGAGCACACAGTGAGGATCGAACCCACTACTCATGATTCGTAATTGATCTACCGAGACAATCTTTTTAATAATTGTAACACGTCGAGGCGCCCAAGCATACTTGTACATATATAACGCTCATTTTTATACACAAAATTTATAAGACGACTTTCATTATTCACATTGTTCGAACTGTTGTCCTCATCTTTATTGTCATATTCACGAAGTTTCGGCCGTTGTACACTTTAGTCTTCTTCATGTGATATACGTTAGATTTTTGAACTGAACTATTTATTTAAAAGACATTTATTTCTCACGCAAGTTAGTGTCAACCATTTATTTCCACATACAAAGAGTCACACACGAACATATATATTAATTTATTTGTTTGAACATTATTTTTAATAGATACTTGCATTAGAGTAGATACACTGTTTTTAAATAAATAGATATATATATATATATATATATATATATATATATATATATATATATATATAATATTAATAATTATATTAATAATTACTTTATATCCGTCTCGAAAAAATGGAAATAAAAAAAGAAACAAACTAAGCACCTGAACATACATCAAAGAACTCGCTTGAAAGAAAAAAACCAGAGACGAGAACCCTAACACTAAAGTGCTCAATACAATAGTAGAGCAAACAGTAGAGAAAACAGTAGAGCAAACTTGTTCTCTCTAAAGTTGTATTGAGCACTTTAGTGTTAGGGTTCTCGTCTCTGGTTTCTTTCTTTCAAGCGAGTACTTTGACGTATGTTTAGTTTGTTTCTTTTTTTTATTTCCATTTTTCCCCTCCGAGATTATACTCAGCGGGTTTTTTCGAGACGGATATAAAGAAATTATTAATATAATTATTAATATTATATATAATATATTATTATTATTATTATTATTATTATTATTATTATTATTATTATTATTATTATTATTATTATTATTATATTAGCTCTAGGTAATATTATAGAGCACTTTAACAACCTTTTCAACATGGAGCCGACTTGCCCTGACGATCCGTTAGGTGAAACCTACGTAGGTCCGTTGGCTCTAGGTTAAATTTATTCTTATATATATATATATATATATATATATATATATATATATATATATGGGATGAATGAATAAGATATATTTGTTGTTGATCAATTTCGTAAATCTCCGGAATCTATTCAACTTATACAGCGAGACTATTTTGAGGACCCTAGATGTGATGCTAGGATTTGTAATCAGAAGCCACAATTTGAACAACATAAGGTACGCAGATGATACAGTGCTGATTGCTGACACGGAAAGGAAACTACAAGAACTCCTATAGAAAATAGCTGAAGAGAGAGGCAAAAACGTACTGCAAATAAACTGAAAGAAAATCGAATGCATGGCCATTAGCAAAAAGAGCAGTTCAAAATGCCAAATTCAGGTGGAGGATACTAAAATCAAGCAGGTACAAAAATTTAAATACCTGGGAAGTGTTCTAACAGAAGAAGGAAAGTGCGACACAGAGATCCGAAGGCGAATTGGCATGGCGAAGGACGCGTTCCAGGAGCTGAGTAAAGTATTAAGAGACAGGAAAATTTAACTAGAAGCAAGGAAGAGAATACTGGATTGCAATGTGATGACAGTTCTTCAATATGACAGTGAATGCTGAACAATATCATCAAAGATGAAGAAAAAACTTGAAGTAACTAAAATGTGGTTCTACAGAAGGATGCTGGGGATATCATGGGCCGAGCATGTGAGCAATGATGAGGTTTTGGAAAGGATGCAAACGAAAAGGAAATTAATATTGAGCATCAGGAAGAGACAACTAAAGTTCCTGGGACATGCAATGAGGAAGGAGGGCTTGGTGAACCTGATACTAACAGGCCAGATAGAGGGAAAAATAGACAGAGGAAAGCAGCGGATAACATATTTGCAGAGCCTGAGCAGGTGGATGACGGAACGAGTGTTTCGTGGTGTTACAGGAGAAAGCGTGCTAAGAGCTACCAGGGATAGGGAGACGTGGAAAACCATGATCGCCTACGTCCTGAAAGGACAAGGAACATAGAAGAAGATGAAATCTCCGGATTTTTCCATAATAATAATAATAATAATAATAGTAATAATTTTATATAGTTTTGATTTAAAACAATCAACAAGGTCTGTCTGTTTATTTTTTTATTGTATTTTTAAAATTTTTAAATTGAGTATTGCACTGAAAGTTGTGGATATACTGTCCGAAGTTTATATTTTTTCTGTTGTTTTTTGTTCAAGTACTTTCAACTTTCGCAGTCAGTATCAAGAATCGATGGGTGTCTGCGTTGTAGCTAGAATTCCTTTGTCTGCTATTCTTTGAAAAGCTGGCCGTTTTGAAATAGTCTAGCGTGATATCATGTGTAACGTTTTCTTAAAGACAAAAATAATACGATTTATTTATTTTAGTTTTTAAGTTTTTACTTTTATCTATATTCTTTTATTTTAATTTTTATTATTATGAGACTGATATATGCGCACATTAATTATATCATATGTATTTTAAGATACCAGCTACTGTGGTGAATATAATTTTATTTAATGTGGGTTGTTTATTTTGTATAATAATACTTTTTAGATTTGCATTGGGTGCTGTAGAATATTTTTGGCGTTATCTACTAATATTTGTCTTATGTTCAGTGATGAATTTTGGTCGTTCATCATGTTCTGGTCGATGTGTATACGGATTGGATAATACAAGCGCAAACACGGGTTGTAAGGCAGTGCTCGTTACAGCAGATTTTTCAAATAATGAAATACGTGAGGTTCGAATGAATGAACAACATTGGAGTTACCAAATTTACCTCCGCATTTCTATTGAATGAGCAGTTACATTAACGAAGCAAGGTACAAACTAATTATTATTCAATCACAGTGCCATCAAATGAGTGATCAGCAGTATTTTTTACTATATCTAATTTTATTTTATTTTTTGTTTTTATTAATTATAGCCTAACAAATGTAAGATCTAACTCTTTGTTTCACCTTTTTTGTAATCATTTAAAATTTTTAGTTTTCACTTATTGAATACAGTAAAAAAATACATATTTTTCTTGTGGTGATTGATAATTAGAATTGTGCCTTGAATATATTTTCATTCAAATTCTTTGATAAAAAGAATATCAACTTTATTTGGATTTATTCTTGAAATAGTAAAAATTTGAATTTAGGTTGTAAGCAAAACTCGCGGAAATTATGTATTTCTGTACAGTCTTCAGAAGGTCTTTAAACCTGAATGCTCAAAAATTGGTTAAAACTATGAATCTAATCATTAATAGCAGTACTTAGCACATCAAACCGCAGCTTTTGCATTGAGTAAAATGTAGGTTTTGTATATTGTATATGGCTGGCCAACAAAGGCGATAAAACCAATAATAACCAACAGATTTACTGATTCAGTAAGAATTTAATTTTTTTTTTACCCATTGAGCAACTCTATCCAGTGTATCATCACCACACTGACACAGCAACAGAACCTAGTCTACCTTATTGTGTTAGATCACCACTCATCCAACATAAAAACTCATCCATTCATTTACAATGTCATATATTTTAAAATGTGAACAAATATTCTGTTAAATTCAGGGGAATAGCTATGTTTTTTATGTTTTTCAGTAAGAATTTCTAGTTAGCGGATTAGTTTTCTAATGTTGGTGTTTGTTATGGTGCCCTATCTATAGAAATGGACTCTTCCTCCTTCAATAAATAATAACCTGAGTTACTTCCGGGGAAGCAGTTGACAGGCAGTCTAGTGACAGTCGTGAGACAGTATTAAGGCAGTCGAGACGCAGCGTAACTATACAGTTCGGACGTACACTTTTATTTGCTGATTACTAACATTCTTTGTATAAATGTTCTGTTATTCTAATACACTGGTTAAACCTACCTTCTTGTTTCCGTGACTTTCTTCCTGGCCCTAACAGGCCACAACAGTGTTGAAGGTGACAATTTTTTTACCATTTTATTTTTATGTCTTATCAACCTTTTGCGAGTTATTTAAATACAGAAATACATTTTTGGATTGCAATAATGATTTTCTGATACACATCCTACTAATTAACTTTATGGCTAAGGGGCAATTCAGTGGATTCATACCTTTCCCAAGGGCATTTACAAGTACGAACCTGAGTGAAATTGGAAATCGGTTCTCAGATATCTAATTCTGAAGCTTATCACTTACAACAACCTCATATCTAAACTTACAGCAACTAGTATTCTCAAACAGTCACCCATACAAATGCTGATCAGGTTCAACGTTGCTTAATTTCGGTGATTGAACGTGATATGGCTGTAAGTCTGAAGGTGTCAATGACCACTCAACAGTTCATATTAGCTATTACTAAACTTTCGACTGGCTACAGTTCTTATCAAAGAAAGACAGAAAGAGAGAGAAAAAATCGCATGAAATTCATAGTCGTTTTGATAGTTCACATTTTTAGAACGATATTGAATTTTTGGTTATTTAATGTTTGTGTTGTCACTCTCAGCTGGATGCTATTTTTGAGTTTTATAACTCTGTGGTAGGTATAATGTTATGAATCTGTCGGCTTATTTTAAATTTGTTCAAATAATTTGCTCAGCATGATTCTATAAAAGCCAATAATATATATATATATATATATATATATATATATATATTGGCTTTTATAGAATCATGCCGAGCCAATTGTATATATATATATATATATATATATATATACCCTCTGTATTATAATAAAAACCGTTGTGCATTTATCTGTGAATATATATATATATATATATATATATATATATATCCCTCTCGTCACGCATATGGAGAGAGATAGATAGACACAATAGCCAGGCAGCATCGGTTCAGTTCTTTCTCTTTATTACCAGTTATTAAACTTTACTACTATTTATCAAAGTTCTTGCCGCTTGTTTGCTCTTTAGCAGTACATTATTTTACCTTTTGCAATGATTATGTCGTCGAGTAATGAAGAATATATATTCTGTCTATTATAATAAAGATCGCCGCTGTGCATATATATATATATATATATATATATATATATATATATATATACAAATGCATATATATAAATACACACACATACACACACGCACACACACACACACACACAGACATATATATATATATGCGGATGACTATATATATATATATATATATAGTCATCCGCAAACAGATCTGTTTCACTGATTAGTACAGTTAGCAAGGATTAAAACCTGACCGAATTGACATCAGTCGGCGATTCTACCTCTGGACGCTCGGTAGAAGAACGCAGAGTTTGAGCGTGTAATATACCATGTAAACATAAGCCAGTAACTCAGAGTGTTCTAATTCATTACTGAATGAACGATAAATTTGTTAAATAGATATTATTATGTTAATATCTTTTTAATTAATATTATATTATAATACAAAACAAATTATCGGATATATATAAGTTAATGGATATTCTTTTATAAAGAATTTTTAACTATATACTAAGGTGAACATTTTATAATGTTTACATGTGACATTTATTTCATTACGTAGATTTTTATTCCTAAGAAATTTGATAATATATAGTTTTTCGTATAGACACAAGGGGCATGGGTCGTTTACATATTCTAACTTTTTAAAAAATTTTCCATTTATTGTAGGAGTTTTGTTTGTTTTTTAGTTATCAAAATATTTCGATCGGGTTGTTCTATTTCTATACTTATTATTAAATGAACAAGTGTGTTGTTATTTTTTTTATGATAAAATCATAATAATAATACTTGGAATAAAACTTTAAGCCTAAATGAAAATAAAAATAATCCAAAAACTGAAATCAGTAATTTGGGGAGTAATAAATGTAATTGCAGAAACCCTATAGAATATCCGTTGAAAAACTGGTGCCTTACAGAACTCATATTTTATCAATGTACTATTTCCTCTACGGAAAACCCTAGTAATATGTTAGTAGTAGTAAGAATTCGTTTAAAAAATATTTTATCAACACACTTCTTCATTTTTCTTCATTTTGACTCCCGCCTTTATCACCCTTTCTATAACATCATTTGTACTGTTATTTTTTTTGTCTTTCTTATCTCATTATAACACCCTGCACCTAAGGGGTAGTGTAATTGACTTGATTGGGATGAAACGAGATGAGACAGGGAATATATAGATAGATACACATTGATACTTATTATATGGTTTGATAGGGTCAACCAACCAACTTCGATGTTTTGAGCCAGCGTACAAGCAATTATTCAGCCTTAGTTATACATATATTTGTGCTTATATACGATATGCTACACTATAGTGTTGTGAATTCGAAAGGCATATAAGTGAATATTGGACAGGCCGTTGGCATCGCTGAAGCCGTAACGATAAAGTGAAAACTATGTGGAATTTTTAATGCAATGGTGTTTTTCATGATGGAAATCCTCAAATATTTGTGTAGCTTGTCACAGAGTGGATTGATTGATAGATATTTGCATATACAACTGCATATATGTTCATCACAAAACACACACAAACGGGCACATACACAAACATTCATAATCATATGCACAAGTATGCATACACGAATACACAAGTGAATACACAATGCGTGCTCTTACCGCTATGTTTACATCTATATAGATATTTGTGCAGAGATAACTATCCATGCATATGCAGTTGTAAATAGTTTTCTGAGGGTACAAAATTTAATTATTACAGTAGAAAACCGACATATAACAAAGGGAAAAGAAGAAGAAATAAAATGTAATTGTCATGAAGCAGTAAATTCATACAAAAGAGGAACAAAACAAAGAAAGGAAAAAATGAGTAAACTGAAAAAAAAGAAAGAAGGAAAAAAGAAAAAAGAAAAACTAATCAGAAAAGAAAAATGAAAAGAAAAATGAAAAGAAAGAAAAATGAAAATTAAAGAAAAACTGAAAAAAGGAAAAGAGAAAATAAATCAGTAAAAGAAACAGAAAATAGAAAAAGAAAAACAAATAAATCGAAAAGAGAAAAAATCAGAAATGAAAAATGGAAAATGATTAAAAAAAGAAACTAATAAGTAAATCAGAAAAAATAAAACAAAAACTGCAGTTGTGCGTACATACATACGTGTGTGTGTGTGAGAGAGAGAGAGAGAGAGAGAGAGAGAGAGAGAAAGAGAGAGAGAAAGAGAGAGAGAGAGAGAAAGTGTGATTGCATAGAAACATTAACAAATAATACTCTGTCGGTTTTACGTATTTTTTCCTTTTCTCACCAAGCTAGAAAGAATGGTTTAAAATTTGTTGAATCAGATTATGTTCATCTCCCTCGAGACAGTGTTTTTATTTGACAATCAGACATTATCTGTTTCTCGTTATTCCCAAAGATCATTTTAACACCTGATTGCTTCACAAAGACAGTTTCTGTTTTTCACCCAACTGAAGCCAAGTGGAGTATATTTATCTAAGTTTGATGTTAATAATTCTTTTCACTTAACCGTGAAAGAATAAAACGAGTGAACCGAAATTTCAAATTTTTCAAATGTTTTATTATAAACTTGATTCATAATGTCTTGATTTGTAAGTATCAGAAAGAAAAAACATTTTCATTTTGCTGGCATTCTTTTTTGTGATTAATTTGTTTTGTTTTTTACGGCTTATTAATCGGTTTTCAGGTTATTTAAAACCAGAAAATGCTTTTACATTGTAAGATTCTTCAGCAATAATAATGATGCTGAACACTTCTCTTCAGAATATCTGTCTTGGACTCGTCCAAATAGCATAAACACTGACGCCGAGACGAAAAGAAGGAAGTAGATTAGTGAACCGGAAGCGAGCTTTATATTCTGACTACAGAATTCAAATGGAGTAAAGCTAAACCTGTTAACAATAATACATAATTTTCTGTGTGATGGAGTACTTTTGTACGCAGAAAGAGTAGCAACTCCGTTATCACTACAAAAAAGGATTTTGAAACAATTTCACTCAGGACGAAGTCCCTGATAAGCTACGTTTATTGACTAATGTTGGACAAATATATTCAAAATAGTTAGAAATTGTAATGGCTGTACTTTAGCAGCGAAATAACCACATGTAAATTATCAAGCTTGTCCGAGCATTGATAAACCGTGGGCTAAACTACATAGGGGTTTTGCTGAACAGCTAAATGGTTCATACTATTTAATTGTGTTCGACAGTTTCACAAAATGGCTCGAGATGATGAAGTGTAAAAGACCTTCTAAAGTCATAATAACTAAATTCTTGTGCAAAAGTTTTGCAAGGTTTGAAGTACTTGACAGTGAGGTATCCAGTGATGGAACCCAGTTTAATTCTAGTGAGTTTAAATGTTTTTGCAAAAACTACGCGTTTAAACACTTGACAACACCGATTTATCATCAGAAATTGAATAGTCAAGCTGAGTGTTTTGTTGACACCATCAAATGAGCACTAGTAAAAACTAAAGGCTTAGAAGCTGAAGAAACGCCATACAATGATTTTTTAGTATACATCGAATTACGTCAATTACAAACGTCATCGCGAAAATATCACGTTTAAAGCTCATGTCTGTTAAGAAAGTGAGAAAGTGACAAATTAATTTCTGGAAATAAAAAAAATATTTGAAAATTCGAAACTACCAGATCATTTAAGATCGGTGATAAAGTTTTCTTCAGATCCAGAAAGGAAAATTGGGAGGAAGAAAATTATTTAACGCCTTGGTAATATGATGTACATTGTCGAAGGTGCACGATTTCGATATAGATGACATATAAATCAAGCGAGGTATGGATATGCACAGAACAAGAAACCAGTACAATTTAATTGACCAATGGACATACTTTACGATACTTTTTATGTACCTCTTCCCAAAACAAATATTCTAATAGAATGCCAGGGTAAGCGAAAGTGTAATGTGACGGAAATGTTGAAAGAGAAACCATATCGGAAAAAGAAGTATCGACGAAAGAAACTGAATAACAAAAAAAGAGGGTGTTGTGGAGATGGAACACCTTTACAGAATATGACTTGGACTCGTCCAAGTTGGATAAATACTAACACCGAAAAGTACAATCGGAAATAGAGAGTTAGTAAGAGCGCTAGAAGTGAACTTTATATTCTGACTACAGAATTCAGTAAGACTACGTTTTTCCAATCGAAATTTTATATCTTTATGTGTTATCTTCATTCAGTGCAATGGAGACATAAGAGTGGCAACGAGGATTCGAATTCACACGAAAAAGCCTAAATAGCTGGTGAAGAAAAATCCAAATTCACGGCAAAGAATTTTGTGGGATTCATCTATATTCATAGTGTGACGTGAAAGTTGATATGGTTCACGGCTGTATGATATTATTGTTATTAGGAACTGGTTTGCAGATTATCCTAAGCCAGATGTTTATATTGTAAATTTTTTTAGAGATGTTTTAGATATGAACACACCACTCCAAAACCTGATTTGAACTTGTCCAAGTAGCATAAATGCTGACGCCGAGAAAGAAGTAGAAAGAAAGTTAGTGGGAACAAGCAGAAAGTGAGCTTGATATTCTGACTACAGAAATCAGAAAGACTACGTCAATCCAAGTAACATTATATTTCTATTTCTCTTGCTCTCTCTCTCTCTCTCTCTCTCTCTCTCTCTCTCTCTCACTCTCTAATAATAATAATAATAATAATAATTGTATCTGAAACAGCTTCATGGATGCGAATATCGAAAGGAAATCTCTATTAATGGGATAGACAAAAAACCTCAGAACCTATTATATAGACTTTACAAAATAGTGAATGTCAGTGGTGCGGAAATAGCGATAAATACCGCTGAATCAGACTGATTTTCCCAAAAGGAAAAAATTAGACATGACTGGTAGGAACAGTAATCTTATGGGAATTGTGCAAATAGCTGAGATTATACTTTGCAGGTCAGGTGTATAAGCGCAATACAGAAGCTTCATTTTTTTTAATAATATCAATGACACAATATCCGTCTATATTTCTGAGATAAGGTATCTAAAAAAATATCAGAAACAACGGAATTTCGCCTACCACACTGACAGCACATGATCTATAACAAATAATACACTATAACAAACATGAACTTGAGACAATTCATCAATTTTAAATCTTATATACAACATTGTATTGGAAAATTTAAAAAATACAACATTAGTTTTTTGGTTGAATTTACTAAGATTGATTTATATAAATATATATATTCATATAATTATGTATCATTCAATTTATTTCATCACTGACATAGAAGATGTCGAAACAAAATGACACTTTTGTAGTAAATTATAATTTGTACATGTTCTAAACTATAACTTATACTCGCTGATATAGAAAATGTCTGGTTCTCAAGTCATTTCAAGTACCTTACCTCTATTTACCTTTACCATCAAATTTCTGGATTTAGTAAAAATTGTGTCTTTTTAAGCTTCCATATATAATGAATCCTAACAGAAAAAATATTTCACTGCCTGACGAGGTGCTAATAAGATAGTACCGAAACACAACAGCTCTTGTGTTACAGTAAACTATGTTCTTATTATAAACTTATAATAAAAATATTACAATATGTAATGCTCTACTAAGTATCGAGCACTCTTAATAAAGTAAATCACTACAAACAGTGGACTGCTTACCCATTAGTTTGTACAACTTTATATATATATATATATATATATATATATATATATATATATATATATATATATATTCAAATAAACCTCCGAAAACAACATTCGTTGTATGGCCATTTCAGCGAGAAAAAATATCGCTTCCTCAGCAATGATCAAAATCAAAATTTTATTGCAAATATGAGACAAAAATTCACATTTCGGTAGGTCACTCAAAAGAAATCCATACACAGTACATTTACATTAAAAGAAAAAAGAAAGTAAATAAGAAAAAATAGAGGGGAAGTTAAGAAAGAAAAAAGTCAAAATTTGTCGTCTAGACATTGTTACAGAGGGTAGAAAAAAGGGAGAAAAGGGAAGAAAGGGAAAAAAGACCGAGAAAAGGGTTCCAGAATCGGTTATAGAAGAAAACTTTTAGATTACGTCTGTATCAAAAAATTAAAATTTCACCGTGTCACAGAAATGGAAGTAGGGGAAAGAAAGTAAAATAAAAAATGGGGTAGACAGGAGATACACGCAACTAGACGTACATATATAAATATTTTCCTGGGTTTAATAAAACAGTGCTCGATGTGATGTAACAGAGCTATAAAACACATATTCATAAATATACATGTTATCCTACGTCTATAGCACGACTCGAAGTTTCGTGCACTATGCAGCTATCAGCTGCTTGTTATGAACTCTTTCAGAATAAGTTTATTATAACCACCCGATGACTGTAAAATCGTTGGTTGAGTAAAAAGAGTAAAGCTTGACCCAAAGAGATGTAAGCTCAATACTTAGTATAGCAGAGGGAAAAACACTAAAAGGAAATTAACTGATATACTGAACAAATGAATGACCCGTGGAATTAGAACAATCTACGCCCATGGACTAAGCAAAAGATTTGGTTCGAAAATTCAACGTATATCACCTGATGAATGTCGGTGCGTACAACAGTCGAAATGTCTTGAGTTGTGGCAATAAGTATGTAAATCACGGTGTGATTTACATACTTATTTTGTGGCGATAAGTATGTAAATCACATCACGCGGTGTGACGTCATAGAACCACATTGCAAATTTGCGAACTGCGTTTGTTATTTTTGGTAACTATTGCCGTTGCTTAGCGGAAATTTATTTCAACACAGGATAAAATCGTCACTGATGGTGGATGTTTTTGTATTACCGTCCTTACAACCTCTCTGAAGATGGGTTATGTGAGCCATAAGCTTAGAACCAACTTAATAAAAAATTATCCAAATGTTGGAGAATTTTTGTCTTTATTTTCAACTGAAATTAAAGCCAAAATACGCTGTTTAGAACGGCTTATGATTAAACATAATAGACATTCATTGTATCTTATATTTAACAGTATATATATATATATATATATATATATATATATATATATATATATATATATATATTCTCTCGTGCGTCGATTGAGCACTATGGAGAATTGGTGAAATTTAGCCACAGTAGCTACTCATCGCTATTTACGCATCGTCCATTCAGTTATGACTTTGAACACTCTCGGCTACTGGCGTGTGTTTACGTGTATATAACACGCTAAAATACACCTTCCACCACCGAGCTTAGAGGTAGAATCGCCGACTGATTTCTATCCGGTCGGGTTTCAATCTTAGCTAGAAGCAATCGGATGTCTAACAGTACTGATGAACTGTGATATAGCGGAACAGGACTGTCTGCTGATGACTATATATATATATATATATACGTGTGTGTGTGTGTGTGTGTGTGCATTAATCTGTTTTGCGCAAGGGCATCTCGTGGTGGTGTAATGGTTAACAAGCTTGTCTCGCTAGAATCATTACAATTGAGTAGTGAGTTCGGTGGGTGCTCCATACTTTCGGCTTATGCTACATCTAACCTGCGCTTAGAAAATCACTATTACATACTTTTTATCAGTAACACTTTTTTATCAGTAATTCTTGACCATTGACAATTTCTTATTCGTCATTTTCAACTCCAGACTATCAATATCTCTTAAATCAAATTAGAAAAAGTAGTTCTAAGTTTGCTTTCAATCATCAGTTGTCTCACCACCACTTAGCAATATTTACTTCATTACTAAAGAATCCTTTTTCCCCACAGAAGAAGCGTCACAAGTCTCTTGCTACTCTATCGCTATTTCCATGGCATGTGTTCTGACAAGCTGCATTACTTGTTACCACCAGCCCTGACCATTACAAATGGGACCCAATATGCCACATACACAAGGATGAATCATCCCTATTCTCTTCGTATTTCATTAGTAAGAAGTAAGTTCCATTCGGACAGCTTCTTTTTAAAAAATGTTATTCTGTGGAACCTTCCAGGTAGATGTTTTCTCATTTACAACAATCGAGACCTTTACAGGGCCAATCGTTATCTTTCCTTTATAAACCCATAAACTTCATTTTACGCTCATACAACACGTCAACAGTACCCCACTGCCTTGAATGGCTCTTGAGCCTTGTATTAGGTGAACATTAGTATATATAAAAAAAAGAAAATGCCTATAGCTTTTAAACGTACTTATTGTTTCATTTTTCTCTAACATATCTCCGGAATAGTCTGTTTCCATTTTCATTAAGGTGATTGAAAATTTGACATATTTGTTGAATAAATCCCACCTGGGATATAACGAGTCACATGATTGAATGCTATATATAATTTGGGTTTTGCAATTTATCTATGAGCCAATTGGCCGACTTCCACGAGTCAGGGTAGAAGTCAGATTTTAAAATGCTTTTTGTCTAGTTCAGACAGACCTTTCTTTTTAAAATGTCATGCCCCTTCAGAACGTAAGCGATCAGGACTCTCCACGGATTCCTTTTTTCTTTTTTTCTTTTTTTAATTATTGGTAAATTGCCATGATTTCCTTGGAAAAATATTGAAGCGGAATTTTATTACCTTCTCCACAGTTCATAATTTAGAGTTTCATTTTTTTAAATTGCTTGTTTCTCTCAAAAGCTATGGAGATCATTATACACTGCTATTTAACCCATATCTGGAATGATAACATAACCCATACCTGGAGTGATTCGCGCGCCATTCATACAAAAAGTAGTGCAGATGTGAACACATTAACCTAGTCAGGAGTTTGAACATGATTTTCCTTTTGTTAAGGTTGACTATGTAGCTTTCTTGTTTTTCTGACTTGTGCAATTTGCTATTAAGCCATCTCTTCCTGTTTATATTGCAACCGATTTTTTTATCTGTGTATTATATAATACGGGATGTGAGTTGTGGTGCAGTGGATATCGGCTCGGAACGAGAAATCGGGGAACCGAGTTCGAATTCTAGTTGAACTTCTCGCATATACTTACGCGCAAATATCCTTGGGAAAGGTATTAATCCGTTTCTTTCCTCCAGTTGTGGGCTAAATAATAGGACAGATTAGGTTCTATAACCTTGGCTGGCAACCAGTCTACCGCAGAAATCAATGGCAACCTACTGTGAGATAATCTTCTGTCCAGTCAGACATGTCTCTTTCGAGACATGATCACCCAAAGCGTGTATCATGTATGGCTCTTAATTTACTAATTATACAATGACGAATAAAAAGAGGCATTCCTTTTTTCTCATATAAATCGTTTAGAAACCAATCCTGAAATACCATATGATTTAAAAAAATATATACCTTAATAAGGATAATTATTATAAAATGAGAAACCATAAATTAAACGTTTTAGAAGCAGAAACTGTTGCATTATCGATGCCACTGTTTTCTAATTTCTTTGTTGTGGTGCAATGGATATCAGCTCGTAATGTGAATTCGAAGAGCCGAGTTCGAATTCTAGTTGAGATTTGTTGTATTCACTTACACGCAAATACTTATCGGAAGGGTATTAATCTCTCCCTTCTCCCTCCAGATATGGGTTAAATAGCAGGACAGATTGAGTTCTATAGCCTTGCTTACAACTGGTCTACCGCAAAAAGGAATGGAAACCTATCTTTTGTCTAGTCATTCATGTCTCGAAAAAGACATGATCGCCCAAGCGTGTATCACGTACAGCAATTAACTGATTGATATAGAAAAAAGAAGTCAAATGGCATTAAACACATGACTTTTTAATTTATTTGCTTAAACATTATTTTTAATGGAAACTCGGATTTGAATAAGTACTCTGTCTTTTTTTTCCTTTGTTTTGTTTTTGTGTACCGAAGATTTTACACGAATATATATATATATATATATATATATATATATATATATATATATATATATTCGTGCAAAATCTTCTGTACAATAAAGACGGAAGCTGATTATGGTACGCCTGAAATAGGCCTAAAGTTCCGATTTACCATGAAATAACGTGTCTACCTAAAATTTTTTCTTATTTTTGTTCTATATGTATTTATATACGTATATAATTAGCGCTCTCTTGGAGAGTTATTCTGCCACTGTATGTACAGGATACTCCTTTGGGTTCTTCTATATCTACACCGCATGCTTATATATATATATATATATATATATATATATATATATATATAATTAAACGGGGTATTTATTTGTACACCGGTCAGAATAATTGAGAAATCTTGTTAGGAAAATATGCGTCAGGATTTTCCTGACAAGATTTCTCGATTTCCCTAGCAGTCGATGCAGCTATAGTTTCGAGGTAGTCATTCCACTTCAGGTCGGTTTAAAATGTGAGGCCAAGGGAGATAACTGATACTAAGACATTTAGAAGAGGCATGATTCGTGGAGTCCCGATCCAGTTTGAAATTCTAATCACTTGAAGAATGTCGGAGCGTACAACGGCCGAAATGTCATGAATATGCCAACAAAGATGAGGACAACAGCTCGAAAAATGTAAATAGTAGGAATAATTAAATACCTCATCCCAGAAATATAGAGACACACATCTAATTTCTCCATTATATTTTTTTTTATATTCTAGCATTTTCTATTCTTTTTTCTGTGCAATATTTTTTCTTCTCCATCAATTACCTCTTTTTCGTTTCATTTCGACCAGCTTACCCTAACCTCTCACTAACATCCTTTCTCTGGTGTCATTCACTCCTCTTCCTTTTCTGCATCCACCTTTACATCAATTCGGGTGTCTTTACTTTCTCTTCCTTTTATCACACAAAAAAATTACTCCTCCTCCTTATTCTCTATAACCTCCGCTACCATCTTTCTCACATTTTTTTCATTCTTTCTATCACTTTTCTTTACATATTTTATTTTTATAACTCGAATTTTTATCTTCTGTAATATTTTTGTTCTTTAACATTAAAGAATATATATTTTTCCGTTTTTCGAAACAACGGCAGCCTTTATTCAAACAAGTGATATTATCTTTTAATGCACCTTCACCGACTATTTTTGGAAACCCTAATCTGCAAATAAAAACACAAAAAAATCGGAGGAGGTTCTTGTTTTCCGATTTAAAAACAAAATCATAATAATAAATAAAACAAGAAAGGAAAAAGGGCTATAAATGTCGAATGACTTCCTGAAAAAAGTGACATTTTATGAAGGCATATTCCCCACAACCACATTCATCTGAAACACTGCCTTTGCTGGAATATTTTGAGACGTGTAATCTTTTCTTTTTGGGATAACTTACCGAAATTCTATTGTTGTTAAAGCAATAAACGCTACATAAACTCCGTCCCTAGAGACCAAGAGCTGTAAGCATGGGATTTATTCGCTTCAAAAAAGTTATTTATATCATAATTTTGCAAGAATACGACTTATAACTTTTTTCTTTCTTTGAGAGTTGGCTATAGTAACAAGTGTCTCGGTTGATTAAGCTTTAGGGTGAAAAACAGGTTAGTTACCTTTGACTACAAAATGCCAAATAAGAAAATTATATAAACAATATATAATACTGCTCATATAACAAAGTCGAACATGTCCTCAGTAGACGAAAGTATAATGTGTAAGCTTAGTTTTAAAATAAATAATAATCTATAATAAAATCCAAGAAGTGTGCTTCGATTGACATTAATTGATTGATTTGTTTTTTACGATTTATCATCTTTTTGTAGTTTTTTGGATTTATATTTTTGTAAGAATATTTTTGTGGGTGTGTAGAAAATTCAATCGTCCGACAATCATATCTGAACGTCCGAATCCCAAGCAGTAATAAAATAAATATGTTATAAAGCAAACATGTGTATATCTGTTAAGTAAATCAGTTTTATTTACAAAATTAAAAAGGATACAAAGTCGAAAAGGAGAAAAAATATTTTTTAGTTGAGTTAAAGATTTTGAATATTTGGTTCACAGAAAATTTGTGGTTTAGAAAAAAAAACCTTTTAGCAATTAATCCATCCGTAAAAAATCAGCCATTGCGAGAAAACTTTGATCATTAGCGAAGATTCACTAACCGTCCTAGCTGCTGTTGTTGGAGATGATTCATAAGTCACCTCCACATGTTTCTTTCAGTACACGGAAGAAGGAAATAGCTATGTAACCATGTATTCTCTTGTGTTTGAACGGCATAAACTCAGTCGCATCTCTGCTCTATTAAATTCGAGATGTGTGGGTTTATAAAAGGATTTTTGCCGAAACTATGCTCGAGAAAAATAAGGTTTTAGTTTTCTCTGATTGGTCAAATATTTCATATGGTGATGTTAATTCCTAATCAATAAACACTTTTATTTAAACGGAGTGTGTTGTATTGTGGAATCTTCTTCGTATGGTTGTAAATATTATCTGTTATTCGATAGAAACTGGGCATATTTTAATATCATATGTGGGTATATAATAGTATTGAAAATTGTAGTCATAATTCTTTTGGAGAATAACAATATTTCAGATACATGTCTCACTGTTTAACCCATAGCTGGGTGAGGAGATGGGTACATACCTTTCCTAAAAATATTTGTGCGTAAGTGAACGTAATGAACACAACTGAAATTGGAACTTGACTCACTGATTTCTCATTCCAAGGTGATATGCATTACACCACCTACACATCCCTTCGACTAGAAATAGAGAATTATTACATGACTTACTTTCAGGTCCCTGTTATACCAGTGAGCATCTACAAATAAAATTCTACCAACTGGCTTATTTAGTAAAGCCGATGTGATTATCTTTTTAGCAGAGAATTAGTAACGGTAAAATTAACCGCTTCCATGCAAGAAACATTGGGTATGTATTGACCAAGCAGTGAGTGTTACCATCGGTCAGAATTTTTAAAATATTTTCATCAAAACAGTTTTTTCAAGAAATTAGACTTCTTAAATCCATTTAAATATCTCCTTTTAATGTTATTGGGAGGTTCTTGTGAAACCTTTTGTTTTTAGTCATGTAAAAAAGTAACACTCATTTTATCTTCTAGTTACATGCACTATACCCTTTTGTTGCAATTGTTATTTGCTTTTTGTCATTTGATAAAACTTGGAATTATTTACAGTTCAAAATATCTGGAATGTATTACCGAACACATTTTATAAGGTTCGACATGAAGAACTATTTGAACTACTAGGAAAACTTGACTTAAGCTGGAAAGCAGTTAAAATAATAGAGGATATTTATTGAGAGAAAACCGACTGCATACTGTTTAAACGGTTAGAAGATAAAATAAGCAAATAGACAAAAATAGAAAAGGGAGTAAAAAGCAGGCGTTTTCTCGTCGGACGCATTTAACATTTACAGCAAAGCTATCTCAAAAGAATTAGATTTCTTTTTAATTTTTTATTTAATCATTTCACCCCAAGCAAGGCGGGACCGCCACTGGTGTGCAGGGGAGATAAAAAACTGAGTACAGTGGGTATTGAAGAAGGGATAAGAGATGAATGGGATTCAAGAATATGGAAGATGGCAAATGACATTGCGTTTATATTTTTGAAGATTGTAGCTATCAAGGAAGCAAGTAAACGGAAGGGAGTTCCACATGTGGAAAGTGTGAGAAAAGAAATTGTTCAAATAGTAGGTGGGGTTCCATTTAACGATTTTAACGGTAAAAGGGTGGGACGAGATGCCAGTTTAGTATCACACTGTAATTCACGTGGACGGGGCACCAGAAAAAAAGAAAATCTTGTCAGAGCAGTTGCCATGAAAATATTTGTAGAAAAGACAGAGGGAAGCCACGTCACGTCGTTGAGAAAGTTACTGAAGTCAAGATGACAAGTCAAGACCGATTACACTGCAGATCCTTCTTTGGATTTTGTCGAGAACCTCGAGATTAATTGCATATCAATGGGTAATATCTTAATATGAACATAACATATACAGATGACAATGTCAACATAAGATATGCACACACAGAACCAACTAAAGGGACTCCGAGATAATTTATTAAAAGAAAGCAGAATGAAGGAACTAACTATCAATTGTCAGAATGTATATTCTATGGTTGCCATCAAGATAAATGCAAGTTACCAATTGGAAATGTCAAAATCAAGCAAGTATAGAAATATATATATCTGGAGAGCGTCTTAACAAAGAATGGAAAATATGACACCAAAATCTGAATTTTAATAAAAAAGATCCTTTGAGAAATTAAGTAATTTTCTGGAAGGCAAGCAAAATACTAAGAATCGGGAAAATTTCGTTAGAAACAAAGAAAACCGCTGATCCGCTGAGGATACTGAGAATGCCATGGACGGAGCATGTGAACAATGATGGTGCTTTAAGCAATATAAAAGAACAAATTGATACTTAGAATCAAAGTGACCGTTGAAATTTCTGGAACACATAATGAGGAAAGAAGGTTTGGAGAATGTGAGACTCACATACTGAATGCAAGAAGGGAATTGGTTGTAAATTAATGACAGGACAGTAACTGGTTTGAATATTAAGGAGACAAATATAGGAAACAATAAAATTAGGAAGTTGTGGAGAGCCATTATCACCCAAGTCATCAAGGGCACGGTACATAAAAAAATATTTCCTTCAGTTATTTCATCAATTAATGTGTGAATCTTAAATTTATTTATTGCCTTAATTTAATTGGGTTGATCAATAAGTTCTTAGCCGAAAGATGATATAAAGCATTCATTTTACAAATCACATTTATTTCAACATAGTTTCCTTTATTGTCAATGCAGTTAAATCCACACTTCTCTGTTAATCACATAGATCGAATATTATACAATTAAAATTTACGATTAAAATTAAGTCGTCAGGCTATGAACATATTGATTTACCTTAGTATAATATACTGAGGCACGCATGCATGCAATTACTTTTTTTTATTTACCATACTCCTTCGGGACTTATACAATCATGGCTTTCCGCAATTTCAGTCTTTTTTGTTACAGAATGCGAAGGCCAGGGCCAGAATGATCGGTGATCAGCCGGAGTGGACATGGTATTCAGACAGTGATGGTTTGCCTTTGTGTTTTAGATATAAATCCACAATAGTGTGAATTCGATAGAAGGCAGTAAGAATTTTGAAGGGTCGATGCAATTCCGACACCCAGGCTAGAGACCGGCTAAAACTACTGGAGGGACACTGCGCTAATGTGCGACACGAATTCACGTGACTTCATTCCTCCCGCTGCCACTTAAAATCCAAGCTGCCACCACTCTCTTCTAATAAAAACGAATAAGTAAACGAAATCGTCCTTTTTTTGTTAATATCATTTTATATAGTAGTGTGAGGCTCGAGAAGCAATACAGAATGCAACGTTTTGTTCTTCTAAGTGACTTTCAACTTTTTATTTTATTTTTAAATAAATTCACCCCAAGCAAGGTGACAATGCCACTATAACGTGAAGGTCTACTGGTAATAAAAGAGAATGAAAAGCGTTTAGAAGGAACTGGAAAACCAATACTATATATAAAAAATGGATAAGCCTCTACACATATTGAAAAACTGTGGAGGAGTGTGAACCAGACGATAATTGTATCTATTGTTATTGAGTTGAAATAAATAGATAGTGAATAAAATTTCAGAATTTAGGCGGATACATTAAAAGTATGTAATTGAAGTAGACTTTAGAAGGAACTGGAAACCTATCCCCTGCCCCGTTCAGTCTCGTTACTCACTGTTTTCTCTCTGTTTCTCATGCTTTAAAACCAAGGCCATAGAACCCAGTCTGTCCAGATATTTAGTCATAACAGATGGTAGAAGAGAGAGGTACATTTATTTCTCAAAAGTATTTGTGTGTAAATAAATGTAACAAACACGAGTGGAATTCGAACTCGGCTCTCCGATTTCTCATTCCGAACCGCTATCCATTGCTTACTTTTTGGAAGTACTAACACCTAAACTATCAAGTGATAAAATATAAATGAGAATAGAAAAGGTTAAGTTGATAAATAAATTTTTAGGTCAGCAAAAACAGAAAGTAAAAATAAGACAAATGATCTCCATGTTAGCGACATAAAGGCACATACACACTAATAAAGAAAAACCTGGTAACTAGAGAAAAAAAAGTTGAAATCAATAAGAATAACCAACATTTTTTATGGCTGGCCACTGGTATCCAAGGATACCCGTCTACTAGGCAGGTTAGCTAATCCCCATTGCAGACGCTTGATCAGGTACATTTGTGTCTGTTCAACATCTACAGAGCTCACCTGTGGTTTATACTGCAACGACTGCAGCCACTTCCCCATCGTCGAAATGTGGCCTCCCTCTGTCTCTTATATAAATACTTTCATGGCTTCTGCTCGGATGAGCTTAAGTCACTGATGCCTCCTCATCAGGTGTTTACCCGTGCAACCAGACTGGCAACTGGGTCCCACCCATTCACAGTCAGGTTAGCCAAATGCAGACGACAATTCTACTCCTGCAGCTTCCTCTCTCGCACTTCTCGCCTGTGGAACTCGCTCCCGTATTCTTGCTTTCCTGACGGCTACAACCTCTAGAAATTTAAATGCAAAGTCAATACTCATCTACTAACCACTGGCCTCTAGCTCTCTCCCCTCCCCTGTATAACCTTCCCTTTCTCTCCACCTATGTATCTGTCATCGCACCTGCTTTCTTAGCTTTCTATTGTTCCTTTCTAACTAGTTTATACTCCTCACTCTTTTCTAATTAATCTTTTTACATTTATGTAACCCCCTGCACATCAGTGGCATTTCCGCTTGCTCGGGGTGAAATGATTAAAAAAAAAACTATGCAGAACGGACATTAGTTGCAGTAACTAATAAATACAGAAATACATCTATAGACACAAATAAATAAATTATTCTTAGCATATATAAAAGAAATTCTGTGACTTTCATTAATATGTCCATCCGCCGTGCCTTCTAAAATAGCCATACATTGACCGATTGAAATCAAATTTGGGGGAAAAGTGCAGAAGTGTCAGAAAGGTACAAACGTGTCAGTCAGTCAGTTAAGTGCCATACGTGATACACGCTTGGGCAATCATGTCTCGAAAGAGACATGACTGACATGATTATCCCGCAGTAGGTTGCCATTGCTTTCTGCGGTAGACTGGTTGCCGACCAAGGCTATAGAACCCAATCTGTCCTATTATTTAACCCATAACTGGAAGGAAGAGACGGATTAATACCTTTCCCAAGGGCATTTGCGCGTAAGTGAATGCAATGAATTCAGCTGGAATTCGAACTCGGCTCCGCGGTTTCTCGTTCCGAACCGCTATCCACTGTACCACGACGCACATCCGGCAAACGTGTCAGAGGGGTAAAAAGTACATTTGTTTTTACTTGGGGGCATAGATTAGTACAATAATTTTTTATTAATTTTTTTGCAAAAGTTAAAATTTTTATTAATTAACATAGAAAAGATCCTCACTATTTTATAAACAAGGGTTAAAAGAAGTTTTCTTTTTTTTTTTAATCATATCACCCCAAGCAAGGCATCCCACTGCCACTACAGCGCAGGGGGTTACATAGAGCGATTGGATATAGGAAATGTCAGAAGGAGGGTGATAGACGAGTAAGGAGGTACATAGGAAGAGTGATTGAGAGAATGGGTGCGAGTTAGTGTGTTAGGAGGTGTCTATTGACCTTACATTTAAACTCCTGGAGGTTGTAGCCGTCGGGGAAACAAGTATGCGGAAGGGAATTCCACAGGCGGGAAGTGCGAGAAAAGAAGCTATTGGAGTAGAAATTGCAGTTACATTTCATAGGTTTCACTGTAAAAGGGTGGGACCTAGTTGCTAATCTAGTATCTCATGCAAGGTCACCAGTGATCTAAGTTCATCAGAGCAGAAGCCGTGAAAGTATTTATAGAAGAGGCACAGGGAAGAAACGTCACGCCGGTGAGAGAGATACTGCAGGCTGTCAGCCAAGTCGGTATCGATCACATTACAGATTCTCCTTTGTATTTTGTCAAGAACCCCGAGGAGAATAGCAGAGGCACCCGACCAGATGTGGCAACAATATTCAATACACGGGCGGATGGTAGATTTATATATGTGCAGGATAGATTCAGACGGAAAGAACTTCCGGGCCCTGCACAGAGAGCCGACTTTCATAGCAGCAGATTCGACGTAGTCATTCCACTTGAGGTCCGCTGAGTGTCAGGCCAAGCAGGCATAGTGTTTTACTCTCTGGGAGGCAAGCCTGTTCTATGCTAATGGGAGGTAGGTGCGGTTGTCTATGGTGGTTAATTGATAGCAGCTTCGTTTTGGAAGAATTGAAATTTAGGAGCCATTTCTTACCCCAATCCACCACGGATTGGAGGTCCTTTTCAAGCTCGGCAGCGAGGTTGGCCTTATCGCCCACACCAGATTTTTGATCGAGGCGAGAGTAAACTGTGGTGTCATCGGCGTACATGCGTACTTGGGATGTTATGGTAGAAAGAGCGTAGGACCTAGGATAGAGCCTTGAGGGACACCCACGTTCATATGGTAGTTCTGGGAGGTATGTCCGTTTAATACCACCTTCAATGTGCGGTTAGAGAGGAATGACTGGATTAGGTTATGCCATAGCTTCGCAGTTTCCGTAGAAGGCCGGCATGCCAGACTCTGTCGAACGCTTTAGCGATATCCAAGGCAACGGTTCGGGCTTCACCATTCTTGTCGAGAGCCTGGCATATATACTCGGTGATGGTTTAATAAAAATGCAATTTTTTTGTTTTGTTTTGTTTTTTGTTTTGTTTTGTTTTTTGGTTTTTGGTTTTTTTTTTGCATAGCTTTTCTTTAAATTTTTATAAATAACAAGAATTTGTATACTGATATTTTCAAGGTCACATAGCGCAATGGATAAAAATGTTACAGTAACTTGACACAAAGAGTCGTGAGTTCAATACCTGGCAACAGCAGTATTGAAAAAAAACTTATGAAGTTGAATTAAATGAAGATAATTAAAATGTTCAAAAGTATATGATCGCAAGACCAAATCAATCTACCCAGGTGATCGAAAATTTCCAACATTTCAGACAGTTCATAATTCTAATCATCTGAACTAGGTCGAAAGTACAACGGACGAAACGTCGTGAATATAGCAACAAAGATGAGGACAACCGTCCAAACAATGTAAATACCTTGTCTCAGAAATATAGCCGAATATTTTAATTGTTCCCATGATAACTCGATAGAGTGAATTTAAATTTAATACTACATTGGCAGTCAGTTAAGTGCCATACGTGATAAACGCATTGGGTGATCATGAAAGAGACATGACTGAATGGGCAAAAGATTATCTCGCAGTAGGTTGTCATTGCATTCTGTGGTAGACTGGTTGCCAGTCAAGACTATAGAACCCAATCTGTCCTATTATTTAACCCATAACTGGAGGAAAGAAACGGATTAATACCTTTCCCAAGGGTATTTGTGCGTAAGTGAATGCGAGGAATTCAACTGGAATTCGAACTCGGCTCCACGATTTGTCGTTCTGAGTCGACATCTACGCCACAATGTCCGTTGTGGTGCAGCGGATATCGGCTGGTGACAAAAAATCGGGGATCCGATTTCGAATTCCAGTTGAATTCCTTGCATTCACTTACGCACAAATACCCTTGAGAAAGGTGTAAAATCAGTCTCTTCCCTTCAGTTATGGCTTAAATAACAGGACAGATTGGGTTCTATAGCCTTGGCTGGAAAACCAGACTACCGCAGAAAGTAATGGCAACCTACTGCGGGATAAACTTCTGCCCAGTCAGTCATGTCTCTTTCGAGGCATGATCGTCCAAGCGTGTATCACGTATGGCACTTAACTGACTGACTAGATTGGCAACTAAGTCCCATCGTTTTGCTGTTGAAGTAGCTAGATGTAATCTTAAGTTCTATTCTAACAGTTTCTCTGAAATTCTCTTCCAATTTCTTGCTTCCCTGTCTTCTACAATATTAAAAAAAATAGATGCAACATCAATCGCCATCTTCTGCTTTACTGAATCATGTTCACATATCGTTTTTTCTCCTAACTAAAGCCATCTCTTTCTTTTCTACTCTCATAACCACTTATGTCTTAGTGGCATTATCCCCTTACTTGGGATGAAATGATTTAAAAAATGAAGAGACAGTGAAGATTATATTTTCAGCCTTCAACTTTAAGAATACATTTAAATGATTTCACTCTTTTAACGCGTTATTCTGACAACAATATCCTATTTCCATTTTTATATCTTTCCACCGATTTCACAGAAAAAGTATCGCGTGTGTATTTTTAACACTATCATTATCAGAAACGGTAATAACAGCTGTAATTACACTACTAGCAAGAACAATAATTTAGAATATCTCATTTTATAAGCTCCCAAACGTGTGGAACTAACTTAGCCTGGGTGGGGAAAATTCAATTCCTTATAATTGAAAAGCCAAGAGACATGCAGTAAGCTATTTTTAATTCTAAGAGAGGGAATTTGAATCGGCAAGGTTTGTTTTGCCATTTCCTTAGAGGCTAAACAGCGAAGAGAAATTTCAAAAAAAGGCTGTCCATTTTGGAACTACAATTATCTTGCAAAATGGCAGAAATAATTCTTCCTTATCAGTATTGATTCATTATTTTTCAAACGCATTACCGATTTCAACATAAAATTTTATTCAATTTTTATTTATTTAAAGAGAAGTGCGTTAGCTAAAGCCATTCATATCTATCTTTTGGATATTCAAATCGTTTTTCTTTAAGACTAGATTTCGAATACTAAATTACATCTTTTCCCAAAAGCAAAATAGTCTCGTAACAGGCTTCGTAAAAGCAATTATGCAAATTTTTTGAACAACCCAGCAATTCGTATATAAATACTCCTAAAAAGGTCGAAAGCATCAGTTTTAGTTTAAAGATGATTTTACAGTTTAAGTAAATATATTCACAAAAATATTATGAAATTATTTTTTGTTTGTAATGATTTCTGAAAACATACGAGTAATGTTTAACTGAGACAAACAGCTTATTGACAAATTTTCAGAATGAAAAAAGAATTATAGTTAATTATCTATTTAACGAAAGACAGTTGGTTTGTTGAAAGTTTTTATGTATATTCTAAGTGCTTACAAAAACTCATATAATGTATAACATATGATCTACGTACAAAAACGAGCGGACATTTTCGAAAGTGAAACATTATCCACTTGAAAGAGGCACTAAGTCAAACATTAATTATAACTGTCACGTATTCATCTATAACATCCAGATATTACTGCTAATACTTTTTCTAAATGTCATGTCTCTTTAGAATGCAGACTATCATAGATATTATGTTTTTTTAATTTCTGTAAAATGTCATTCTTTCTTGTGTGGAGTGGTTTCCTGTTGCTTTCTCCACGATTTGGAATTTATAGTGGCGTGGAACTTCGGGGTTAAAATGAAGAGCTGGTTTATCTACGTCAAGAAGATTAATGCAGAATGATAATGACGGGGAAACAGCTAATTCTAACATAACAAGATCAAGGAATTTATTTACGCTTGAAGTTGTATCAGTAGCTCGTTTTAGGAAAATGAATCAGAATTCTTAAAGTCCGTAGTTTTAATGAATTGTCATGAAGAGAAAATATTCGTATAGCAGATTAAATTATTTACTCTACTCCTACATTGGAGCGAGTTGTGACACAAGATCGGTTTTTAACGTGGGGAACCTGAGCGCGTACGTTCAGGCCATTGGTCAAAGATTACCCAGCCCCCGCATACGCGGTAACTGGGGTACACATGTGTAAGATTTTCTTCATGGGTCATCGATCATATTTAAAAGTATGATGTTTAAGACAAAGTTAAGAGAGTTCGTTTTGAAAGGATATATGATTTGCATGTTTTTTTAAAAGTAAACGAAGAGAGACAGAGATATTTAGTTTTCTTCGATTGTTGAAAGAAAATTCTTTGAAGTGTCATGTGCTTAATTAAAAACGGTAATTGGCAAGTAATTTGGCACTGGCAAGAAGTGGACTCCTGAATAGAAACAATTTTTCACATGACCTCAGACACTCTTCTCATGCTGATTTCATTTTTTTTTTTTCTCATTTTATATAAAACATATTTCGTATAGACTCGTTTCAGATAGGCTCATGAATTTATTTTCGTTTTTTTTCCTCAGCTTGCTCGAATTTGAAGGGAGTGGTGAAAGGGGGTTGTTATTTCATAGTCAACATAAATCCATAGTATTTTTTTTATCATAGATTATCTCCCTCAAGTTAGTGACCTTATTCTAGCCTGCTATGTGGGAAGATTTGAATTCATTCCTTTTGCTAGGGAACCAGTGCACAAAACTAGAAATACTGTAATAAAAAAGAAAAAAAGAAAAAAAGAAAAGAAAACGAGGGAAACAAAATGAAGTTGATGGATCGTTTTTTACTGCTTATCAACCTTTTGCAGTTTGTTTAAAGCCGGAAAATATTATTCTAGATTTTAAAATTTTTTGGAGATAATTGTTTACTTTTCCAATTTTTTCTAATTAACCCCTAGTCGGGGGAGAAGAGGTGGATTAATACCTTCCCTAAAGATATTTTCGTGCACGTGAATACAACGAACGTAATGGAAATTGGAACTCGGCTCTCCAATTAACAATTCCGAGCCATTAACCATTACACAACCCGCACATCCAAGCTTACAGCTTACTTATCCATTTAGTACTGATCCGGCTCGACATTGCTAAACTTCGGTGATTTAACGTTATGTGGCAATTGGGCGGAAATAAAATGAAAGAAATACTAAAGAAAATTTAATAATGAGCGAAAATGATTTATTAAATAATAAATTCAAGATGAAACTACTAATTTCACTATTGTGTCGTTTTACAGAAGGATACTGAAAATACAACAGACCGAACATGTAAGCAAGGTCATACTCACAGGGCAGATTGGAGGTAAAAGAGGCAGAAGAAAGTAATGCATAACCTACGTGGTGAGCTTGAGTTAATGGATGGTGGAACATGATATGGGAGTGATGGCAAAACTATAAAAGTTATTAAGCGCTACAAAAGAAAGGAAATTGTGGAGAGTCGTGATCAACAACGTTCTGAAGAATCATGACACATAGAAGATGTAGACATTAAAGACAGCAAGGTTTAAGCATAATAAAAACTGAACGCTGTTTAGGTTTTAGTGCTTGCAACCAGTTGCCGCAGTGGCTACATTTTCTGTGATGGTTCAAATATTTTATTTTTATCTGTGATCCACGTTGCTTTATTTCGATATTTTTTCATATAATCCCTAATCCCTTGCTAGTCTTGGTGCGAAAATTGTAACTATCTGCATTTGTAGTTTCGTTTCCCACTTCCAACTTGAAAGTTTATAAAGGCATCTGATCGTGAGATTGGGGGTTCTGGGGAGCGTGAAACCATATCTGTTATGGTAAACTCTGACCTAGATGAGAGCACCTGTTAGCTATAGATAAATATTGAAAGCCCCAATTGAAAACAATGTGAAAGTATAATCATGAAAGTATAATCATACCAGCAAAATATATTTTTATATTTAAAAAAATACCAACAACACATATTAATAGTAAAATAGACCAATAATGAATGTTAAAGCAAAATGATCAATACATTTTATAACTAAATGACCAGCAATATAATTTATAGCAAAATGACAAACAATGTATTTTATCTGTAGTTATGTAATTACACTCAAAATGTATTTAGCTGAAGCCATAAAATTGTGTTTAAAATATTTCGATTTCGGTTTTAAATAACCCAGAGAGGTTGATATGTTGCTAAAATAAAATCAACCAACATGAAAGATGTATATATAAGATTTTTAAAAGAAAACTATTTTAATGAATTGGTTTAAAATCTTGGATAAACATGTAGAATGTTGTACTGAACAAAATTCTGGTAATTATGATTAGATGTAAATAGGTACCTCCACTAAATCGTTGAAAAACAGCATAGCATGAAGAAAAATGTCCCAAACTTAATAAAAACGAAAACTTTTTTCCACCAAAATGTTTATGTTATTAATAGAAAAGATAAAAGTATTTTTAATTATTTTTAAAATTCATTTAATCTTTTCTAACACGTTCGAAATTTTGGTAAAAATCTTGTTTTTCTTTTCGTTAGCAGGAAGCTAAATCATTACGAGATTTTACAATGAAAAACGTAATATTACATAACTCACTTTCTGTCCTGTGACAAACACATTAATTTTTAAATTCTTGCAAAAATCAAATAATTGTAAGATCTTAATGAAACTTTAAGGACTTATTCACAAAGGAATGAAACTATTTTTGAAATCATTATTTTAAAAAAATAATAGTAAAAATGTTTTTTGACATCTGTTACCCCACCTCCTCGTAAATTCATGAAATTTCAAGAAATTAAATTCTTTAGGAAAAATTAGCTTTACAATTTAAACGCAGGAATCATTGGGTTATGTAATTCATGTATTTTTTAAAAATCGTTTAACCCCTTTTATAGAAAATCTTCTCCGAATAGTAAAATAAAAAATGCAATAAAGCTATGACATTATTTAATTAGATAAGCTTTTAATTGCTTTAATAAATAATATAAATTTCAGACAATATAATCTGAAGAAAAAAAAATTTTTGATTAATAATGAAATTTCAACAGAATTGTTTTCATTTTTTTTTTATTATGATAATTTATAAAATTTCAAAAATATTTTAAAAATATTTCCAAGACTTGTAGACGTTAGATTGCTAGGTTATGAAGTGAAGACTATATTTACTTATCGTAAATTGAAAAGTGTATTAAAAATCATCTAGGCATAGTATTTTTAAAATAATTTTCAGTTTTTTTTTACTTGTATATTTGAATTTTTTTTGTACGGTAATTTCTATGTGCACATTAAAAGGTCATGTGTTTCAATTTTTCTTCCCTTACAGGATAAAATTGTACAATTGTGTCACTTGTAATCGCCATACACTTATCTTATCTCTCATCTGTCGAGCTCACAACCCATTTCAAATACGGCGGACAAGTCAAATAGTTCAATTAAGAAATAGTTTCTAACCTTCATGCTATAAATAAGTAATACTTATGAAAATCAGATTAATTTGACATTAAATTTGCTAATTTTCCAAAAATAATGTGTCAAAATAATGTATATTTCATTTTTGCAAGATTTTAAAAACCGAGAATTAACTTTTGTTTACAAATGTGTCGATCGTTCGAAAATGGCCGAAAAATTGAAAAAAGGAAATTATTTCAAAATTCCAAAATTTTAGATTCCAATCAATATTATTTCTGTTTAAAATACACCAGAGTATTTTGCTTACTGGAAATAGTAAATTTAATCATTTAGCTTTCAAGTAAAGCTAAAATAAAAATACAATTTAAAAGTTAGTTATCGAAAATGAGTTGGAGGCACCTAATGTAAAAGGATCTACAGGAGACTTGGCGTGTGTGAATAAAAAATAATTATATAAACGTTTGCAGCAGACGATTTTCTTTTTTCGTAAACTACTACATTTTTTCCTTGGCACGAACATTTAACTCAAATCGCCAAGTAGGCGCGAAGCTTTGCACTCAACTCCGACGGTCAGTCAGTCAGTTAAGTGCCATGCGCGATACACGCTTGGGCGATCATGTCTCGAAAGAGACATGACTGACTGGGCAGAAGATTATCTCGCAGTAGGTTGCCATTGCTTTCTGCGGTAGACTGGTTGCCGACCAAGGCTATAGAACCCAATCTGTCCTATTATTTAACCCATAACTGGAGGGAAGAGATGGATTAATACCTTTCCCAAGGGTATTTGCGCGTAAGTGTATGCAAGGATTTCAACTGGAATTCGAACTCGGCTCAACGCCACAACGCACATCTGTCAAAAATGACCATAAGTAGATTGCATCCTGTTAGCTGAAGAGAACGGACGCCGGAGACGCCGACAGAATACGCACGTGCGCCGACGGCCAAGTCAAAAACTGGTAACAACCCAACACAGTGACACCAGATCCTTCGGCTCCCTACATGTAAATAATTACAGACTCTTTCTCATACGCAGACACACATGCACGCGTCGCATAGAGGCTTATCAATGTGACACGGACATCCTTGCCAATACGCATGTGCGTAGCATATACATTTCAGTCCGACGCGAACACGTTAAGGTTAGCGTATCAATAAATTTATTTTTGCACTTGGTAAACCGTATTTTTTCCTTGTTTTAAATTGCTGCTTGTCTAAATGATATAAATTCGTAACTATGTTCAACAAGTATAAACAACTATCACTTGCCTGATATCAAAATCCAAACGCTTACAGAACACAATTCGTCCGCCCAGTTAGCACTTTTACGACATCGCTGGAGACGTTCACGAGAGTTTTGTAACGTAAAGTAGAACTATGATTGGAATCCCGTGTATCCAGAATTTTCTTGTACGTTGATTGATTTTTTTAGGTTTTATCAACCTCTTGTCGATTATTTAAAGCCAGGACTTTTTTTAAACAGATAATATACATATCTATGCAGAAATGTTGCAAGGGTCAGGGCACAAACTTACTGTAGATGACATTGCCATCAAAGAACTTTAATTAAGAGATACTTAAGTAAAAGATAAACCAACACAAAATTAAAATATTTTGTATTAAGGTTGTTGAAAATTGAAGTGAAAATAGATACTTTCTAAAATCTGTTTTTTAAATGTAAAATAATTTGAAAATTCTTGCAAAAATCAACTAATTGTCTGATTTTAATTAACCTTTCAAAACTTATTCACAAATGAATGAAATTATTTATGCAATTATTATTTTTGAGAATCTTAGAAATTTTTTTTTACATTTTTTACCCACAACTTCAATTAATTGCATAAAAATTCTAAAAATATATTATCTATACCAATTTTTTATTTATTAGTTAAATGCAAGACTCATTGGGGAATGTAAATTATGTACTTCCTTTTTTTATTAGTGGGCGATTTTTCCGAAAATCTGCTTCGAACAGTAAAAAAAAATGCATTAAAACTACGCTATTTTTTAATGTGGATAAAGTTTTAATTGATTTTATAAAAAATGTAATTTTAGGGTATCATATTCTGCAAAAGAAAAAATTTGATGAATAATGAATTTTTATAAGAATTGTTTTCATTTTTTCTTTGCTTATTAAAGTTTCAAATAATCTTTTTAAATTTCTTCCAGTGTCATCAGTTAAAATCAGTTAAAAATTAATTAAAAATAGGCTTTATTTACAAATCTAAAATTTATAAGCTTAATACACATCATTTAGAATTAAGATTTTAAAAATAATTTCAGGTATCGACTCGCAGGTTAGTATTTATGAAGGAAAAAAAGTTCATTCTAATATAGATAGAGCACCATAACAATGGTCTCCTTCTAAGGTGATACCCTGATTCCAACGCTTTTCTGACAATTCGATGCCTTTTTTGCAAAACGATTCGTTTTTGACCTCAAAATACGCCTCAGTTTCCGATATCAATTCTTCATTGAAGTCAAATCTTTTTCTCTGGAATATTTTTTTTTTAGGTTTGCAAATAGCCAGTAGTCGCTGGGGCCAGATCTAGAGACTAGGGTGGATACGGAAGCAATTCGAAGTGCAATTCATGTAGTTTTGCCATCGTTGCTATCAACTTGTGACACAGTGCGTTGTCTTGGTGAAAGATAACTTTTTTCTTCTTTATTTGTAGCCGTTTTTGTCGAATTCTTCCTTTAAATGCACCAATAATGCTATATAATATTTGCTGTTGATGGTTTTTTCCTTTCTGAAGGTAATCAATGAAAACAATACCTTGCGCAACAGAAAATAGGGAGGCCAAAACCTTGCCTGCTGATGTTTGCGACTTTGGTCGTATTGGACAGCTTTCACCTGCTGCTGGCCACTCAGCTGACTGCCGATTTGACTCCGGATTCATGTTTCATCTATTGTTACATATTTATGCCAAAAAATTCTTGTTTCATTGAAACAGTTGCAAACAATGCTCTGAATCGTCGACGCGTTGTTGTTTTTGATCGAGTGTGAGTAAATTTTGTCATGTGACATTTGTAGGTTCGTATCATATAGAATTTTTATTAATAGCCCCATCTATATGTTAGGCCCTGGACTTATTGAGTGATGTGTTATATATATATATATATATAGTCATCCGCAGACAGATCTGTTTCGCTGTATCACAGCTCATCAGTACTGCTAGACAACCGATTGCCGTTTTACCCAGGATTGAAACCCGATCGAATTGGCGTCAGTCGGCGATTTTATCTCTGAACTACGGGCGCTCGGTAGAAGGAGGCAGACTTTTTAGCGTGTATACTATCATTATACTCGCCCAATAGTTGAGAGTGTTCTAATTCATTGCTGAATGAACGATGCGTAGATGCCAGAGTAGCTATTGTTTTTCAAAGTCTTCCATTCTTCCAGAGTGATCAATCAGGGTGTGAGAGCATAAATAGTCATCCGCAGACAGATCTGTTTCGCTGTATCACAGCTCATTATATATATATATATATATATTGATCGCTTCATTCCAAGCAAGGCAGAACTACCACTTATGCACAATGAGCTGCATAAGATGAGAGTGAAAGATTACGTAAGTGTGAAGCGAATAGAATGAGGAAGAGGTTACAGGGGGTGACAGAGAATGGGTAAGAGAAAGACGGAAGTTCTGTAGTGAAAAGAGTTACATGAGAGTAGAATGAAAAGTAAGAAGAACAAGTGGCGGGCGGTGTCGGTGAAGAAAAAGAAAAGATAGGAGTCAAAGAGATAAGAGATGGGAATTGACATTGCATTTAAAGTTTTGGAGATTGTAGCTATCAGAGAAACAAGTATACGGAAGTTCCACAAACGGGAAGTGTGAGAAAAGAAACTGTTATAGTAGAAGATACGGTTAAATTTAACTATTTTAACGGAACACGGATGGGACCTTATTGCCAATCTAGTTGCTCGAGTATATTCGCATAGAGGAGCCACCAGGGAGCTAAGCTAAGCTCGTCGGAGCAGAATCCGTGGTCATATTTGTAGAAGAGACAGAGAGAAGCCATATCTCGTCGGTGGGAAAGTGACTGGAGTAGAGCAGCCAGGTCGGGATCGATTCTATTGCAGATTCACCATTGGATTTTGTCGAGAACCCCAAGATAAATAGCAGGGTCATCAGCTATGACAACAGTATTCAATGCACGGGCGGATAGTAGATTTATATATGTGTAAGATGGATTCAGGCGAGAAAAACTTCTTCGCCCAACACAGTGACTCAAACTTGCTAACAGTATATTGAATTTTTGATTCAATGTAGTCGTTCCACTTGTAGTCGACAGTGAGAATGAAGCCGAGGAGGCGCAGTGCCTTGATTTCCTGGAGACTAACTTGATTCATGCTGATGAGGGTTAGGAGATATTGTCTATGATTGTTAGAGAATAGCAACTTCATTTTTAAAGTATTAAAATTTGCAAGCCATTTGTTACCCCAGTCTACCACAGATTAAAGTTTTGTTTCAAGATCAACAGCGAGGTTAGCTTTGTCAGCCTTGGCAGGTTTCTTACAGAGGCGGGAATAAATGATCGTGCTGACAGCGTAAATGTCTACTTGGGATCTTATCACATCAGGGAGATCTTTGATGAAGATCAGAAAAGGTGTTGGACATAGGATAGAGCCCTGGTGTACGCCCGTGTTCGTATGATAAGGTCTGGAGCCATGATCGTTCAATTCGACCTTCATTACGCATTTCGGTAAGAACGATAAGATCAAATAATCGTCCAGTTATGCCATAGCCTTGTAGTTTGCACAGAATGCCAGCGTGCCACACTCTGTCAAATACTCTGCAGATATCCAGGACAACAGCTCTAGCTTTGCTGTTCTTATCGAGCGCCTGGTACATAAGTTCGTTAATGGTCGTTAGCATATTAGCGGTAGACCCGGCTAAGCGGAAGCTTTACTGTCTGTCGGAAAATTGGTTATGGGCTGTGAGGTGTTAGACGAATTAATCATTGATGATAGCCTCGAACACTTTGTCAAAAATCGGGAAGAGGCTGATAGGGCGATAATTAGAGGGGTTCGAGGCTTCTCAAGAGTTCTTAGATACAACAACCATCGAGGATAATTCCCAGCAGGCAAGAAAGCAGAAAGCAGAGATGCAGTAATTATAGAGTTTGGAGAGGACAGAGGAGAGTCCAGGGGCACATTTCTTCATGATGATGACCGGGATTCAGTCTCTTTCGCTTGCTTTATAGGGGTCAAGCTCTGAAATTATGTTTGAGACCAAAGAGAGGTTTATGCATACGTCCTTCACTTGAGACTCAGTTCTAGATGAGAAGTTGGGTGCGGATACTCCAGACGAGTAAATGTAGAGTTAGAAGAAAATCTAAGAGCAAAGCACTCGGCCTTGAGAGACTGAATGATTGCAAAGTTTATGGCATGGGTACCAGCAGTATCAGTGACAGATTTTTTTAGCCTCTTGTCATGGTAAGGACCTCAAATTTATTGATTAAAGAATGGGTTTGCTATTTTTCACCACACTTTTACATAGTTGCCCGTAGTCTTGTGGGATTCTATACGCTGCTTCATTCTATCAGCAAACAGCAGCTTAGCATCGTTTAAAATCCTCTTGCACTCATTAAGAGAAGAAGCAAAATGGCGCCTATTATAATCAAACGCGTGGCTACGAAAACGCCATAAGAAGTGATTCCTGTGAGCAATGGTGGCCAAGAAAGCACGGGAAAATAGGGAGACAAATGAGGTTTAAGATGGAGCTTTCTGACTGGGATGAAAGCATCAAAGCCAGCTTTCACCCAGGAGGAGATCTCAGAGGCGCAATCCTCAACAGAGAGGATTTTTCCCAGGGGACGTCACAGAAAATCACGGAACGAATCCCAGTCTGCTCTTTGATAACAGTAAGAAACTCTGTTGGTAGGATGTTCCAAGGGGGAGTGGGAGTAAAGAGAGAGAGAGAGAGAGAGAGAGAGAGAGAGAGAGAGAGATATTAACAGAAACCATAGCATGATCTGAGTTTCTAAGAGGGCAAAGCTGCAGGATTTGGCAAAAGTCAGGGATAGAAGTGAAGCAGAGATCTAGCAGAGAAGAGTCTTCTATAGAGATACGGGGGAAGTGCATATGGAAATCTACCACTAGCGTGAGAGACTGAATGATTGCAAAGTTTATGGCATGGATGCCAGCAGGATCAGTGACAGATTTTTTCAGCCTCTTAGCATGGTGGACATAAAAGTTACCGAACACAAATATATTTGCGAACTGATGGGAAGAAATAGCCTTATTTATATTGTCGGAGTAAAGAACAATCAGGAGAGGAAGGGGAGCGGTAGAGAAAGAAGAGATAGCTTGCTGATTTTGAAAGTGAAAGACGGAGACATATGTACGGATGGTCAGGAGATTCAAGAAAAATCATCCTAGCGAGAGGAAGATGTTCGTTGACATAAACACCCAAATCATGCATAAGGACAATAGCTTCCTTCTTTAAGAGGGGAATGTAACCAGGAACCAGGAGAAATCAGAAGAGGGTATTGAGGGGTTAAGATTGGTTTCACAAAGCTCTAAGATTCCACGCTGCAGAAGTTGGTACGCATACCACGGATGTTTGGTTTAGGTGATTTTTGTATGGCTGGTTTAACTTTGTTTCGTAGAATGTCAATGTTCATTTTTTGGGGATTGTTTTAGTGAGGGGAGTACTCAAGTAGATGTGGCAGACGTTCATTGACTGCGACATGTGCGGGAAGAGAGCTGGCGCAGACTGCAGCATTGTTGTGGCTACAGGGTTGCCCAATGGAAGCGTTTGCAGAGTCACCTATCCATACGTGTCATGCACTGCAAGAACCCTGATATTATTTAGTCGTTGACCAGTGCAGCCGCTCTTGACGTTATGCAAGAGTTAGGGCATCTAACTACTAGTTGAAAGCAGCAACCACAAAACTGCCAACATAGTACCCTCACTACGAAGAAACGTTGCCATAGACCTTACACATGACAGAAAATTTGCTAGAGTACCAATATTAAAACTTGGGGAGAGAAAAATAAGCGGAAACCACTTCTTAAACAGGAAACAAGAGGTGAGCTTCTACTCATGTTCATGGGACGCGGGAGGTCTATGAACCGGGCGATAGTAGGGTCTATCTACTCCACTTAAAAAAAGTTTACTAAGTTAAAGTCAGTAGTTCTTTTACTGGTTCAGACTGGCAGCAAACCACTTGTATACGGACAGGTAATGAATTCAGCAGATGTACAAATATAGAAATGGGCGTAAGACAAGGATATGTCTTTTTATCGAATCTGTTCAACTTGTACAGCGAGAATATTTTGAGGACCCTAGAAGTTATGCCTGGATTTGTCATCAGAGGCCACAATTTAAACAACCTAAGGTACGCAGACGATACAGTGCTGATAGCAAACACAGAAAGGAAACTACAAGACCTCCTACAGAAGGTAGCTGAAGAGAGTGACAAAAAGGACTATAAATAAACTGCAAGAAAACCGAGTGCATGGTCATCAGTAAAAAGGGCAGCCCAATATGCCAAATACAGGTCGGGGATACTAAAATCAAGCAGGTACAAAATTTTAAATACCTGGGAGGCGTTATAACAGAAGACGGAAAGTGTGACACAGAAATCCGAAGGCGAATTGGCATGGTGAAAGAAGCATTCCAGAAATTGAGTAACAGAAACAGGAAAATTTCGCTAGAAACAAAGAAGAGAGTACTGGATTGCTATGTGATGTCAGTTCTTCAATATGGCAGTGGATGCTGGACAATATCGTCAAAGAAGAAGGAAAAACTTTAAGCAACTTAAATGTAGTTATACAGAAGGATGCTGCGAATATCATGGATCGAGCATGTGAGCAATGATGAGGTTTTGGAAATGACCGAAAAAAAGGAAATTAATACTGAACATCAGGAAGAGCCAGCTGAAGTTCCTGTGACATGCAATGAGGAAAGAGGGCTTGGAGAACCTGTAACTAACAGGCCAGATAGAGGGGAAAAGAGACAGATAAGATAACATAACATATTTGAAGGACCTAATCATGTGGATGATGAAACGAGGGTTGTATGGTGTAACAGGAGAAGGCGTGCTAAGAGCCACCAGAGATAGGGAGACGTGGAAAGCCATGATCGCCTACGTCCTTAAAGGACAGGGCACATACAAGAAGAAAGAAGAGGAATTAGGTTCGAAACAATCGTAAAATTTTTTTTTTAATATCTCAAAGCGAAATGTAAAAGTAAACGAAATAAAAGCAAAAACAGACCAAAAAACAAACCTATGAAGAAAATTAAAGAAATGTCAAGTACCTAAAAGAGGCAATCTAGGGAGCGAGATTAGTTTACGTTACCAGTAAGGAAAGAAGATACCTTAATACGAAATGTTTTTTCGAATTTTCACAAAAACTTTCAAAGAAAATATTTAAATATTCACCTTTTTTCTATTTTTTCGTTCTTTGGCAACTTCGGTTGGCTTACTAATCTTACTGAGTAGAGAGCGCTACTTTATATATATATATATATATATATATATATATATATATATATATATAGAGAGAGAGAGAGAGAGAGAGAGAGAGAGAGAGAGAGAAAGAAAGAGAGAGCAAGCAACAACTTAGTCGATACAAGAACGAAGGATGGAAGGTAGCGCTTTGGTTAATGTACAATGGGGCAGGACGAAAGAGGGACGATTGTAAAGTTAAATGAAAGATTCCTTCATTTAAGCTAGAAATCAGGAGTTACTTTACTGGCTATATATAAAAGTGAACATTGAAGACAACATCCAGAGGCGACTGTCTGTTTCATGATAAACGCAGTCGTCAAGCCAAGACCTGACGATTGCGTTAATAATGAAATAAAATGGCGCCTCTGGGTGTTGACTCTAATGTCTACTTTTAGATTTACATCCGGTCTGTTGCTGATATTGAACACTTTAGCTGATAAATGTAGCATACCTTAAAACTATATTTTATCACACACACATCTATCTATCTATCTATCTATCTATCTATCTATCTATCTATCTATCTATCTATATATCTATATATATTCTTCACTGGGCGTGACATCTTTCATATGTCTTGGCCTTGACTGATTTAAATGTCTGTACATTCAAATCTTCTTCCTTTGAGCATGTATATCACTGTGCCAAGTATTTTGGTGATAATTTCGTCTTCCCAGAAGCTTTTTCCACCTTTATATATTCTGAAGAAAACTCTGTCTTCTGATTTGTAAAATTTGATCGCAAAGTTTTCTTTTTCTACTACTCTTTTCGTTGCATTAGGCAACAGCCTAATGACCGAATTTTTCTTGCGAAAATCAGTTCGGCTGGTTATAAGCCAGAATTTATGTTCAGATTGGGAGTAATTCTCTAAACTTCTAAAAACTTTTGTATGCTCCTCTTGTCAGTGTCCATGCCTTGATACTTTCTTAGAGCTCTCTCAACGTATCTATGAATCTTTCTACTTGTCCATTTGATTTCGGGTGGTAAACAGCGATAGTAATGTGGTCTGTGAACAAAGATGTGCAGAAATTTTTTAATTCTCTTCTGGTAAACTGTGTCCCGTTGTCATTAACTAAAGTTTTTCGTACACCAAAACGACTAAAAAGCTCGTTTAGTACATTCATAGTATTTGCGAATGTCGGATGTCGACACATTTCCGGCCACTTTGAGAAACTTTCCACGATTATAAGGTAGTAGTAATCATTTATTGATCCAACGTAGTCGATGTGTAACCTCGTCCAGAGGACATCCGTTTTAGGCTATGGCTGATTTTTATTGGTGGTGCTTTTTCCGCAAGTTGACAACCATTTTTATGATCTCCTGGTCTATCTCAGGCCAATACGTATAGCTACGCATTAATGATTTAATTCTTGACATGCCCGGATGACCTATATGAAATTCCATCAATATTTTCTTTGACAGTGTATCGCAGATTGAGAAAGATGATATTTTAGATTCTTTTTTAAGTTTTTCTTTCAGCCATACCTGTTTCTTTTTAATGAATTCGCCCTTCTCATCTGCTTTTTATTTATATCATCTAAAGTCACGGGTAGCTCTCGAATTGTATTGCATAGTAGCACTGATAATTCTTTTTCATCCCTTAAAGCAGCTATCATTGTGTCTTCTGCCAATTTTGAAATCAGCCTAGACAAACCGTTGGCGTGTCCTAGTTATTTTGAGAGTAGGTATTCCGTCTTAAAGTCGTAGTTTAACATGATTATTCCCCAGCGCTGTAACCTGTTAGCAGTGTGTATGTAAATATACTTTCTTGGTCCAAAAATTGTTAACAGCGGTCTATGATCCGTCTGTAGTGCAAATTTCTTTCCATGGATGAACTTGTGAATATTTTAACGGCGTAAATTATGGCGAGGCTTTCTTTCTCGATTTGGCTATAACTTCTTTCTGCAGGAAGCAGGGTTCTGGAAACCTTGTAGCCCCACTTATGTAGAATTACTGCTCCGATCTGAGAGTTGCTAGCGTCAGACGCTATAATTATTTCTTTTTTAGGGTCAAAATGCGCTAACGATAAAATCTGATACCAGACAACATTTTATTTTCTGGAAAGCATTTTAACATTATTTAGACCAAATCCATGTTGCACCCTTTTTCAATAAGTCATTCAGTGGGACTCTAAGAGCATACATTTTAGGAATGTAGATAATGTAATAGACGACCAAGCCTAAAAACGTCTGAAGATTAGTGACGTCGTTTGGCGGTGGCATATTTTTAATACCTTCGGCCTTTTCCGAGTCCGGTTTTCTTCCGTTCTCGTCGATTATTGCCTGCATAAATCACAAAGTCTTCATTCTATTGTTTTACAATGTTTTAAACATATATCGAGTATGGAATGTCTCTTTCGTCAAACATTCCTGACAAAATCTTTATTGTTTCCACGAAGGAGATTCCCTCTGGCTTTTTAAATTAAATTAGGTTCGTGTTTTTAGTGCTCTCCTCTGTACCTAAGTTATGGAGTAACAACGTAATTTTCTCCTCCTCAGACCATTGTTTTAAACTTTTCGAAAAACATAGTCTCGTACCTACGAAAATAGGCAGAGAAAGTTACTCCATTGTCTGGGTGATACTTGAATTCTGATAAAGAATTTGATATTCCTTCAGGGAAAGAAAAATCTGTAGCCCCGACATAGAGACCCGACCTTCCTAGCAGTAGATTTAACTATTAATTCATTGTAGTCGTTCCACAGGTCAGCTGAGAGAGTGAGGCCTAGGAGGCGCAGTGTATTGCTTTCAGGGAGACTAACCTGATCCATGATGATGGCAGGTAGGAAAGATTTTCTATGGTGTTTAAAGGATAGCAGCTTTATTTTGGAAGCATGAAAATTTTAAAGCCATTTCTTAACCAGTCCACCACTGACTAGAGTTTCTTTTTGAGAGCAGCAATAATGTTTGTTTTTGAATAGAACGATGGATATACCGAGAGAAAGAATGAAAATTTCTCCTTTCAAAAAATCTTAATTCTCTAAAACCAAAAGAATTACTTACAGAAAGGCGATATTATCACAAGAAGCCATGTGGCGATCTTTAGGCTGGAAACTGATTAATAACCTCGCTTTCAAAGTACTGGTTACGAAAACACAAATAAAAAGAACGAATAGGATTTGATCTGTAATCAAAACTCGATGAGGTTTCTTGCGGTTGGAGAAATGACAGGGTTAGGGTATGGCTGACCAGAAAAGCATCTGGTTAATATCTGACTTTGAACAAGGTCAGGATAGAAATTTTGCGTAGGCAAATATTTGAAATGTTATTTTTTTTTTAATTAATGATCATAAGTTAAGCCATGCTAAACAAACGAGATCAAGATCAGTCGAAGGGTAGCCAGGGTGGCAAGTGCAGGTGAAATACGGTTACTGGGGAGTATTGGTGTGAGATGCCAATAAGAAAGCTATCGGGGCGGATCGATATCTGTGACCGCTGCCCATGGGGAAAAGGGATTTCTTGATTTGTAAATGTAATTACTTTTCAAGAGCCAGACAAGAAAAACGGCTCTTGTTAGAAGATAGGGGATTCACCGAATTCTCAACCGTATCATGCACCATGCCGCTTTTAGGTGGATGTCGATAAATGCAAGGAATCGAAGCGGCCAAAGGTAGTGATTGCAGCGCTGAGACGAGAGACGACCGCATTGCCTAATATCATGTGAGTGCCCGTTTGAATAGAACCTCCGACATGAGACTTGTGCCAGACTTAACTAAACCAGTCAAACTTTAGAAGTGGGATGAGTCAATAATTTTCTGCATAAAAAAATTAATAAATTCTATTGTCAAGGCTAACAAGGCACTGTACAAAAGAACGTATAAAAAGTATTTAATTTTATTAATTAATTTATTAACGTTTTACTTGCGTCTTCATTTTGCCTGGACCAATCCAATACGACGATTCCCGAAGACGATTCGATATTTACAATGCTTATAATCAAAACTAAATATGGCGTTGGATAAAGTAGCGTTTAAATGGAAGCGATCATCTCATTGATTAGCCACGGGAGCTGGACATTCGGACGGCAGGCCGAGTGGGAAGCGACACAAGAAGAATACAATTAGTATTCATAAAAAATTAAAAGCTTCCAAAACAACTTTCGCTTAAGGTTCATTCATTTAAAATGTAAAACCCCACATTCTGCACCAACGTTCACAATTGTGGGGCAATAGATTTCGGCTTGGAATGAGTTCAAATTCCAGTTGAATTCTTTGCATATACATATGTGCAAATACCCTTGTTAACTAGCAAGTCATGTTAGATTCTGTAGCCTAGGTTGGCAACAAGTCTACGCAGAAAGAAATAACAACCTACTGTGGGGAAATCTTCTACCCAGTCAGTCACAGATCGAAAGAGACATGATCGCTTTAGCGTGTATCACGTATGCCACTGAACTGACTGACCGATTCACTGACAGGAAGAAGATCCGTATCTCTAGTGACCTAGACGATGTCCAGTGACCAATAATTTGCAGAGCAAAAACACCACACTTGCTGACGAGGACCAAGACGATAATCTTGAATAAATAAACTACCTGATAAGATTACAATTTCAAATCCTCTGATCAAATCTTTCATGTGACTCAAATCAACAAACGAAGACTCACTTCTCCAACATGTCAGGTAAGTGAAAAAATTTCTTTAAACAATAAAAATAATTTAACTGAAGGAAAAAATTCTAATTACCTTTCTTTAAAAATCAAATTAAATTTTTTTAAAACAATTCTTTTTCTACCTTGACTTTTTGTTTCTATGACAAATTCTCAAACTAATAATCAGTGTGTCATAAAACAAGAAGAAAGTTTTATCATAGAAAATTTCCTTAAAAAAAGAAAAGAAAAAACTAAAGGATAGTGAAAGAAAGAGAAACAATGTTGATTTTATGTTTCAACTGGAGACACCTGTCTGTTGTAAGTTTCATCTTTAGCTTCTCTGTAGTTTTTTTTACTGATTCTTCTAATGACTTTGATTTTATTCGATAACGAAAGATTGGATTCTTCGAAGTGAAGTTGCCGAGTTTAATGAGTAATTGCGTTTTCAGGGTTGCAGCGGGTATGGGTGATTTGCTTGTTTGCAAACTGTTCATCTCGATTCGTCTTTAAAATGCACTCGTTGGTGTAGGCTAGTGGTGGGTATTGAGAAACTCGACGTTTGGCCTGGACTGTTATGTACTAAGTAAGAGGGGCTTAATTTTGCAAACAAGGTTGAAATTGTTGATACCTGGTGAGAATCAAACTTACTACTACTACTACTACTACTACTCACTACATCAATTCACTACTACTACTATAACTAATATTACTACTACTAAAACCCATCACTACTACTACTATAACTAATATTACTACTACTAAAACCCACCACTACTACTACTATAACTAATATTACTACTACTAAAACCCACCACTACTACTACTATAACTAATATTACTACTACTAAAACCCACCACTACTACTACTATAACTCAATATTACAACTAACCAATTCTATTTGTGCTGCGGTGGATATAGGGTGGAACGAGAAATCGGAGAGCCGAGTTCAAATTCCAATTGAATTCGTAACATTCACTTGCGTGCAAATAACCTTGGAAAAGGTATTAATCCATCACTTCTCCCTCCACTTATGGGTCAAATGGTAGGATAGAGTAGGTTTTATATGCTTTATATGTTTTATACGCAGATAGTAACAGAAACTTACTCCGGGAAAATCCCCTACCCAGTCAGTCATATCTCTTTCGAGGCATGATCGCCCAAGCGTGTATCACGTATGGCAGTTAACTGACTACAACAACATCACTACAACCCACTACAACTAATCGAAGTTTAATTTTGCAACAAAGCCAGAATTGTGGAATACCTGGTGAGACTCCAACTCAATACTACGACTAAAACTCACAATTAATACTACAAATCACTATTAATACTAATATCTACAAGATGTGCCTGCAATTAGTGCGAGTTTAGTACTTTCTCTCTCTCTCTCTTTCTTTCCTTCCTCTTCCTCTCACCCTGTCTTTTCCCTTTCTCTCGTCCTCTCTTTCTCTCCCTCTCTTCTTTCTATTCCATCTCTCTCTTCCTCTTTTTCCTCTCTACTCTTTCTCCTCACTATCTTTCCTCTCTCTCTCTCTCTCTCTCTCTCTCTCCCTCATGAAATTGTGATGCAGGTAACAGAACAATCAGATGTTGAAGTAACTCGGAAAAATTATTTTTCTTTAAGAAGTTAAATATTGCAACCAAACGGTTTAATCTTAAGCAACCATATTTCGATGTCAGTTTTTCAGATTTGCGGTGTTTTATTTTAGTGTAAAAAATAAAAATGTAATCGCATAAATATACTTCTAATTTGCAAAATGACTTCAGATCTTTAACAGACATAATTACTCAAATAGACATCATTGTTTTTAAACAGTGTTTGTAAATCTACGTCAACTGGTTCACGCCTTTAAGTGATTTAAAGGAACTTTGAAAGTTTCATTTTAAAGAAAATGCGCCTTGCCTCAGAATTGCAACCTGCGCACTATTGGCAGCTTCTCGACCGCCCAGCCACTGAAAGCAAGCATAGTCAAATGAAACTCTTTTTTATATGCCGTGTGATTTAAGACCTAGGCGATCATGGCTCTCCACAATTTCTTGTTCTTTGTACCTCTTAATAAATGTTGTATTCTTGTTATCTTTCCTAAAATCTGTTCCGCCGTCAACTTACTCAAGCTCATTAAGTATGCTATGCGTTGATTTCCTCTGTCACTCTTGTCAGTCTGTCGTTTGAGCATCATAATTAAAACCTGGGCATTATTTGTACAATAGTGCGTTTCTATATCACCCAGCCACAGAAAGCAAGCACAATAAAGCAAAGTTGTTCTTTATATGCTGATTTTCCAAGCCCTCTTATTTATGGCTGTCTCTTTCTAATATTAAATATAAGTATCCGTTTTGTTTGCTTTTTCTCTAAAAATTTGTTGTTACTCACATATTCGGTTCGTCGTATCCTCAGCATCCTTCTGTAGAACAACATTTCCGTTGCTTCATATCTCTTCATCAGTGAAGAAATTGTTTATATAAGAGTAAGAGTTCAAGTAAGAGTTCAGCACTTTTTTCTCACGAGATTTTTCTTCTTAATACTTTGCTTACCATTTGGAAGGCATCTTTAGCTATTCGAATGATTTCAGTGTTAATATTTCTGTCCTCTGTTAAAACACTTCCAAGTTGAGTTACCCTATTTAAGAAATGCCCACCACTTGTTTTTTTTTTTGTTTTTTGTTTTTTTTTTGTTTTTTGTTTTTTTGTTTTTTTTTCATACAATTTTTTATAATTTTCATGATTAATTTCAAGTGTGCGTGTAATTTTGAAATCGGTCAAGTTCATTTTTCACTCTCAAAAGCAGTCAAGTCAATAGCAGTTATTCTCATTTTAATAACCATCTCTTGCTAATCGCTGAGATGATGTCGGTATGATGTCGGTATTCCTTGGTGGATGTTTATAGTCTTTGATTGCTTGTTTTTCATTAATTTAAGCGTTGTACAGCGAATACTTCCCATACATATCTTCCAGAAAAAATCTTCTATAGTTTCTTCATCTAGCTAATGTCTTACCATCAGTCGGTGAAAGCCAATGAAAGTGAGCTAAATAGTTGCGAAACTCTGCGCCACAGAGACCAGGCTCTCGAAATACCGCCGAAACGCCTCGCAGATGTCCTTGGTCGACTTCAGAGTACACTCTTCCGGGGATGTCAACTTCCCGAATGTGTCAATCGCCACATCGACGGATCTCTTCCTTGTGCAATTTTGCGTCTATATTCACGGCTTCGTTAAACATCTTATTTGACCAATGTCTACCTGACCCAAGTAACGCTTTTAGCCTCATGACCCAGAGCCTGCCTAGATAAAGCTGTCTTTGGGAATCCCCGCCAGCCTCCGATTTGGACAAATTATTAAAAGTCTTCATATTGTTAGCTTTTCCTAGGGCGAGTTGTTGGCTATATTTGGCAGTAAAAGCCCTAATCTTATCCTCAAATCAATCCCATCACTTATTCCCAGTATCCGTTCCTACTAGTTCCTGCTGCACTAGTTTAATTTGCTTTTGCCGGAAGTCCTGTCTGTCCAGTACAGACAGAATGATCTTCCAGTGTCCAACCACTCTAGGCCTAGTACCTAACGTCATCCGGACACAGACGAGTCTATAGTCCAAATAGTTTAACCAGTAGAACGCGAGACACTCTAGATCGACCCTTCTCACTAACTTTCTATCCAGGTATCTAGCTACCTGGGTAGACAGTACTTAAATGCCCACGTCCAAATCTTCTGCACAAGGGTGATCGACACGATATCAGTCGACGAGCCTAAACTCGCCGATCAGATCAACCAAACTACGATCATCCTGACATTCCAGTTCCTGGCTTAGACTAAGCGTGAAGAATCCACCAGAAAAGGCCCTAAGTGACGAGAAAAGGAAACAAGCTCTATCTGGTCGTTAGGCGCACAAACCGCAACAACCCGAAGACAACTACTGTTGACGGCAATATCCGCCACAATCACCTCTAACACAGAGACAGGGAGAAGGTCCCCCCCACTTGCAATCAGGGTACGTTTAATCAGCAAGAAAAAATTCTGGCCAGTTGGTCCCCTTATACTGAACAGACAAAAAAGTCGCTAGACAGCACACGAGCATCAACCTCGCAAACAAAGTAAGTCTCCATGATCGCAGCCAAATCCACACCAAAGAACAAGTGATCACGAAGCAGGTGGGAAATATTACTCCAGTCACTCAAGCTCTCATATTCAGCCTGGTTAGCTTAATCACCATTTAAAAACTTTATCCCTTAGACGCAAACTGGGCGAAAATCTGCGGATGTGAAGGCCCCGATGGGTTCTTCTAAAATGACAGAGCCCATATCAGACGTATTTCGTCCGTCCAGGACAATATCGCCGATAATCGTAGGAAAAGTTAGTTTTAGGACCCAGTATAGTGAGAGATGGCGCAACACCAGAACCCTCCCAGTTTTAGAAACTTCTTTAAGTCACCCAACTCCACATGTGCTATTTTTATTTTCGGGAAAGATTTACTGGCAGCGTCTAAAAAATACCATACTTTCAACTTTTCACTCACAGTTCCAATTAAAGTTATTACTTTATGAGCGTTAGGGAAGTTTCTGGGGAAAATCGACTGAAGTACACTTGAATAACGGTCTTAAAGGGGCCTTCCTCTGCGCCTTCCTGTCTATTTAAAAGATGGCCTCTCTTTTGGTGAAGGCGTTCATTTTTGAAGGGAGATAGCGAATCTTTAGTGTGGAAAGTGGGAAGTCTCTTTAGCTTATCGTCGTAATATTTTACTGTCTGCCAGACCTTTTCACTTTTTTCCTAATCTTATAATCTTTATTCCCCTCTTCCTCCTCCTCTATCTCCCCTTTTAAAAGATCGCAATGGAGGCATATTCTCCACCTCCATACCGTAATCTGCTTGCTGCTGTCGCAGTTGCCGTTCTTGTCGCAGTTGTTGGATCTGCTCAGGCTGTAGATCCTGTTCTTATTGTTTCTCTTTTTTCATGCCACAGTGAGAACTTCTTTTGTTGCTATTATTTCTGCTGCGACTTCCCAAGGGACTTCTCCCTTTCTCACTACGTTGTCCACTCACTCGAGGGCTGGCTGGTCTTTACCGACCCCACTACTTCTTTTGCTGTTGCTATTGGTTTTGGTGGCATTAAGGATTCTGATCAGGGCACGACTTCACCAAATGCCCCGTGACGCACAATTACATTGATCGACCGATGACAGAAGATCAATATACTCGGGATGTCGAGGAAGTCTTTACGATTCGAGGTCACTTGAAGTGAAAAATTGGCTGTGGCAAAACTTGCTTTGCTTATCACTGCTGAGACCCCACCGACCTTCATAAAGAAGATCCCAGGTGATCTTCAGTAATATTCATGGGCACTCCATGGAGAATGATCCGCGTTTTGCGTGTGAAATACACTTTGTCTAGAGTTTAATTGTTTTGGTTATTAGTATGTTTCCGGCTAAACGCTTAGCCTCCTTTTTCACTCGCTAGCAGAATGTTCCCCGCTGCATGACTCTTCTTTGCCAGCATGTTTGGTGCTATCTGGAGGCTTTTTATAGACTCCCCACAAGGTTTTTCCTGCTAATGCCAATCGGCTTGCAAGTTTTTTTAATCATTTCACCTCAAGCAACACGGTACCGCAACTGATGCACAGGGGGCTACATAAGAGAGTTAAAATTTTAGGCAGGAGGAGAGTGAAGAGAAAGACAAACCACCTACAGAGGGTGAAAGAGAAAGGGCAAGAGAAGGATGTGAACACAGGAATGAAGACAGTTGCGAAGGTAGAGAGAACGGAAAAGAACAAGATACACGGGGTGATGTAGAAAGGGCTGGAGTCAATGGATAAGAGATGGAAATTGACATTGCATTGAAATTCCTGGAAGTCGTAGCCGTTAGGAAAGCAAGTATATGGAAGGGAGTTCCAAAGGCGGGAAGTGCGAAAAAAGAAGCTGACGGAGTAGAATTGTCGGCTGCATTTGGTTGATTTAACTGTATAAGGGTGGGACCTTGTTGTCAGTCTGGTTGCACGAGTAAATTCTCGTATGGTGGGGGGAAGCACCAGTGACGTACGTACGTCAAAGCAGAAGTCATGAAAATATTTATAGAAGAGACAGAGGGAATTCACATCCCGCCGGTGAGAAAGTGGCTGAAATCGAGCTGCCAGGTCGAGACCAATTATATTACTGATTCTCCTTTGGAGCCTGTTGAGAACACTGAGATGAACAGCAGGGGCGCCAGACCAGATATAACAACAGTATTCCATGCACGGTCGGATGGTTGATTTGTATATGTGCAAGATGGATTCAGGCGGAAAAAAAACTTCCTGGCCTGACGCAGTGACCCAACCTTCCTAGCAGTGGATTTAGCTATTGATTCAATGTAATGGTTCCCCTTGAGGTCAGAAGATTAATATTAGTTGTTAGCAGGAAGATGGCCTGAGCGTTTACTTTCTCCAATGCTGCTGAAATAGCCAGTAACTAAATGCTCGTATTTTCCTGAATATTGACATCGTCTGTTAAAACACTTCCAAGTCGAGTTACCCTATTTAAAAAATGACCATCACTTGTTTTTTTTTTTTGTTTTTTTATACAATTTTTTTACTTTCATGGTTAATTTTAAGTGTGCAGTTACCTCGCCTTTCTCTGGGGGCCTATTTAAAACCCATGCAAAAGTTAACGACACATAAGAATTTAGTGTTTAAGAAGACTCTGACATAATGATGGAGTTACCCCTTCAGCTACCAAAACAAGCAAACAGTTCCAAAAATAAGTTATTACGAAGCAATAAGAATTAAACCAAAAAACAACAACGCTGGAAAAAACAAACTTTAAAAAAGAGACTTCGTTACTCACGTACGCAATATTATAAAGTACTCCCTGACTGGGAAGAAGGTGGTCATTGACAATTAAAAAGATGGCGATTTGTCTACAGATAGTTTGCAATGTGTCAAGTTCAACAACACTTGTCTCCTGTTCAGTACAGCAGTCGCACTTCAAACAATTTCGGACGTGTTTCGCATGTAAACTATCTCAAAAGGAAAAATGGCGACTTCGCGGGTCACACATTTAAAACAGACAGATCTTCGTGTCGGATAGACTCTTGCAGGAATTTCTTTCTACATATGTAAATTTTGGCTGCCAGTAAAGATATAAAAAGGATATAAAAAGGGCATAACAAGAACAGAAGACACGCGTTTTGGACAGTGGGTTGCCTTAAGGAAACAGATTACAGGAATTGATTACAAGCCAGAAGAAACTACAAGTCAACAAACTTTACATACAGCGATGTTTATAGATCAGGAGGCTCAATATCAGCGATAGATCGTATGTAAACATAAAATATAAACGCTGTACATAAGAATACTGGAAAAATTAAATAAAAATTACTAAAATCTTCCTTGTCGGTCGTTTTTAACGAAACATGTTTAAATGAAAGATTGCTGCCCAATATATATATATATATATATATATATATAAAGCAATCGGATGTCTAACCGTACTGATGAGCAGTGATACAGACACACATATGGTGCCCGTATCCTGAAACTATAACCCCCACCACTCTGCCGCATCTCAATTTGCCTTAGTACCTTAGCAGATTGTATTCATAAATCAAAATTTTATTGTAACTTAAATAATTATATACAATAATGGATCATATGCAATACAGGTGAATAATTCAACTAGAATAGGTAACTCCAATAAACCACTGCTCATTTTCGATGCCTCAATTTAAATTTAATTTTTAAAAATAAAAATATTTTCTTGAAGCTTTCATTTTAGCTTTAATTGAAAGCCAAGAGATTAAATTTACTAATTACAGTAAGCAAAATACCCTGGTTTAGTTCAAACCGAAATTATATTGATCGGAATCAAAAATTTAACTGCTGAAAATTTTTTAAAAATTTACCGTCATTATTGATTGATCGACACATTATGTAAACAGTTGCCAAATTTCTGTTTTAAAAATCTTGCAAAAAAAAAAAATACCTCCTTGACACGTTATTTAAGTCGATTTTTATAATTGAAACTTACCTTTATCTGATTTCAAAAAAGTAGTAAGTGCTTACTGCCTGGAAATTTACGATATAAATCTCTCTTTAACTACGGTAGCCCTCTTATCTGCGTTATCTTAGCTGACAAATGATTTATTTGACAAGCAGTAGGTGTTAATGACGTTTGGATGGCGACCGAAAGTGACAAAAAATTCATGTAGCTTAAAGCGTAACATTTGGAAATTTAATTTTTTTTTGTTGTCTTTTAACTAAATAGTAAAATTAAAAATTTAGCATATTTTCAGCAAGTATATAATAGTTTATAGAATTTTAGTTTAGATTTATAGCCAGACTATGCTTTCTGAATATATAAAAATATGCTTTCTGAATAAATAAAAATATGCTTTCTGAATAAATAAAAATATGCTTTCTGAATAAATAAAAATTTAAATTTCTTGTAAAATAATTTAATAAGAAAGAATTAAATTAAAATAACCGAACTAAGTTATGTTATTTATTAATATTTTTCTGAAATATTAAATATTTTATGTTTAAATATTACATATTTTTCTGAAATTATTTATTAATATGCTTTCTGAAAAATTTAAAAATTTAAATTTCTTTTAGAATAATTTTAATTTAATAAAAAAATGAAATTAGAATCAAAGTGTGGTTTGTGTCGTTTTCAATGTAAGGGGAATTCATCCAAACACTTGTTAACTTCTAAAGACAATACGACCTCTACGGAAACATGTTATGACCCCTATGGAACACCGTACTTAATAAAAATTACCAAAAGTTGTTTGTTTTTTAATTATTTTAAAAATAAAATTGATGAATGATTTTTATTAAACTTTTCAATTTTCGATAGGCAATAAAATAATCAATTCTTAAGTAAAAAAGAAATTCAACAACGTTTTTATAAAAGGTTTTTAAAATATTTGTAACACTTTTATTAATTATTATAATAAAAAAATAAGAAATAAAAACAATCATTTCAAAATTTTATTAGTAAACGAAAAAAGATTTTTTCTTCAGACTATAATGTCCTTAATAATTATTATTTATTCCAGCAATTAAAAGTTTATCAAATTAAATTATATCAGAGTTTTATTGCATTTTCATCTTACTCTTCGGAGCAGATTTTCGGTCAGGTTGTCCACTTTAAAATAAAAAACATAGATGATTTATATGCCCCAATAAGTCCTGCATTTAACTAATAAAAATGTTTTTACAGCGAATTAAAATTTATTAAAATTTCATGGATTTACGTAGAGAGTGGGGGTAACAGAGTTAAAAAAAATATTTTAAGCCAAGATATTTAAAAAAATAATAATTTCAAAAATAATTTCATTCATTTTTGAATGAGTACTGAAAGTTTCATTCAAATCTGACTATTATTTGATTTTTGCGAGAATTTCCAAATTAATGTGTTTATCATCGGGGAAAAAAAGTGGGTTGTGTCATCATTACGTTACCCATTGTAAAACAGTCGTAAACTTTTTTTTAGCCGCTAACTCAAATAAAACATTTTCTATCAAAATTTCGAAAATGTTAGCAGGGATTAAAAATTTTTTTAAAATAATTAAAAATTGCTTTGATTTTTCCTTTTAATAATAATATAAATATTATGATGGAAAAAGTTTGTTTTATTTTTATATGAACTTTTTTATTCATACTTTGCTGTTTCATGCTGTTTTTTGGCGATTAATTGGAGGTACGTAAAGAAAATTCGAAAATAAATAGAAATTAGAAACTTGACATAATTCCAGCCTAAATAAATGTACAACGTGATGTGGTTGTTTTTAATATGAACTTGAGAGAAATTTTCTTTTTAAAAAGTTGAATAATTTTAAAGTATTCAACATTATGGGTAAAAAATAAATATTAAATTTTATGCAGTGTTTTTTTGAGACTTCACATGACTCCAAAATGATGTCTGCGGAAATCTTTCGTCATTTAATAGTCAGTTGTGTTTAATTTAATTTGTAACATTTATGGGTAAAAAAGTAAATATCCACAAGATAGCGAGGGTAACAAAGCACTCCCCGGGACCCAATCAAGCTTTCCGCGTCCTTTCATATAGACGTATTTATAGTAAAATGAACAACAATACTCACATACTAACAAATTGTTAGGACTTCAGACAAATCCATTTAAAATATTACCAAACAACCAACATGGACTATTTCATATCATTAATCCATATATCTAATAATTTTTAAAACTTAATCTGTATTCTAAAATATGACTTCAACAAAACTACAACATAAAACACACATCAGGTTAGTCTCTCTAAAAGCGAAACACTCCGCCTTTTATGCCTAAATCTATCAGCCCACCTCAAGTGGAATGACTACATTGAATTTATAGCTAAATCTGCTGCTCGGAAGGTTGTTTCCCTTTGTAGGGCTAGGAAGTTTCTCTCTTCTAAATCCATCTTATATAAATCTACCATTCATCCGTGCATTGAATACTGCTGTCACATCTGGTCGGGTGTCTCTCCTATTCATCTCGGGCTTCTTGAGAAAATCCAACGAAAAATCTATAATGTAATTCCGACCTTGTAGGTCAACTTCAGTCACTTTCTCGCCGATGTAATGTGGCTTCTCTCTGTCTCTTCTACAAATACTTTCACGGCTTCTGTTCTGATGAGCTTAGATACCTGGTGCCTCCACTGCATGAATTTACTTAAGCTACTAGACTAGCATCTAGGTCCCACCCCTTTACAGTGAAACCAATCAAATGTAACCGCAACTTCTACACCAGCTTCTTTGCTCGCACTTCCCTCCTGTGGAATTCCCTTCCGTATACTTGCTTCCCTGAAATCTACAATTTCCAAGAATTTAAATGCAAAGTCAATTGCCATTTCTTATCTTTTTTTTACTCACGTCCTTTCCATGACAACCCTTGTATCATGTTCTTCTTTCTTTACACTCCACTCTCATGAAGCTCTCTTCACACCTGTATTCTCATCCTTTTCTTCTCTGACTCCCCTGTAACTTGTTCCTTTGTCTCATCACTCACCTCTTCTGTAACCCCTGCGTACCAATGGCAGTTCTGCCTTGCTTGGGGTGAATTGAATAAAAATAATATCACCATCTCTAGTAATTATGTCCACACAAACATATATATTCGCAAAAGCTGAGTATTATCTACCATGTATTCAATTGTGAAAACAGAATAATATTTTATATTACTTCCAAGCACCCAAATAAATCAATTTTTATTACTTCCAAGTTGATGAAAAATAGTTTTCGGCATTAAATGACCCATAGGAAATCGATATGCAGTTAAACGAACAAAACAAAGAAAGTAACAAAAAACGCTTTCGAACTTAAGGGATGAACAGTGACCTCTTCCTAAATCATTTTTTTGCATGTATGTTCGCCTCTTTCACAGTGTGAATCTTTCTCGACCGATTGTTCTGGAGAAGACTGATTTTAGTTGACCCCAGAGAAAACATTAAGAAACATCAGATCAAATAATCTCGACTGCAATTACAATTCAGAGGTTTTCAAAAGAAAACTGTTTTCTGTGTTTCCGTGCAATATAAAGAAAGTTGTATGTAACTGATGGCGACAACAAAACAAGAAAGAAAAATAACTGAAGAGAAGAAATAAAGAAACAGAGATAAAATGGCGACTGAAATTTCATTGACTTTTATCTTGTCCATTAGTTCAAAGATTTCAATTGATTGGTTTGGAGTTTCCCCAAGTTGATAAGACTTTTCCTGTTTATTGGTATTGGAAATTTGCCCGTTCGAACTAAACTCGGGCTATGCTCTGATTCTTAAATAGCTGATCAGGTTCTAGAAGAGAAGAGAAAGGAACTTATTTCATAAGTCAGAAAAGTAAAAAACATGATATGAAAATTAAATTTAAAGAAAATAAAAATAAAATAAAATTAAGAAATATTAATACTTTTAAGTTGTTCGACTCTTTATGGGTCATTTAATGCCGAAATTTAATTTTCTTAGGATCATTAGTAATTTTACAAAAATGTATTGCTGGTATTTTTTCTACTATGAACATTTACTGCTTATACTATAAAAATCTTTATACTTTGATTGTGTTTTAACTCAAGTTTAGGAGTTAATTATTTGCCCATAGCTGGGACCCTAACAAGTGCTACCACCCTGGTTTAGAATGAATCTGGGAACAACAGCAAGTAAGAGGTGGTTCCGCACTCCTAAAATTCTCCTTGACAGCCGGATGGAGTTTATCGTTATACTCAAGATGCGAGTTCAAAACATGAATCATGCATTGTTTTGCCTGATTTGTTTTTAGACAAATAATTATTATTATACAGTGATCTGATCGGATTAGTTATTTTATCTTTGTTGTTATCATCACAAAGTTGTATTCTCCGTCCGTCTTCATTTGACCTTCCATGAAATTTGAACCAAATTCTTTATTCAATCCACTTTGCTTATTCGTGAGGATATCTTGTAACAGTGTTGTAGAGTGGCTGACACCTCTGAATAACTCTCAATGATGGAATAGCTCATGATCTATTTCAGTAAAGAATAGTAGCGTTCGAGGCGTAATATTCGAGTGTCATTCAAGTAATATTCGGACTGATTACTTCGGCGACTATTTCGATCTAAACCGCCCATCTCAGTGTTGTAAGTTTTGTCTTGTTTATTATTGCAACTATTGTACTGTTCTGTGTATATCCGTTTAGCACCGGACATTGTGCTGAATAATACCACAGCACATTTTCTCTGTGTATCGTATCCACTACAACAATCAGTTAATGCCTCCGGCTGTCGCTTGCCAATTCCACTGAACCAGAGTATTAATTTTACTTTCCATGGCAAATGTCCAAATGAGTTCCATTGTTTAGCTCCGTCAGTTTAGAAATTTAAAGGTATGCATGCTATGCCACTTCCACGGATTCGAATAATCTACATTTCTTCCACGTTCAAAATGTAAGAAAAAGTTCCGTTCAAACAGCTTTTCTTTGCAAGAATTGCTAGTATGTGGAACAGACTACCGCGGGAGTGCTTTCCTGAACACTTCAACCTTGACCCCAAATCGAAGGTCAATCTTTATCAACCTAAATATTGAGATGGACGAATTTTATTCAAAATAAAAGCTCCACTCAATATATTCACTATAAAAAATATAAATATTTTAGCAATTTCTTAGAATGGTTGTTACTCAATGTTAGATCATTCAGTCTACTCTACTATTTATTCCATAGCCGGGTAGGGGGATGAAAGTAATGGATTAGTGCAAAATATGTCTGAACTTGATTTGTCAATTCCACATTTCACGTTGGTAATCTTTACGCAACCCAAATATCCCAGAGTTTTTCAGAGATTAAAAAGATTGTCCATCAGTTGGATCTGATTGAATCTTGTGTAGCTTTATTTAATATAAATTAACCATAATTAAAAAAAAACAAACTATGTTGTGTGCTGTTTCTTATTTTATTTTCCACACACACACACACGCAATAAAAATTAATTCACACACGTGTATCCCCAAAAAATACAATTGCGCGGGAATTTACCCTTTACCATACCCTGTGGGGTCAAAAACAAGGACGGCGCACCCAAAAGTTCGGACGTAGTGGAAAGCACACCACGTGGTCAAAAATATGATTTATTGACCAATCAGGGCTCGACATAAGCAACCTATTTTTTAATCTCCCCGGAGCCTCACCATTCAGATATAAGGAAGGGAGAAACTCTCATCAGACCAGAGGAGGACCAGCGATAAGCTGACATCAAAGGGCACACGGACAGCTTCGAGCATACACACAGAGAGAATCCAGCAGTTCACACAACAGGCAGAATCCGTATCAGTGAACATTCTTTCACCCTCTCTTACTCTCATCTCGCTCGCTACACATCGTCCTACCTTTCCCTCTCATATTCCCAGTTCCTTTCTTTCTCTTTTTTTTTTTTTTACAGCCGTACGGACAATTTTATATTTTTACGAAAATAAACAAACGTTTATTTTACTTTATTTGTAGTGCATTTTTCTTTTTATTATTTGTTTGAGGGACTTCTTAGCCCCTCTACAGTTGTCATACCTTTTTTTTTTCAATTTTTAAAATCTCTCCCTGCTATTTTATTACTTTAATTATTCTAATAAACAAGTAAGTTTTGACTAAGATTATTCAATTTTTAACCAAAAACATCCGCTTAATAAATATATACAATTACACTTGCGTAAATTAGCTTCAACCAAGCCTAGGAGACAAACAACAGCACTTTTAATCAGGGGCGCTACAATATTATCTCACTTTATCAACAGTTTTCATTTTTTCTCCAGTTATCATGTGTAAATGCCAGTTGAATTAATTAGACCTCAGTAACAAACTTCCATATCTATGTCATATGAATTTAAAGCTCTTCTGATTTTACTAGTTCACGCTGATATGTCTAGTTGATATTTTCGGCAAAAGAAACTGTTTATTCAACGTGGACTGGTATTTAGAAAATGAAGGATTGAAATTTGTTGAAAAATTTACAATCAATAATTTTAAAATTTCGAAGCGTTTGTTTGCATAAGTGGTATAACACATGTAAAAATATATTTCTCGCAGCCTTTTAAAATAATCTATACTGCTCATTTAATTTAAAGATGATTACTTGTATATTTTTTTAAAATATCACAAAAATAGTAAACAAAATTTATCACGCAGTCACGATCAACTAAAGGGAATTAACTCTTCATTTAAAAGTAAGAGTTACTTCCCTTAGATCTTTACTTTAAAACTAGTTTTGTTTCTGTTTACATTGACAACGGTGAAATTTAAAACTTTTTTTCTCCAGCAATTTGTTATTATCTTACTACATTTTTCTAATGGATTAATATACCTAACTTTTGAGGATTATATGTTTATACAGGGTAAGTAAATGTTATAGATTCTAATTTTAAAGTAATATTGTTGAATTTTTACGAGGCGTTTAAAAAATTACCTTAGTAATTAGGAAGAATTTGAGGAGACGTTCTGCGAAATGAAGAAGACGGATCGTAGCTAATGGGCAAAAAAATAAGTAGAAATAATTCTCTTTAATAGAATGTCACCTTCCACATCGAAATGACTTCATCTTCCATGTGAACATAAATTCATTTGGATATAAAATAATTGTCTGAGATATCGCTCTCAACAACTTTATTCCCTAAGTGAATATTGTTATGAATTGTTATTGTAATGCACGGATGATGAATCTCAAGTCTCTTTATTCAAATGAAACAATATCCTCATAATCTTCCAAATCCATACCCTGGTTTTTCACGAAAAAAGCTGCTTGTCTCTCAAAGTTATGTTGGTTTTTAGTACGTTTATGTTTTTTGACATTTTCATCAACATTTGGCGGAGAAGATAATAACTTCAACAACCGTTAAAAATTGTCAACTTCTTATTTAAAACTTTGTAAAGGTTTTTAAAAGAATTTTATCTCTGCGACATTTAATGTTAAAAAAAAAACTTTAACAAAAAAAAAATAATAATAATAAACATTGAAAAAATTATTCACCACATCATTAAAAAAAAACGATGCGCAAAATAAAACACACAAAAAAGAAAAATTACTAAATTGATTGGATTGGATTATTGGAAAATGATGAAGGGTGGTGCATGGTCAGGGAGGGGAGCGTGGGGAGGTGGACGAAAGACCGGAGGTAGTTCGTGCTCGCAGATGGAAGGAAAAGAAAAAAGTCAACTTCACACATTGGACTGTACCAATGCTCGACTTGTAATTCGACCGTAGACGAAGACGACAATGGGATACAGTGCCATGACTGTAAGAACTGGGTACATAAGGAATGTACCACCTTGACTAACAAAGAGTATATATTTTTGACAGAAGGGAATGTTTGTAAACATACAGTGGGTGTGCACAAAATGTAATGCGGGAGCAACTGAGAGGACGGGAAAACTAGAAGCCAAGATAGATGCTTTGACAAAGGTTGTTCAAACGTTGACGGAGAAAATTTTGGCCCTCGAAAAAACATGCTCAGGCGAAAGTCTTGATCAGAAGATATAAAATATGGTCGAGAAAAAGGTCACTGAAGCACTGGAAGAGAGAGATGAAAGGGAAAAAAGAAAGAACAATTTGATCTTTGTGAACATTCCAGAAAGTTTAAAAGAAAATGTGGAAGTAAAAAAGAAAGATGACATTGACACAGCCATGGGACTTCTGAAGAAAGTGTACACAGGCATTGAGGATGACACGCTAGCACAGCCAGTCAGACTGGGAAAACCAGAAGGAAACAAAAGAAGGCTACTTAGGGTCAAGGTGTCATCAGAAGAGGTAAAGAAGAACATCTTGAAGCATGCCTACATGCTAAATAAAAATGTGTCGGCAAATAATGACAGGGTTTTTGTAAACCCAGACTACACACCAAAGGAGAGAAAAGAACAAAAAGAGTTGAGGGATGAACTCAAAGCCATGAGAGAAAATAGAGAAACAGATCTCATCATCAGAAATGGCAAAATAACAAAAAGATCTCCCAGACAAGAGTCTGATGGAGAAAAACACTGACTAAACACTACCAAGCCAAATGTACATATAAGTTTTAATTCAAGTTCAAATAGCTGTATAGATCAATTAGGATTAATAGTTACTTATACAAATGCTGATGGTTTGTTAAACAAAAAAGAGGAATTATTTACAATAATTGAAGATATTAAACCTAAAATAATTGCCATTACTGAAACAATACCCAAAAATGTGGATGACTTTATGCTACCTGAATATAAGATAAACAATTTTGACTTGTTCCATAATGAAGATCCTAATCGAGGAGTAGCAATATATTGTGATAAATCTTTAAATGCACAGGAATGCCTACCATTAAACTCAAAAGATTTCAAAGAGTCAGTATGGTGTCATTTTGAAACAAAAGAAAAAGAAAAATACTTAATTGGATGTTTATACAAGAGCCCAAATTCCACCGAGAAAAATCTAAATAAAATGTATGAATTATTAAAAGATGATGAACTGAAAAAATATAACAAGATATGCAAAGTGGGGGACTTTAATTTTCCTAACATTTCTTGGAATGGTGACTGGTCTTCAGTTAAAGATGAGATATTCATAGAAACATTACGTGACTCATATTTATACCAAATGGTTAAAAAAAACACACGTCAACGTGAAGGTCAAAAGGAAAATATTTTAGACTTAATTCTCGTTAACGACACTAATCTTATATCAGACGTTATCCACATGTGTCCACTGGGGAAAAGTGACCACCAGATTCTTACTTTTTCAATGTATATTTATTCAGGAAACATCAGTAATGAAAACACTCAAAAATATAATCTAAAAAAAGGGAATTATGTTCATATGAAAAAAGAATTTGCTAAACAAAACTGGGAACACCTAGAAGAATTAGATGTAGAGAATTGTTGGCAAGGTATTAAAAATAAAATTCATATGTCAATGGAAAAACATATACCAAAAGTAAAAAATCAGAAGCCAGGAAAACAAAAATACAGACCTTACTGGATGCCCCTTGATCTTAGGAAGAATGTAAAGAAAAAATATAGACTTTATAAGCGGTTTATAGAAAGCAATAATAATAAATACAGCAAATATTATCGGGATTACATCAAAATTAGGAACCAATGCTGCAAGCAAATAAAGAAAGGAAACAGCATGAACAGAAAATAGCAAATAATTGTAAACAGGATCCAAAATTATTTTGGAAATATATAAACTCAAAACTAAAAATGACTACAGGTATTAGTCCTCTAATGGACCAAGATGGTAACTTAATAAGCACGGATGAGGAAAAGGCGAATATTCTAAATGATTATTTCTCAAGTGTATTCACAAGAGAGGATGTAAATAATTTGCCACATGTTGATAGAACAAATAAACCAGAAAAGGAGTCTAGAAACATTGACATAACTATAGATGCTGTAAAAAAGAAACTACATGAACTAGACCCAAATAAGGCACAAGGCCCAGATGGAATACCTGTTAGAGTATTAAAAGAATTAAGTGACGAATTAGCTATACCACTAACTATACTATTTAATAGAAGTTTAAGTTCAGGATTACTACCTAATGACTGGAAGAAAGCTGATGTCACAGCGATTTTCAAAAAGGGTACTAGAACTGATCCAGGAAATTACAGATCAGTTAACATGTATATCATGTAAAGTATTTGAACAATTTATAAGGGATTCTATTGTTAATCATATGAATGATTCTAAATTGTATTCTAATTGTCAACATGGATTTAGATCAGGAAGGTCTTGTATGACTCAACTTGTTGAAGTAATGGATGACTTTACAAAATTATTAGATGAGAAAGAAGCATTTGATGTTATATACCTTGATTTTAGAAAGGCTTTCGATTCAGTACCACACGAAAGATTATTACTCAAAATGCAGTCTTATGGTATATCTGAACAAACCTTGAAATGGACAAGAAACTTTCTTATTGGTTGAACTCAAAGGTTTAAAATAAATAACAAATGCTCTAAACAGTCTGAAGTATTAAGTGGAATCCCACAAAGTAGCATACTGGGACCTGTCCTTTTCACAATATTTATAAATGATTTGCCAGAAGTGGTTAAAAGTGTGTGTAAAATATTTGCAGACGATACAAAAATATATAATACAACAAAAAACCAACAGGTGATTCAAAATGATATTGATAATCTTATAAGCTGGTCCGAAAAATGGAATTTGTATTTTAATGCAAGCAAATATAAAGTTATGCATATAGGGTTAAAGAATCCAAATTTCAGCTCCAGTATAACTCATGGAACAAATACACATACATTAGATACTTGTACTGAAGAGAAAGATCTTGGTGTAATTTTTGACACAAAATTAAATTTTGATATGCATATAAATAAGGCCATAAATAAAGCAAACAAAATGCTAGGTTTAATTAAACGGTGCTTTTCTGGGTTAAACTGTCCAACTTTATCAAAATTGTACAAGAGCTTAGTTAGACCACATTTAGAATATGGCAACCAAATCTGGAGTCTTCTACTAAAAAGACAGTCAGTAGCAATTGAAAGAGTTCAAAGAAGAGCAACAAAATTGTTGACGTCGTTAAAATTTATTAAATATGAGGATAGGTTAGGAAAATTGAAATCACCATCACTGAAATATAGAAGACTTGATAAATGTTTTCAAGATATTCCATTCTACTGACCACACCAATAAGAATTTATTCACTATGTCTGACTATTCTAGAACACGTAACAACGAATTAAAAATAATAACCCAGCACAGTAGAACTAATATTAGACAAAACTTTTTTTGTAACAGAGTCACAAAGTATTGGAATGCACTACCATCACACATAAAATTGGCAAAAACTCTTACGGAATTTAAAAGCCTTATTGAAAAGGATAAGACACTATTAAAATTAAAATATGAGTTTGATTAGAGATGAAAATAATTTATTTTCTCTCCATCTCGGCCATGCCACAATGCTAAGAGAGGGGAGAGGGGATTTAAGAAGGGACACACGAGAGGCCGTGAGGCCTAGAAGTCCTAACCTACCTAACCTAACCTAGTAAACTTTCACCTCCCAATGATTTATTTTCAATTGCTGATTGCTAAGTAATTATTTTATTGTATTTATATTTTTCATGATTTATGTCAATTTAAACAGGTAGGTGGGAGAATAGATTGGCAGCAAAAAATTTATTAAAATGTAAGATAAAGTAAAGAAATTAGTAGAAAAATAAAATAATGAACAAAAAAGGTGGTATATTGGCCTGCAAACAACGATGAAAGACAACAACAAACAAAACGAAAACTTGTGTCTAAAAATATATTGCCAATTTAATTCTTGTTCGACTATACAAAGTACTGTGAGAAATTCAACATGTCCGCATGTTGTCAGGAATTCTAGTAATGTGAATTTCTGTTTTATCTTGCAATTATTGGTCCTGGGCATGAAGTTAAATTGCATCTGGCAGCAAGGCCTCTGCTTGGGAGGTTGTGAAGAGCATGGAACCACCTCTTAATTGCTGTTGTTCTCAGGTCCACCCTCACCCAGAGTGGTAACACCCATTAGAGTCCCAGCTCTGTGCAAATAGTTAACTCCTAAACTGGGGTCAAAACATTATGAAAGTATAGAAATACACTTTTATAGAAATATACATAAAAATAGACTTTTTTTTATAGAAAATATACATTTTTGAAGAAAAAATTATTCTCAGCAAAATATTTTTGAATACAAAACTAAAAGACATTTTCAGTTTTCTAAAATAAAAAAAAAAACAAATTTTCATTAAAATTTGACTAAATCAAACTTCTCACTATGACTGAATATTAAAAATTATCTTAAACCCCCACCTTTTTGGCATTAAATTACCCACAAAGGTGTTGATATGCCATTAAACAAAACTCAAACTCTTGCTATTAATTATTAGTGGAATAATAGTAATTATGAATTAATTTAAATGCAGTGTCAATTCCCATCTCTTATTCACTTAACTCCAGCCCTTTTTATTTCTCCCCCGTGTATTTTGTTCTTTTCCTTTCTCTCTACCTTTGCAACTGTCTTCACTCCAGTGCCCACATCCTTCTCTTGTCCTTTCTCTTTTTCTTTCTCTTTCACCCCCTGTAGCTGGTTCATCATCTTCTTCACTCTCCTCCTGCCTAATACTTCAACTCTCTTATATAACCCTCTGCATACCAGTGGCATTAACGCCTTGCTTGGGGTAAAATGATTAAAAAAAACAAACAAAAAAAAACTCCCAATTATAGGCATTGCTGCCGGATGCAGTTTACCGTCATGCCCAGGACCAACCAATCAGTCAGTTAAGTGCCATACGTGATACACGCTTGGGCAATCATGTCTCGAAAGAGATATGACTGACTGGGCAGAAGATTATCCCGCAGTAGGTTGCCATTGCTTTCTGCGGTAGACCAGTTGCTGACCAAGGCTATAGAACCCAATCTGTCTTGCTATTTAACCCATAACTGGAAGGAAGAGACAGATTAATACCTTTCCAAAGGGTATTTGTGCATAAGTGAATACAATGAATTCAACTGGAATTCGAACTCAGCTCCCCAATTTCTAGTTCCGAGCCGATATCCACTGTACCACAACGAGCATCCTCCCAGGACCAATAATTGCAGGATAAGGCAGAGATTTGCATTACTGGAATTTTTTGGCAACATCCTGACATTGAAACTCTTACAGTGTTTTGTATAGTCGAGGTTATTTTTGTTGGGATTTACGGGCTGTTTTGTTCAATTTCACAAACCAGTCGATGAAGTTTGACTGGGCTGATTTGTTTGGAAAAATAATGATTCTTATTTTGTCTTGTAATATTTGAATTACTTTTCTGCTCCTCTAATATTTTATTTCATATATAAAAATCATGAAATAAATGAATAAATGATTTATACCTACAAATGGAAAATAATTTATCTAATTTATTACAACTGCTACAAAAACAAGGGAATTAGTAAAAAGCAACCTAAAATCTGAGTTTCAATTATAACTTGTAATGATTTACATAAAAATTACATAAGTCATTACGAAATCTGCACCCCCCGAACTGTCTCCTGTTCTCTCTAAACTGTCTATCTATCGCCCTGTTCACACTCCACCCACGTCTATTGAACAGGTTAAGAGGCTCATCTCTTGTTCACTGTTTAGGATGTGGTTTCCGGCTTTCTCTTTTCCAATCTTTTCACTATTACGTAGCCCCCTGCACATCAGTGGCGTTACCGCCTTGCTCAGGGTGATATGATTAAAAAAAAAAAAAAAAAGAAAATACATCGACAAAAATAAGATTACAGTGCAGTAGGCAGAAAATATCCGTGCCTGTTCTTGTAGGGTGAGAAGAACGTTATTCTAAGAAGGTGAAAAAGTGTTGTGAAAAAGGACAGTGTAGGGAAGTGTCGGCCAAACCTTCGAAAAATGTCCTTGTGTCAAACTTAACCAAACTCCTCGTATTTATAATTTATAAAAATAATAAGTTGGATGTTGAATGTTCATTGGAGAGTTATTTTTTGTCTTGTTTTTTTATAATCATATCGCCCCAAGCAATTTGTTGTGCAGGGAGGTTATGAGTGGAGCATGAGAAAGATTTTGTTTTTTGTTTTTTTATGAAGAAGACTTATAGAGATTTGTTTCTGAATGCATGCACGAAGGTAGTAGGCTTCTGTATGTTGAGTTTGTTCCTCTGTCTCATTTGTTGCTGTTGGCCAATTGAGGAAGAAAAGTATAGGTGAAAGAGTGAATGTGATAATTGTCGTCTGCTTTGTGAATGTCTAGACAGGCGTAGCTCTTCGTCCTTTGCATGAAGAAGAAGGAGAAAGATAGCACGCTGCACGAGAGAGAAGATGAGAGGGTAAGAGAAATATATGTTGTCGTGACTTAAGTCTCTTGGACGACTCGAAAACCCTTTGAAGAAAAAAGGCAAAAATCACGCCATATATGAACATTTTCGCCACTAAGAAAAGGATCGAGTTTTTCTTGTCTTCTAATTGGTCAATATGATTGTATTGTGTATCTGATTTGTTCTGGACGATGTCCGCATATGGTCAAATAAAACCAATAATCTCACAAAAATGATTTATTAGTAGTCAATTCAAAAATGTAAAACATCTTTTCGTAGGCTCCTGAAAACCTAGGATTTATTAAGCAATTTATTTATTAAGCAATTTATATATTAAGCAATTTATTAAGCAATCAAAATATGGATAACTCTGTCAACAGTGTGTGTGTGTGTGTGTGTGTGTGTGTGTGTGTGTGTGTGATGTTGAAAATTGTTGTTCTGAAAAGGATAGCTTTGTAGCAGTATTTTTGTAGGGCAGTATTTTTGTAGTTGTTGAATAAGTGTTGTCCTGAAAAAAGTGTTTATCGCATATCGTTGCTGCTGGCGTAGATAACTGGCAGGAAGGGGCAACTGATGAACAGCTTGAGTTGCGTCTACTGCTGTTACTAATGATGATGAATGGCTGGATTTGCTGCTTCTGATGGCTGGATAGCCGTGGACTGACCTTGTGTCACGACTCACTCTTGTGGGGGAGTGGGTAAACATTCATGTCTTCCACTGTAAAGAGACTTCACTTTGATCTTAGTCGTTATTTAACATGAAATACATATCTGTGGCGCATTGCCGTAAGTGGTGAAAAGCTGATTGTTACTGACTATCCTAAACCTAGCTAATCTGATTAGCGACGCATTCATTCTTACATCTCTCTCTTTCATCATAAAAAACTCATCCTCCTTCATCCAAACCATTATTTATCAAAATACCACATATTCGCCGGGAATCTATCAAAAAAAACAAAAAACAAAAAAAAAAAACACGGTTTAAAGAAAAGTTCGATTTATTAAACTGGATTTTCTTACAAAAATATATATCATAAAATGAAGGGGGGCGCAAAATAACAAAAATATAAAACATTGAAACTGTAATAAAATAGACTAAACTATCGCCCGGTTCACACTCCACCCACGTTTATTGAACGGGTGAAGAGGCTCATCCCCTGTTTCCTGATTAGGATGTGGTATCCGGCTTTCTCTTTTCCAATCTTTTCACTTTTACGTATCCCCCTGCACATCAGTGGCGTTACCGCCTTGCTCGGGGTGATATGATTAAAAGAAAAAAATTATGTTAGTAAAACTCGCTCACCCCACAGAAGAGTAAGAGCAGCTGCTGTATTCTGACAACAGGCAGAATCAAGAAGCCTACCCACTAAAGATGAGGGAGGGACAAAATAAAGTTTTTGGTAGGTCAATGTAAACAACACCTAAGAACAGACCTAAGAGAAATCTATGGAGATTAGGACACCGAGAGTCTGTCCAAGGCTCTCAGAGACCATGTAGGACTTAATTCGTCAGTCATTGACAATCCCGCCGAATTCCGAAGTTAGTTTATGCGCCCTATATAGAGATGGGTGAAGAAGTACCGGGGTCTTCTCAAAACAGAACTTTGACAATTTTTTTCAATTCGGCAGACTCAACCTGAGCCATCCTAAGTTTAGGAAAAGATTCTTTGGTAGCAGAGATGAAGTCTCAGACTTTCAACTTGTCGCTAGTGATTCTTATTAGAGTGATCATGGGTAATTCATGGGTTTTTTGCAGTTGACGTCATTTAATTTAAATAGAGGTCTTAATAAGACATTCCTCTGAGAGGATAGGTACTTTTCCAGGGCCTGTCTGTCAATGTTTATAAAGGCTTTTCCAAAGGGGAAGCCTTTCATTTTGGAGGTGTGTTGAGAGAGGGAGATGGTTGTGTCTTGGAGAAGAAAAGAGGCTCTTGGCCTTATCTGGAAGGGAGTCCTTTTATTCACTTCTTGCTGGCGAAGCAGGGACAGATTGAGTCTTGACTTATCCATGGCTCATTCTTTGTCGAAACTTTCTTTTTGTTACTGTTACCTCTTCATCTACTTCTTCCCTCCTACTATTCAAAGAGGAGGACCGAGGTGGAGGTATTCTCTCCACCTCCATGTGTAAGTCCAGCTGTTGGTTTTGTTCCTGCTGCTATTGTTGGCGTTTTTCTTGTTGTTAGTCTTATTTGTGTTGCTGTTGCAGCCGCTGCTCTTGTTGTTGTCGACACTCCTTTCATTGCTGATGTCGTTGACGTTGTCTCGGCTGCTTCTGGCGCTGATGCTGTTGATCGTTCTGATTGCTTGTGGACTTCGGTTGTTGTCGCTGCTTAGGTTTTCTTTAGGGACAACCTGCTGAGGAGGATAGGTTGCAGACTCTGATCCTAATCATCTTAGCCAGTGTTTGGGTTACTTTTCGAGCTTTGAGCCTTTTTTTTATATCTTGATCAGTTTTACAACGATCTTTTGTCTTGGAAGCTTCTGGTCGTTTTCTTTTTCTTTTTGTGGGAACGCCGACAGGATACAACAAAAGAATTTGTTTCTTGTACGACAAAAAGAAGAGATATTAAGATTCATCAAACTTAGTACTTCACAAGGTCTAATGGAAAAGGATGATATTCAGAAGATTATGTTGCGCCGATATTGGTGTTTGAAAAATTATCATTCAAAATTAAATCTCTGGGAAATGTGTATTTATTTCAGTGAAAGCCACGTCGGTGAGAAAGTGAATAACGTCGAGATGCCAGGTCATGGTCGATTACATTGCAGATTCTTCTCTTAATTTTGTCAAGAATCCAGTAATATTCAATGGCAGATTTATAAATGTACAAGATGAATTCTGAGTAGAAAAAATTGTCTGTCATAACACAACTTATTTTCTTAGCAGCAGACCTAACAATTGATTCAATAAAATCACTACATTTTAAAGAATATGCAAATTGTTGCTCTTTTGGAGTTTAGCGTTATTCTTGCTGATGACAGGCAGAAATGACTTTCTGTGGTGAGTAGATTAAAAGTTTTGTTTTGGAGGCGTTAAAATTTACCGGCCATTCCTTACGTCAATTAACCACCGATTGAAGGTCATTTTTGAGAGTAGTTGCCAGTTTTTCATTGCCAGATTTGCAAGACATGCTAGTAAAACAGGAGTAAATGTATGTGTCATCTGCATAAATACCTAGTTTGGAACTGATGACATCGGGAAGGTTGTTGGTGAAAACCAAAAACAGCATAGGTCCGATAATAGAACCATGTGGGCCTTGCATTAATATGAAATTGACTAGATTCGTGTCTGTTCAGCACCACCTTCATTACTCGATTGAACGCCTTCGAGATATCTAAAGCAACAACCCGAGTTTCACCATTCTTTCTTAAAGATTGATAGACAAATTCTACTCACTTCATGCCAGTGAAAAACGTTAGCCCAAGAAGGCTCAAAGAGTTGCTCTTCTGCAGACAGAAAAAGTTCTCTGTGGGGATTAAATGAAAACAGTTTTGTTTTTGAGACGTATTTTAAAAATATTACTGTTAAACCTTTTAATTTTTTTACATTGAAAGAATGACTATTCTCTTAAATAAATGCGCAGTCTTAAAGATAATTTAGAACGAACGTCGTTTATATTTAGAATGTCCTTCAAAGTTTCTTTTAACGTATAAGGTTCTCTAAATTCATTTATTGAAAACAAAAAATCTTGAAAGTGGTATGCACGGGTGAAAATGAATCTGTGACGGTGTTACCTTTCTGGAGCAATGGTCTGTCACTGATTATTGGAGTGAATTTGTTTTGTTTTTCTCTGGCGTTGCCAAACTTTGTTGTTTACTCTTAATTTATACAAATGTCAAAGGGTAAGAAATATGCCACGTAACATTGTGACTGGAGGAACGGAAATGAAGTCGTTTTTCCAGTTGGAGCTAATTCATCAGAATGACAGCACGTGTATTTCTTGCCATAAAAAATGCTTTCAAGAGCCTTAGAGCTAAGGGGACGAAACAAAATTGAACTGAATTTTAACAGCACGCCGACTCCAATCCTCACACTAATATCCTTTCAATAAGAAATTTATTTACTTTTGAGTAAGTTCTTTATTAGCTTACGTTCAGTTTTCTGTAAAAACATGATTGCAATATTTTGAAATAATCGCTAACTGAATAATTTAAGTCTTAAAATTAATCATAAATATCAGTAGGTACCTCCACTGGAGTTCATTTTTTTACCTACACTTAAAATTAAATTGAAATTTTAAAAATAAATAAGTTATCTTCAAGCTTTAAAATTATCTTTAATTGACAGCCAAGAGATTAAATTTAATAATTCTAGTAAGCAAAACATACTGGTGTAATTTTTAACCTAAATTATATTGATTTAAATCTAAAATTTTAATTTTTTTTTAAATATACCGCCATTTCTTAATGAATGACTCGTTAATTAAACGGTAGCCTAATTTCTGTTTTTAAAAATCTTGAAAAAATTAAAAAAAACGCGCTGACAGGTTATTAAAGTCAAATTTTAATATTAAAACTTACCTTTATCTATTTTCAATCAATTAATAATTGTTTACTGCCAGAAATTTACAAAAAAAAACAAAATTAATTACGGTAGTCCTTTTTTTTGTTATGTAACTCATAGAGGTGACGAAAGATGACAGCTACCGGATGTTGATTGATACGCAGTGTATGGTGACCAATCGTGCTAAAAAATTAAATTTTTTTTTTTTGGTTTTTAACAAATAGTGAAATTACAAATTTAACAATTTCAGCACTTATATATTTTATAGAATTTTAGTTTAGATTTATAGCCAGACATTTGAATATGCTTTCTGAATAAATAAAAATTTAAATTTCTTTTAAAATAATTGTAATTTAATAAGAAACAATGAGATTTTAAAACAAATTTATTTTGGTAAGTGTAAATAAAATGTAACCAGACTTTTCATTGTCGTTTGGTTTGTCCATTTAAAAAAAAATTGAAAGAACATGTAAGTGGCGGGAAAAGAAAGAAAATTCCCCAAATTTAATAAAAAAAATTGTCACAATCTTAAATTTTTCTGAATTTTGAAATGAATGCCTTTTCATTTTTTAAAAAATTTAGGTATAACAAAATCAGAAGACTTACTTGTTAATTATTTTTTTCGTGAGGGGGTATTTTAGACAAAAGTGCGAACAAATGTTTGACAAGTTTGTCTAAAAGTCTAAAAAAAAAAATCAAGTAGAAATTTTTATAATGGTTAGTTAGGTAATTCCCAAACGTATAAAAAGTTACTATTTATGATAATTCTTCAAATTTAATTAAAACAAACTTTTATCGTGAATATTTTTTGAAGTTCAGTTATGAAAATGTTTTTATTTTCTTGAACTGTACTGTAGTGTTCAATACATATCTTTTTTTTAATTATCATGAATTACTTAATGCACCTACGGTCACAATTTATTCAAAAATTAAAGATTTTAAAATAAAAAGATACTTTTAAATGTTGATGGAATTACTTGCAAACAGGCTGTTAAATTTTAGAAACGTAAGATTGAAATTGCGTTATGTTTTGCCAGAACGCTTGCTAACTTATAGAATCATTTTGACCCATATGGAACACCGTACTTTATAAGATTTGAACATCGTACTTTATAACTTTGAACGTATTTGCACAAATAATTAATTCATTTTTTTTCTGTTTAAAAATATTTTTGGTGAAAATTTTTTATTAATTTTTTTTTTTGTTTTATAGACAGTATAATCATCAATTCTTAACTAAAAGGAAAAACACATACAGTTCTTTAAAAGATTTTTAAAAGATTTTTAAAACTTTATACATTATTTATAATAAAAAAATAAAAAAATTAAAACAATTCTTTTATAATTTTATTAGTAATCAAAAAAAATTTTTTTTTTCAGACTATAATGTCCTTAATTTTTATTATTTATTCCAGCAATTAAAAGCTTATCAAAAAAAATTATATCAAAGTTTTATTGCATTTTTTATATTTCTCTTCGGAGCAGATTTTGGTATCGTGTATCATAATTTTAAATAAAAAAAATACATGATTTATATTTCCCGATGAGTTCTGCGTTTAACTAATAAAACAAAAAATTCCAGAAAATTAAAATTCATTAAAATTTCATGAATTTACTTGAAGGGGGGGTAACAGACTTAAAAAAAAAATTGTTTTCATCAAAATTTTAAGAAGGTAATAATTTCAAAAATAATTTTATTCATTTGTTAATGAGTACTGAAAGTTTCATTAAAATCCGACAAATATTTTATTTTTGCGAGAATTTCCTGATTAATGTGTTCGGAAACCGAAAAAGTGAGTGAAGAAAAAAAAATGACGTAATCAATTATAACATAGACGTAATATTTTTAACTACGCTAACTCCAAATCAAAAACAAAATTTTCTGACAAAATTTCGAAAATGTTAAAAGGGATTAAAAAATTTTAAAAAATAATTAAAATTTACTTTGATCTTTCCTCTTCATAATATTATAAACGTTTTGGATAGAAAAATGTCCTTTATTAGGTTTTTAACCTTTTTAAACTTTTTTTTATGATGGATTTTTGTGACGTAATGGAGGTACCTAAATATCAGTTACTGAGTTCGGCTTTGCATATTGCGTAATATTATGTTGCGGGTTGACTGAACAGCAATCGCATTTTGAAAAATAAAGAACCATTGCGAATAATAATTCTTGCTGTATTTTTGTGAATGTCATTTTAACTATTATAACAAGAATTTTCAAATTCTTACGTCAATAAGAAGAATAGTTATGATAATTCTTTTGTCATAAATAAATAAAAATAAATATTAAGAAGACAAAACATTTTGCTATCTCTAAAAATAGATGTGCATTCAAAATCGTCAGGCCTCAAAGCCATATTTTGAGCAATCAATCAGAAAGCTTTCACAGCCAGGATATAAAGCCGAGGGGGGGGGTGGCATTTTCGAATCGGATCCCGGATGACGAAATTGAAAATTAACCTAAATCAGAATCGATTAATTAATTTTGCCAATTCTCTGGTGCTAGGGTCATCGTCACATATAACCAGGCACTTAGGTGACCATCTGCTGACCTGATGCGTCTACACAATCATTACACATTGAAATAACATACATCCTTTCTTTCACCACCTTTTAAGCAGTCTGCTGCTATATATATATTTACTTTCTCCTGGGCCCACTCTCTCCATTTAAATGTGAACTCTTGAAACTTCAGCTTTCAATTTATCCTTCTGTGTTATTATATTGCGTTAAATAAAGGTTTATTTTGGACTGAGCATTTTCTTTCAATCTTTACTCAAGGCCAGGCACCGAAGCCAAATATAGCTAGGTATGGTGGGATGTGCGTTGTCGTGCAATGAATATCGAGTCGAAAGGAGAAATCAGAGAGCCGAGTTCGAATTCCAGTTGAATTCGTTGCATTCGCGTATGGCACTTAACTGACTGACTGATCGGGATAACGACATTGTCATAACCTCTCACAATTTCTATAGTGTGACAATATGATTCCTCACACCTCCATAGGAGATGACTAGGTAGATTCTTTTTCTTTCATGTTCAATTTAATGACCAGGGTTTCTCAAGAATCTTGTCTCCAACCCATTTTTGAATTGTTAAACAAAGTTTTGTCAGTGTTTTAATAGGGTCCTTTGAAAAACTGGACACGCAAAACCTCTCTGGGTGGTCCCCCTTTCGAGTTGGTGGAACACGAGTGGATAGAAAGAGATGCTGGGTCCACCAGACAATAACCATATTCAGTCCGTGAAACGGCCAGGAGGCGAGTGTGTAGGTGTTCATTTTCTGTGGCTGGATTTAGTGAGAATTCGGCTGGAAGAAGTTCGCTTTTTCGTAGCAAAAGAAAGACATTGCCGATTAAATGAAAAACCGTATTTTTTTTTAACTTTCTGACCCGAGAAGTGTATTGAAAAACGTTTATCGCTATTGTTTTGTTGACGGCAATCACGATCCTAATCGAGGCGAATCTGTGGAACATAGCGAGCGCCGGCGTATTCGCATGCAACCGACCTTGGATGTCACCACAGCTTATGAAGTGATGTGGAGAATCGCATTATCAAAATAGTTTTATTGATTTGCAGCACAGATTTTAATTTAAACTAAACTAAAATATTCCCCCCATTCTCCAGTTCCAACAATTCAGAACGTTACTAAAAGAACACGTCTTTCTATTTCCACCGAAGCGAATCACTCTTATTTTTTCAGTGTCTCAAATGTAAGAAGGAAGTTAAACTCAGACAACTTCCCCCTCCCCACAAAAACATCTTACTTTCTGGAACAGAACTTTTGCGTGTGCTTCCCTGAATATTTTGATTTTTGATCACTTCGTGTCAAGGGTCAATCGCTATCTAGTCTCCTTATTTTCATAATCTCCACTTCCTGCCACTTTTACTTCCAATCATATCACTCACCTCATGCATCATTAACATTTCAATTATAACGCTCTACCGGGAAGGGATCTCGAGCTTTGTACTGGACGAAATTTAGTTAAGAAGAAGAAGAAGAAGAAGAAGAAGAAGATAACTACATCTGCGTGTATATTATAAAAGGTAGAGTAGCTCTGAAAAGCTGCTTTTCACACTTGACTTTAAAATCATCTTTCAAGACCTTTTAGGTTCACTGTACATCAATGGTTTCCAAACGGTGTGGCGCGCCTCATAGGTGCGGCGGAAGAGGATTGCAGGGGACAAAGATTTACAAACAGCTTCAAAAAACTCATAGACCAAAAGCAAATATAATTTCAAAGTGTTAAATATTGTGGATTACTTGTAATTGCATGCATTAGTCCCAGTATAAATAGTTATAAATAATTATTGACCTATTTTATCATTGTAATATTTTTGCATTATATTAAGTATTAAGAATATAGTAACTGGAGTCTGTAAATCGGAGAAGAGAGTTATCAATGATATTGTTCTGACTTCAAAATCGCTGTTGTCTGCCTTCAACCTCTCTCTGTTTTTTTTTTTTTTTTGTTCTTTTTTACTTAAATGTACTTTTCATCACGTAAAATTTGGTAAGGTGGAGCAAATTTTAATTCGGAAAATGCGACCCAAAAAGCAAAAAACAGAAACCTTTCGGAACCAATGCTGTAGATGATTAAGTTGTTAAATATTTCTGCAGCATATTATATTCATGAATTGCATTTAAAACTGTTACATTACTAAAACATACATCGTTATGCTATAATTGAATTAAACAATAAACGACCTGAAGGGAAAGAAGCAAAAAAAAAAAAGAAAAAAAAAATTGCAAAAGGGTGATGAGTACAAAAAAATGTAGGTTTTGATAAATAGTGCCAACATTTAGTTTTAAAGTTCCAAGAATAAAAAACATGCGATAAACAATTCCGAAATGTCACACTAAAAGATTACATTTCCGAATACCACAATAAAAAATTACATTATGTTCGGATAAGGTGGCGCAGAGCCGCTAAAGTTTTATCAGAACAAAAGATAACAATTCCTCAAGCAAATATAACAAAAAAGTTTTTAACACATTGAGATAAAAACAATTTTGAAAGTGAGAAAAAACCAACGCAGCGTTTCGGAGCGGGAATTCTTACCAATGATTAAACGTTACGCGTATCCATCTGAGTACACACGCATGCGTATGCGTGATTATATGGTTTCTTGATTTTTGCAATTGGTCTAATTGGAGTTGGGATTCAGTACCATACGTGATACACGCTTGGGCGCTCATGTCTCGAAAGAGACATGACAGGCTAGGCAGAGGATTTTCCTGCTGTAAGTAGCCAACCAAGGCAATAGAACCCAATCTGTCCTGCTATTTAGCCCATAGCTGGAGGGAGAAGTAACTGATTCACAAGGCATTTCCACGTAAGTGAATGCAACGAATTCAGCTGGAATTCGAACTCGCCTTTCCAATTTCTCGTTCTGAGCCGATATCCACTGCACCACAACGCACATCAAGGCGGGATTATCTATTGTAAAATAGATAACACAACTTGACGTTGTCTATTTACAAATTTCAGTGTGATCTTCCTTTGTTAGTAATAAGATATTTTTTTTTCATCAGCAACGATCAAAAATAGAAAATTATAAATTCAAATATGGTACAAAAAATCACATACCAGAAGGAGCCCCAAAACATATCCATACACAGAAAGTTTTTTTTAAAAAAAGGGGGGGGGGGGATTAATTAGGAAAAAAATTATTTAAAATTTATCGTCCAGACATAAAAAAGGAGCAGAGACAGAGAATTTTGGCAATTATGGATATATTATACATATTTGGCTCTGTAAATAGATAATACTATTTTACATCGAGCCCTCCAACTGGATCATTTTTAATATTGATAAAATTAATATTAATAGGATCTGGTTTTGGGGATTTTACCTATATACACTTCCTTTTTGGGATTTTACAAATATATATATATATATGTGTGTGTGTGTGTGTGTGTGTGTGTGTGTGTGTGTGTGTGTGTGTGTGTGAGAGGAGAGAGAGAGAGAGAGAGAGAGAGAGAGAGAGAGAGAGAGGAACGAAGAGACTTTTTTTTTCCGGATAAATCATTTTTGCGTAATATAAAACTAGTCATTAAGAAGTGTAAGTAACTACCATAGAGTGAATGAACTGCATTTCTGTTCTGTTCCCTTTGAGAAGGGAAAGCTTCTTTTTTATAAACAGAGAATAAAAAAGGTAGAAGGAATGTCGAAGAAAAGATAAAAGATGGCAATTGACGCTGCTTTTAAACTTTTAGAGATTGTAGCTATCATGCATGGAAATAAACGGAATGTAGTTCTACAAATGGGAAGTGCAAGAAAAGAAACTTTTAGAGTAGAAGAGGCGGTTACATTTAAATATTTCGACGGTAAAAGGTTGGGACCTTGATGCTAATCTAGTAGCACGAGTAAAAATACGTGGTCGGGGTATCAGAGAAAAAAGCCCGTAAGGGTAGTTACCATGAAAAGGTTATATACTCCTTCTGAGTATATATATTTGCAGCAAGTTGTCGGGAATATAATCTACTCAGGTCTCTCACGATGATTGCGACGACGACGACGATACATAAAACTTTTGGCACGACGACGAGAATGATCAAATTTCACACCTCGAAAATCATTATCTCTTTTCTTCAAAATGTCGACGCCTATGTAAACTTCTCTTCATTATGTCGACGGTAAATATTTAACTACAACACTTCAACAGAGGAACAAATTTCACAACTCCAATTTCATTTCGTCGTGGATTAACACTCAACCTTATTTTCACGGGTCTACGGCTATATCGTGTTGAATACACCGGTTCTCGTCCGATCACTGAAGTTAAGCAACATCGAGCCTGGTCACTACTTAGATGGGTGACCGTTTGGGGAGCCTGGTCACTACTTAGATGGGTGACCGTTTGGGAATACCAGATGCTGTAAACGTAAGGGACCAAGAATGGTCCACCGGTCCTCCAGATTTGGGGGTTGGACGTAGGGCTAACAACTCTGCTTCGTAAAAAAACAGTTTGTTACAGAAACAGTAACAAAAAGTTACTGCCCTCCACACCATTGGGTGTGAAATGATGATGTACTTTCACGGGAGACAAATTTCCCGATTTTCTTCTTAAATTTCACCGAAAATATAATCTGTAATACTTCAACGGAGGTAAAACTCGCTTCTTCTTCTTCTTCTTCTTTGGCAACAATAATAATCTGAATCAAATGACTTCGTCGAAAACAATAAACTGTATCTAAAATTTCGTTTTCGCTGCACAATGCACTGGACACAAATATGTCGCCTCTCATAAATGTCGGTTCATAAAAATTTCGTCATAATTCAAAATGACTGACATCAATACTTCAAAAAGTAAATAAAATATAACTATTATATTTTATTATTCTTTTACACAAGGCGGTGACATGCCATGAATGAGAGAGATGGTTTGAGTTTTCAGCACACCCGCATTAAGACGAACTAGCCTAAGGCCGGTCCTTCGTCTTTAACTTCCAAGACCCAGCTTATCTCTACAACTGTCGAAATCCCACTGCCAATCACTACTAAAATTCAACTCTCCCCAACTGTCAGCTTTACGTCACTTCCGCTCTACTGACAGCTGTCTTCCGGTGCTATTTTGATTCTAGGCGCTGACTCTTTCTACCCCGCTAGATAACAAAAGCTCCAAATTCACACGTGCATTCTTTGCACCTATTTGATATTTTCAACAATCTTACAACGAGACACAGCGCAAAATACACTTCATGGCAAAAATCTACACCGACCAAGATGCCACACTAACGAATCTACAACAAAAATACTTGTAGAAAAGACAGAAGGAAGCCACATCACGTCAGTGAGAGAGTGACTTGAAAAAGCTTTTATGCATTCCCTGTTCAAGAGAGAGAGAGAGAGAGAGAGAGAGAGAGAGAGAGAGAGAGAGAGCTTGCCTTTCAGTTGTATTATTTCTATAGTTTTCCCTGAAGCGCTAATGTTTTCACCACCCCGGCAGCGATAACCAAAGACTTGCCTATTCAAATACTTTTCCGCATAGAAAGTCGGACAGATTTAGACGAAAAATAGCTATTTAGTGTATCTGAAAGTTGCTTTTATTGCCGATTCTGGTTTATTTCGCACGATTATTCGGTACTGAAGAGTAAACACGGAACATCTGGCGACCCTGATGTCACATTAAAATTTACTTTTTTTACTGCTTTTTAAAAAGATTTAATCCATGAAGATGATTCTTGATCAATTCTTAAAACCCGGATTCAGTCTTATGAACATTATCCAGAATTTTGTTTTTGACCAATTCACTCTTGGAATGAAAATGAGCAAAAAACTAGTAACATTTATCTTTTGTGATTACAAAGTAATATTTTCATCTATTTATCCATTCGAATGCTTAAAATTTAAAAATATTTTTTTAAAAATTCGTTAAAGAAGTTAATTAGCACCTAATATTTTATTTATTAGAATAAAGCTTCAATTTTTTTCTTAATATTTAGGTATTTCCTGTGATTCGCTAAGATTCGTACATGATTTTAAAAAGTTCAAAATTTAATAAAGCCAAAGTTTGTCAATAAAATCTTTGGATTATTATTAAGAGGAAAGCTCCAAAAAATTTATGCAAAAGTTTTTTTTATTTTTTTTTAATAATTCGCATAAACTGTGCCTCTTAATCTGTAACCTATTGCGGGTATCTTTTCTCTTATTTCATTTGTAGTGAGGGGTAGTAGGATTCCGTAGCATGTTAACGGAATTTGGCCTTGTGAGAAGATAGCCCACTATAATTCAAAAATGATTATAATTTCAATAAAGGCAATTTTGAGTGTAAAATAAAATTTATACATATATACATTTCAATCAATGTTTTACAATTAAAACAATACTTGGAATAAGGGTCCAACAGAAGTTAGAAAGAGTTCATGGCGGATAATAATGAGCTGAAGGAGATAAAAGAATGTTCAAGGAAGATATAACGCTGAAAGGTAAAAAGCTTGGTAGTATGATTAATGTTCACTATCAAGTGGCCGTTTCTAAGGTCAGTAGGTCAGCAAGTTGGTTTGTGGAATGCCTTAGAAAAGGTCAGTTAGTACTTTGAGAACAGCGGAGAAAGGAGACGAACATAGTAGCCGCTCGACATATGTCAAGGAAGAAACTAATTACACTCTTCTCCTCTGTCTGTGCCTGTCTGACGAAGCGTCTATGTCTTCCCTTTTTATATCGGCATTTTGGATCAAAACAGCTAGTTTCGAATTTCATCCTTGTATTTGGTTTCGGGCTTCCCATTGGCTGGTAAATAAAAAAATGGTAATTTGATATTTGATTAATTTTTATTTTTCAACCGGAACATCTGCGCGAATCCACTTGCGTACGTCGACTTTTTATTCATTAGCTTTCTGGTCGGCATAGAGCCAACATCCGGTTTGCTCGCTTTTGCTCGTTCGGTGGTATCACCACAAACCCTCTACCTTGGGTGGTTTCCGGTCTACATACAAAGTGAACATCACTGTAAAAGAAAAGAATTAAAATGATATAAAACAAATCATTTGAGTTGTATATGAACGATTTTATCGATTTTACTGATAATCAGAAAAAATCATTCCAATCAATTTAAATTTGGTTTGAAATTCTGGAAAGTATTTTGTTTATTGGAAATATGAAATTTAATCTATTGGTTTGTAACTAAAACTAAAATAAGACTCCAAGAAAGAATTTTGATCTTCAGAAATTCATTTTAAACCTTTGATATAGTTTTTGTGTGTGTGTGTGTGGGGGGGTTACTTATTTAAAAAAATTCAATGCAAACGAACAGTGGATTTTTCACTCTGAAGCGTTTTAATTCAACTAATTGTAATTTGACAAAAAACATAAACAGTGTAGCATTGTTAGTAAATATTAGTCAATCGATTTGCTTTCTAGACCGTTGACTACACAATCACTAGCCAAAATCTACAAATTATTTGAAACAACCTTTTCTCTTTCGCAATATCTATTATTTCCAACTAAAATTAGAATAGACATGAAAAAAAAATTATTTTTATTTTCATGGGAAGCTACTCGTCAAAATGTAATAAAGAGTAACTTCCCTTGAGTATCGTGGGACGTGGTGATTTTTAAAAGTAATAATGGTTTCCAATTTCCTTACAAATGAATAGGAGATTCTATAAATAAGTGGCTGAGAAACCAATGGATGAAGCATATCAACAATAATGAAACTTTAAGGTAAATGACAAAAATATATTTTTATAAAATATACATATCTCAGAAAGAGACATTTAACATTTTTAGTACAGATGATGAGTAAAGATGATATTGGAAAATGTTTTGATTTTAAAATTTATTAAACTAAGGAAGTGCTACAAAAATTCTGGAAAAATTGATAAACCAGCTGGGATGTGCTATAAGAAAGGAAAATACAAGTAGAAGATCTACCAGTTTTCCTAGAACCGTTCCTATTACTTTTGGATGGAAACTCAGCTGAATCACATCCAGCACATCAGAAACTACAAAAATTGTTTTGCAATGACCTCATTTGGAGTCGAAGATGCTATGTTGCCAGAATAGAAAACAACGTTCAGAATTCAATATAGGAGTACAGCCTTTAAGATAGTATTGAATAAGTCAATTATTGCAGTAATTTTTAACATTGTTATGATACCCTCTCACGAGGAATGAACTCTTCCGTTGACTAGCAGTTACGAGCAGTTAAGTACAGCAGTTAACAACAGCTACTAGACGTGCAGTGTAATAATACTTCCGGACTTTCTTATTTCTTTATTACTATTTATTAACACTTCTTTGAATATCTTGTTCTTGTTTAATACACTTTTCAATATACTTCCTGTGTTCTGTGTCTTACTTCCGGCCAAACCGATCATGACGACTTTGCGGCGAAGTTACGCCACAACTAAACAACAAATTGGCCACGAAGATCCATAACATCAACTTGAGATTTTTCATGTCGAAAAGTTGAATGCACATTCAACAGTATGAATGAAAACAGTAATTTTGATATCGTGCTTTTTCGAGATTTAGCACGAACGAATATATTCACTTTTTCATCCCAGTCGAGGGATTGAACACTTTCACTTTCAATGGAAACTATTGCTAACCCCAATAAACTTTTATCTCTCATTGTAGATCACAGATAGTTTTAATAAGTGTTAATTTGCTGAAAGATTCATATCTTGTATTACACTGTGCCTTCAAAAATAAATAAATAACAGGTACGTTCTGAAATAACAGCACCTAACGAAAATTTGAAACAGAAAATAATGCATATAAAATATTCACTGCCCTAAAAATTGTAAAAAGAACCACTGATGACTGTGCATAATCCAACAAAACAAGATTCAAAGCATGCGCATCGCGTGGAATAAATAAAGCCTTTTCATTTATCTTGTGTAACCGTGACTGAACACCTTTGTACTTGAACTAGCATGTCATACTGGAATCGACAGTCTAATAAATCAACGACAGTCAAAACTTTCGACAACATCATTTTAAAAAGTCTCAAACAATTCATTTCCCTGTCGTATCATCTACAGTGAGATAAACGAAGAAAGATTCACGAATTTTTACACCTTCGCCAAGATCACAATGAACATATCTTAAAATTACAGAATTTTTTTTTTCAAATGGGAGATATCAGAAGTCTGATATTAGGAATAATATTTTGCACATTTTAAAACGAAAAGATTTCTTGACAAAATTATTTTAAGATAAGCCTGATAAGCTCATTATGGGTATCTTTACTGAAATAATGCTTTTACATTTTATTTGCCTCCATAGTAATCAAGAATTCTCTGAGGACAGATTCATATTTTGCAATCAGTTCTATTAACCCATAAAAAATTGTCATTTAACTGAGAACGGAAACTTTCTATATTTTTTGTAACGTCTAAACCAAAAGATTTAGAAAAAATATTCTGAAATTTCTTCATAACATTATAAGTGTTATTTTCAACAATTTGGGTAGGTGGAACTTGTGATGTCAAGTTGTATCTTTTTAAGACAAAGTTCTTTTCATTCTTTTCCACATAGTGTCACATTAGTTTCAAATCAAAGAGCAAGGCAGATGGCTAGTTGGGAATAACATCCTAATATCTCGTTTAACTAAAAACTAAATAAACAAATAAATAAATAAATAAAAAGAATCCATGGATTTGGACGAAAAAACTGATTGATGTCAAAATCAGAAAATTTTTCATCCTTTAATAGTCAGTAGTGTTTACTTGAAATTGTACCGTATATAAATGTAGGTAGTAAAAATTAAATGTTGGTATTACAGCGAGGGTCACATAACACTAACTGAGGTCCCTCAATCAAACTTGAGCCCCACTGATGGTCGAGAGTAGCACCTGTTGACTTTAGAATTATACTACCGTGCGTTTATGCGAAATAATTGTGTATAATTTAACCTGATTTTGAAGAAAAAATATCTTGACAAACAGTAGAAAAATCAATCACAAAATAAAGTTCTATATATGTTTCAAAGCCTTGTTTTTTACTCAGGTGTCAAATTTAAGAGATTAAAATTTGAAATAGATATATTTAAGATAGATTTTATTTAGATATATTATGTGTTGCCAGGGTAATTTGAGTGGGAGTGCGGCTTTTGAGTCGCGAGAAGAAGGATGCTGCTAACAGAATTCTGATATGAAATTTTTTCTTTGCACGAAGCGTTGCCCTCTTCCCAAAATATGAGCCTTATTTGTCTCTGTATATGGATAGAGTATTCCTTTTTTTTATTTTTGTAAAGTAATTATTTACAAAATCCTTTGATTTATTTTTTTAAAAAATGCTTTCTAATCAGTGAATATTGTGAATGGAAAGTGTCATACCTTCAATCGTTGAACTCCGTTTTGAAATTCATGTTAGTCCAAGAAAAGACCCTCAAAGTTAAATGAGTGTATAATTCAAAATCATGCTCATTATATTCAATTTCGAAGACATGAAGAGCCAACTTATTAGTTGAAGATTTTGAGATACAAGTTTTGGCACAGTTTTCGAGGCGTTAATATTGTTATCCGCTAAATTGTTGATCCTTCATGACCTAATTTGGACCGACTGATGAATTTTGAATAAAAGAATTTTTGAAATACCAAAGATATCGAAACAATGAAGCAGATTTATAATTCGTGGGAATTTGGGTATGGAGAAGCTGTTAATCAAGTAGTGGCAAAAATGTCTGAATACCGACTAGAAGCGTTATTGAGTGGACAACTCGGAAACAGATTTTCGGCGATTTAGTGTGATTTTGTAGCTCGCTGAAACAGTTACATCCCTATGATCTGAAGACAATCAATAGTCCAGAAAGTGGCAATACTTAGGTTCGACACTGCACAAGAAATTAAAAGCATAAAATTTAACAGGAATGGTCTCGGTCATTGTGAATTAGAATGAGAGGTATTTTGTGACTATCTTCAGAAGATAAAAAAAACACTTCGTACTTTAAAAGAAGCCGACTAAAAGAAGCATTGAAAGACAAATGGCAAAGGAAGCTGTTCTTTTTTGGCTGGAAAATACACTTGATTCCAGCATTGACAAGAGGATGGTTTGAATTGGAAGTTTCAGCGAACCGATCATCCACTCTACTCACCAGATTTTGCTCCATCAGACTATTTTGTGTTTCCAACACTTAAAAGGGGATTGAAAGGGAAGATATTTTCGGATGATTTGAAGATGATAGCAGCAGAGCAGTATTTTAATGATAAATATCAGATATTTCCAGGGTGGAAGGTTTACAGAAACTAGAAAGACATTCTACCAAATGTGCGGAATGTGATTAAGTGGAATGGAATGTACGTTTCATCGCTTGAAGACTTTCGTTTTCTGGTCAGGCTGAGAATATTTTAGCATTGCATCAGATCACGCTATTTCGACATCTTAAAGTGGGGTAGAAAGAGCTGGAATATTTAAAAGGTTTGCATGGCATGGCAGTAACATCAGTTTTTTCAAGGTTAAAGAAAACTTCAGAAACTATGGAACAAGTGCGTTGAATTCTAGTGTAAATATCATAGACATTGTAAACATTCCATGGCTTTGCATCATTTCATTCTTGATTGAACTGAGAACTTTTCAGCGCACATATATTATTATTAATAAGAAGGCACTGGGTTAAGTGCAATGAAAGAGGTTATGTTGAAAAACCAATAATCCTCTCCATTATATATATATATATATATATATATATATATATATATATATATATATATATGGTTAAAATAAAGACAAAAGGAAAACTGTATTTTAAATCGCCTACGCTTCGTCCTGTGATGGACTTTATCAAGGCAAAAAGACGAAATGAGCTTTATTCTAAATTACGTATCTATAAACAAACAGTGTTGTCAACAAAAAGACGCTCACAAATCATTTCAAAAGATCAACAGAATATTTTTGCCTTCATAAAGTCTATCATAGGCTTATTGGTTCATATTAATTTGTTTTGCATTCTTCCCTTCTGTAATTTTCAGATGAGTTTTTGTCTACACATGGATTCATAGGGTAATGGGGCGGGGTGATGAAACCCTCTATTTTTTGCCTTGAACAAAAGGAAAGACTAAATTTGCCTTTTGGTCTGGGGTCTAAAAAACAAATTTAGTCTTCTCTATCAATGTTATTACATTGCTTTATGCATTGCTATTAATGTTCTTGCGACAGATAACGGAGTGGTTTCTCGTTGCCTTCTTGGGAACTAGGTGGGGTAGTAAGGAGACAAAAATTGAGTAACGAATAATAGGAAATTGTGAAGATCCTAGATCGTCCATGTTCTGGAGGGATTTGTCAAATCAGTTAAGTGCCGTATGTGATACATGCTTGGGTGATCATGTCTCAAAAGAGACAGGACTGACTGGGCAGATGATTTTCCCGTAGTAGATTACTTTCTATGTCAAATAAAAGAAATAATTGAACTGAGGTGTATCATTTTTTAAAATAAATCATAAAACTTAATTTTAAGTTTTCTCTGTTTTGTTTTTTATTTCTTTTTCGAAAACATTAGATTCGAAAACTTTTATGGGACTTGTATGCAGAAAACATGTATTGGTCTCATTCCAGAAACTTTTTATCTATATGATGATTTTTGGAGTTGGAAAAGAAAACTGTTTTTATTGGTCTTTAAAAATGATATTTATGTTCTTCAAAACATGGTACATGAGGCGATGGGTGTCGAATGGGGATGAAGGGAAGTGGACAAAGCCGAAAAGAAATAAGTCCTTTCAAACAAAAAAATTCTAACGAGTTTTAGAAATACGAATGGAGAAACATTCATTAGAAAAATATGTATATATGTTAAAATAAAATAAAAGGAAATTAAAAGAGTACTGGACTGTTATATGATATCTATCCTCTTGTATGGCAGCGAATGCTGGATAATTTCATCAAAGATGGAGAGACTCGAAGCAACAGAAAACTGTTGAAGAGCCGAAGAAGTGACCAACAACAAGTTGTTGGGACGCCCGCGCCTATTCGGCTATAATGGACTATTCCATTACTATGTAAAGTAATGGTGGCATCTACGTAGGGGAGTGTGCCGAGCCGCCGATCGACAAGTCAGTCGTAGACTTCCGGTGACGACCCGGAAGTACCCATTGCTCAATACTACGTCTTACGACGGTTGAGACGATTAACCTTTATTCTTGTATTGGATACTAATAACCTTTGTAAATACTATTTTCACGGATTACAACAATTAACCTATTCCTGTTGTTGAGTTATTTATTCTTACTCACGACATAACACAAGGTTTTGGAAAGAATGCAAACGAAAAGGAAACATATTTAGCAGAGCAGGGTTGGGAGAGATACCAATAAAAAGTGTTAAGAGCGACAAGGGATAGAGGGAAGTGGACGCCCATGATCGCCTACGTTCTGAAGGGACAAGGCACATAAAAGAAAAAAGTAGAATTTATGTTATCTTCTACTTGGGCCTTAGTGAGGAAATTTTCGATATCTAGCAAAGCTAAGAGACCGTCATTAGATTTTACAGAATGTAGCGAGTGAAGACATTCGGGCGAAGAATCTTTTTTTTTTTTTTTTTTTTTTTTTGAGAACTGAAATATATATTATCTTAGATTCTTACTCTTACAGGGGTATGAATTTGAGACGCGGTGGGTTTTAAAGCCAAGTTGATGAATATTAAAAATGTCATTAAAATATCCAAGCAAGTAAAACGCCAATATTTTTTTCAATTTTGGGATGCCTTTTTTGCTGTTGTTGGCAGTGATGTTTACAAATTATCTCGAACTTTGGAGGATATGGTTCCATATGATGCACAAAAATCAACTTTGTTGGGCAAATATCTGCCACCCCATTCAACAGATTAACTTGCCATCTGTCTCATCAAAGTAACATTAATGTTCATGTAAATAACAACATTAGACACTTAGAAGTCAACTTACATATAGCAAATTATCATCTCTATTATAGACTGTTGTGTATTTTTTTTGTAAATATATTAGGACTTCGAATAAGTTCACGCTGATTTTTTTAAATCAAAACTAATGTTTTATTTGCAAAAATTAGTAAGAATAATGTGACTGAAAGTATTGTCCATCGCTAGCCACTACTTTTTTCTATCTTTCTGGCAGCATATGAATTCTACTTCGGAAAAACAACACGTCTTTTGAAGCTAACTACGAGTCGACCTATTTTTTTCCCCTTTATGAGAATAAAAGTGCTGCTCAGCCAAACCATGTGCCATTGATCGGAACAAGTGATAATCGGACAGTACAATGTCTTGTGAATAATGCGACTAGAGTATGACTTGCCATTTAAGCGTTTCCAAGTAGGTTTTCACCCGTTTTGCAAAATCATTATTTTTTTAAGCGTCTAAACTAATCTCTGAATGTTGTTTTCGACAGAGTATGGTCGCTGTAAGTCTCAACAAGAATGATGTGTGATTCAGCTGCATATTTCTTTTAAATAAAGTAGTGCAGTAAAATTCCCCGCAAATACACTTTCTTTGGCACGAAATTCGGCATGTTTAATACTATGAAAAACAAAGTTGTTTACACTTCGGTGAAATTATATATACTATATATACAATATATTTTCTTTTACACTCATGGAGAGAGACACAATAGTGAGGCAACGTCGGCTACGTTCATCAGAGAGACAATAGCAAAGCAGCGTTGGCTCAGTTCATTCTCTTTATTGCCAGATATTAAACTTTACTACCAGCTATGAAAGCTCTTGCTGCATGTTTTCTTTTTAACAGTCGACTATTATTCTATTTCATTTTATTTTTTTTGCAATAATTACGTCAAGTAGTGAAGAATATATACATATATCCTCTTTATTATAATAAAAAACATTATATATATAATAATAATGATAGCTGGCCACTCGTATTCAAAGATACCCACCTACTAGGGCGGCTAGCTAATCCTCATTGGGACTTCTGTTCAGGTACACTTGTGTTTGTTCAAAACCTATTTGTGGTTTATACTGCAACTATGTTGAACGCACCTTAGTTACAGTTTCTGGAAGAGAGTGCGCTATCTGGCATGAACGACAGGCTGAACAAAGCCTAAAACGCTCAAAACTCTCGGTCACAACTATTGACGGCTTCTCAAAGAGAGCCGTCTCCCCAATTTCACTCACAAGGCTTGGGTCAACCCGTGTTATGGCTTTCAGGCACTTTTCAAAGGTGCCACACGCTTGGATCGCCTCTTTCAGACCGATAACATCAAGAAGTCACCTTCCATAAAAATCGGCCATGGGTAAATTCGAACTAGGGCATCTTGGTTAGAAAGTGAATGTTCTAACCACTCGGCAACGCGCCCATATATATATATATATATATAATCTCTCAAATATTTTGCCGGCAGGAATACACTCGTCATAAATTATAGGTGTATACTATATAGCATTTACTGAAAAAAGTTTGAAATTAAAGAAAACTTAGGTACAAAATCAAAAGAAACACAGCATAATATGGTATTTTTTAGTTTGGAAATAACGATTTTAAATGAAAAATCTAGCCGGCTTGCTAGACCATGCATGACATTATCATAGGCACAAAAGTATTTTAAAAATGAACAGAAATACGATTGAAGTTGCTTGATTACAAATACGTAACTGGTTAGTATTCATTAGATGAAGAGCTACACTCTCATAATAATAAGAAAAGTTGACTAAAAATATTTTTTAAATTTCTCGACTCTTGTCTGTTAACAAACTGCTTAAATACACTATCTTAATAAATATAACTGCTTCTCTTTTTCAGATGAATAAAAAAAAAATGAAAGTTTAACGCTAAATTCTGCATGATGTTTGAAACCAGCCAGGGAAACAACAATGGTATGAACATTTTAACATTTTGTTGTCTTGCTCTTTAGTAGTTAAAACTTTACAATTTTTCATTTAATAATAAATCTCTAGTGCTAATATAATATATATTCAAGTCGTTCGAAGGTCGCATGAGCGGCGGTTTTTTGGACCAGTTTGTGTCCTATTTATATCAAGCTTCTATGGCTAGGAAGAAAGAACCAAAATCTTGCTAACACAGTATCTACTTGCATTTCTACAGGGTTTACTACAATCAGTTTACGTACTTTCTTCGGTGCTACATCTGTGTTTCCTTTTTTTTGTTAAAGATGGTCTTTCCTGCTTACAAATGTCAGTGTAACACTGAATATGTGGAACGAACCCATTAGAGATTGGAAACTCGAATTAATCAGTACGTTCCTGCTTATATAAGATCAGGCAACCCAAGTCTTTCTCGGAGAAAAACTGTAATTAGCCAAAGCTTAATGGACAGTTCGGACTGTGCCAAGGGCTATGGGCACACCAGTACGATATGTACGATATGTTATAATCACACACACACACACACACACACACACACACACACACACACACACACACACACACACACACACACTGTGCGTTGGATAAATTGTTTTCTAAATTACTGAAAAATAAAAATAATTTTAAGATGTCATTTAGCAGATATATTTACCAAGATTAGATAAAAATATCTTGACATACGAAAGAGCAAATTTATTCAATAAAAATCGTCATTGGCTTCAACCACGACCTTCAGACAACTTTGTAATTTCCTGCAACTCTTCTGGGCGGTTTCCGTGTTTAATTTGATGAATGCTGTCAAAATCCTTGCCTTCAATTCATCATTCAGATGTTAGAAGGAGCTTTGTTGGTCTCTCGCTCAACTTCAACCCACACATATTAATCAAGAAGACTGCAGTCTGAGGAGTTAGGTGGCCAGATGTAAAGGTTGATGCGGTGGCAGACATTGTCTGACAGCCATGGATGTCTTCTCCCGCTTGTGTGGCAGGATGCAGAGTCACGAATGCCAAGCAGAGCAGTATGCTGTTTCTCAATTTCTGGGAGAAAGAATTGCGTTATGGGGCTCTTTTTCTTACAGATGATGCCCAACTGACCCTACTATACTGTGCAGTTGACAAAATAAAAAAAGAAACAATGCGCATTTTTTTTCTTACTTGCTGACCACGGAATTCTGAAATGATTTTCTTTTTATCCCAGATGGATTGGTCCATCGGATACTGGATGGTCTGGGCAGCAACAAATACTTGCCCATGGACTATGATCAAATGATGGAAAAGGTGTTGCAGAAGAAATTTCAGGCTAATAGCTCTGTCATCAAGATGTGCAAACTAAAGAGTCTTAGCAAGCGGCACCAGGAAGACAACAAGACCAAGCAGCACCAGGTGGCATGGCGGAAAGAGATGCTACGATTGAAAGATATTCGTCATATTGCTGAGATGGACATTGTTGAGTATGTTGAAAAAAATGTTAAAAATGGTCTCCCTGTCTATTTAGATTATGATTATTTGAGAGAGAAACAAATTGAAGAAATGGCTGTTTTTAAAGAGAAAACTTTGGTTCCCGTCTGGAATTTATGGTGAGTATGTTGCTGGGTAAGGATTGTTACGTTTTTGGTACTTTGATTCAAAATGGTACAGGATTCAAAACTAATTTCATGATCCTTAACAGTTTTAATAAATTTATTTAAGTCATTTAGCACAAGGAAAGGCATTAAAGCCACTAAGATGCAAAGGGGTTACTAAATGTGAAAGAATATGAAAAATAATTATTAAAGAGAGAGAACAATAAAAGAAGAATAATTAAGAAGACAAAAGTAATAATTGATATTGCATTTAAATTTTCTATGATCAAAACAAGAGACCAGAAGAAAGTGCCATAAGTAAGAGATGTGAGAGAAGAAACTGTTAGCATTGAACTTAAATCTACCTATTTCAACGGTAAAATGAGACCTAACTGCCAATCGAGTAATGCAACCAAATTTTCAAAGTCATGGACCAAAAAAGAAAGTTCTTAAAAAAAAAAAATAACCAAAAAATGTTGTATAGTGATCAGTAGTTAACTTCCTATTGTCTAACTCTATATTTCTTCTATAACCAGCATATACAAATAGGTAAAACCTTATTTTCCAGTCCCATTAGACCTCTCTGAACCGACGAGATTTAATGTCTTTCATTATTCTTGAACTTCATCTACTTCCTCTTTCCTTCTTTCCCTCTTGATGTTTATGTCCTGTACTTTTTAATTAGAATCTTGGTCTCATTTTATCGTCTTTGAGTCACTCCCACTATTATCCATAGGCTCGTTCTCTATTATATTATCCCGATTTGAAAAATTCCCCATTTCTTCTTTGTCAAGATCTTCTTCCATCACATCTTCAATTCTTGGTCTTAATTGGCCAGAATGAGTCATTAGGTTTTTTTCTTTCTTCGATATAGTCACCGTGTCATGTCTCTTTTGCATGATAAAATAATATCTCAGAACTTGCTAATTTGTCTTTTTTATACCACATATTTTATTTGTCAAGAAGCCATTGTTAATAAAGATCTTATTTGTCTTCCCATTAACGCATATAAGCTTTGCAATTTGTCTACCTGTGGAATTTTTCTAGAGCTAATCAGTAACTTTAGTAAGTAACTGTAGTGACTCTACTTGCGGAAAATGCCTTCATTCCTATTTTTGCTGTCTATTCCATTCTTTCTGCAACCCCATTAGATTGTGGGTGATACGGTGGTGTTTTTTTTTCTTTTAAGGAAAGCGGACAATTCTTGCTGTTTCTGGTGGTATAATCACATCTCCATTGCATATAAAGCCAGTGTCCATCATTAATTTATGTTTGATTTCTTTAAAAGGTTTTTTTAGCTTTAGAACAATTACTCCACTTGTTTCTTCTTATTCTCTCAGTAATATTGCTTAATCATATAGAGTTTTCGATGCCAGTCTATGTAGAGATAATATGTCACTTTCAACCCAATGAAATATTTCTTCATCCGAGATTTACATTTTTTTTATCCTTATTAAATTGTGACTTTGGCAGCAAATCGGCATGTAGTAGAGTATTGCTTTTTTACAAACTCAATGTCAAAATTGTAAACCATTAATTTTATTGTCATATTAGAATTCTGGAAGGAGTAAATTTTGGTAGCGTCTTTCTAAGATTAAAAATAAACGCTAGAAACTTATGGTTAGACTTCAGTAGGAACTTCTTACAAAAAATTTGTGTCGAACTTTGTCAGTGCTTCAGACAATGGCCAATGACTCTTTTTCAATATTTGAATAATTTATTTCTGTTGCCATCAAGCTTCTTGAAAACTATATTATTGGATGGCCTTCATGCGATAAAACTGCTGACACAACTTGCTCACTCGTATCCGTAGTTAACGTAATCTCCTTTTTTCAGTCTAAAGATTTTTACAATGCGTTTTTCTGAGAGTATTTTTAAAATACTCAAATGCTAAGTTTTGCCTTCAGTTCATTTGAATTCACTAGATTTTTCTCGAGTCACATAGTCCTCAAGGACGTATAGCCCAGTAGATAAAAGCGTTGGTTGGATCCAGTGATTTGACTCAAAGTTTGTGAGTTTAATACCTGGCTACAGAAGTGGTGAACAAAAACTTAGATAATTAAGTTAAATTGAGATAAGAAAAAGGTATCCGAAAGTGGTATAACTCATGGAACAAGAACAATCTACTCCAGTGATCAAAATAAAGGGTTCAGTTAGAAATACCAATCACCTGAAGAAGTTCAGAGCGTATAACGACCGAAAACTCGTGAATATGGCAATAAAGACGAGGACAACAGTCCAAACAATGTAGATAATGTAAATAACTCAGAAATATAGACAAATACTTTATTTCCCTTGTAACCAACATATGCAAATAAGAAAAATCCTATTAGTCAAACAAATTAGAAAAATATTTATAGAAAAGACACAAGAAAGCCACATTTCGGTAGTGTGAGAGTGGCCGAAGCCAAGATGCCAGGTCAGGACTGATAAAATAGCAGATTTTCTTTGGATTTTATGCCTGGTCTTTGAAGTTAATACTCTAGATATTAAATACATCTGTAGAATATTGATTATCAGTGCAGAAAAATGACATTGGTGTCTTGGGTTTAAATTCCAGCCAAAACTATTTCATTTACTTTTGCGCAAATACTTTAAAAAATTATAAGTCCATCTCTTCTTCCAATAGAGTAGGTGTAAATAGCAGTGTAAACTGGTCTTTTTTGCTTTGGTTGGCAAAGAGTCTAGTAAAAGTACAACTCTGAATTAAAAATTGATTAAGTGTCTCTTTTGATTCATGACTGACTAGGCTGAAAATTGTCCTGCAGTAGGTTATTTTCTGTGGCAGGCTGATTGCCAATCAAGACTATAAGACACAGTCTGCCTGTTATTCAACCCAATATATAATTTCATACCTTTCCTAAGGATATTTTTGCATAAGTTAATTTAATGAACCTGACTGGAATTCGAACTTGGATCTCCAATTTCTTGTTCTGAGTCAATATGCATTACATCACAAAGTACATCGTTGGGTTTTTTATGGTGAAATATTTGATGTTTTTGAAGACATGATAAATATCCTGAGGACAGAACAACATATAGTATGGATGTTATGTTTTTCATATCTTTACTAAGAAATGTTCGTTTATCTTTTTCGAGCAACTGTGGCACATTTCAATAGAAAAGTTCACATATCTTTCATAGAGACTGCTATTTATCTGTCTTCGATATTAATCAAATATGTCGACAGATAAAAATTAAAGAGAGGGTAATTAATCTCACTCTTCATAACAATTGTCATTCCATGGAAATGTTAGTTTGCACCAAATTTGATTTATTCATAGGAATTATTGATAATTAATGCACATCTTCTGATAACGCTTCAGATGAGCATCTGTCTTTAGCTAGTAGTTGACTCAGTTGTTTTCTATGCCTGTCTGTTCAGCTTTTTATCTCCCTACTTAAGTCTGTTCATATTCTGTCCGTTCATATTAGTCTATTTATGTCTTTCTAATTTTAAGTGCCATGTCTGTTCTGGACTGAGGCGATCATGATCCATAGGTTTCTTTTCTTTAAACCAGGCATTACCAGGACTATTTTTAGCAGAGATAACGAAAGATACAACAACTGTTCATTGGCACATCGTGTCTATCTATCTGTCTTAAATTGTTCATATTTATCCAGCTGATTAAATCCATTCATGTATGTATGTATGTATGTATGTATGTATGTATGTATGTATGTATGTATGTATGTATGTCTTAGTTTATATATATCTGTCTATCTAGTCTACACTTATCTACATATCTATATATGTATGTATATATATATATATATATATATATATATATATATATATATATATATACAATTAGTCTATATCTATAAATCTATGTTATTCTCTATCATATTATTTTTCTATTATATTCCTTTTATACTTACGTACATTTGTCTTTTCAAATCTATTTATCTCAGTATGCTGCTTTCTTGATTTTTAGTCTGTTCATATTTGTTAGTCTGTATATTTGAAATATACATACTCTTCAGATCTATCTATCTATCTATCTATCTATCTATCTATCTATCTATCTATCTCCATTACTTCATTATCTATCTATCTATCTATCTATCTATCTATCTATCTATCTATCTATCTATCTATCTATCTATCTATTCTGTTTATCTATCTCAATCTCTTCTAATCTATTTTAAACATTTTTTCTCTCTACACATATCAATACATGCATAGTCATATTCATACTATAAGTGCCTGCTAACGTTGATCTGTCTGTTCTTATGTAAATATGTATCTGTTTCATTACCTTCTTATCTTTTTCTATAATTCCATTTCTGTTCGCACTTGTCTATCAATTGACCTGTTGTCAATCCACCTGTGTCTTCCATAAGTACACAAGCATTTCTGATCAGCATGGAAAGAATTTATCCAACTTTATGCATCTCTTTCATCTTTTCTCTTTTCTGCTATCAAACATATTCCTCATGTCTTAAAGAAAAGAATTCTCTTCCATTGTCTAATTCTTCACAGACAGAATTGGAAATTATCTTTTACTCTTCTTTCATAATATTATTTCCTCTTGCAACAAACTTTATAAACTTTCATGCTGCAGCTGCCTCATCGTTGTACATTAAAAGAAAAATAAAGTAAAAAAATGACTGTGCACTTTTCTTGTGTCTTTTAACAAAATGATTTGACTTGAAATTACTTTAAAGTTACTGAATATTAAAATCCACTTTTCTCCTGTGCTATTAGTGTAGTGAAAGAAAACCCAAACAGCTAAGCAAAGTATTAAGAAACAGAAAAATTCCATTAGACTCAAATAAAAGACTACCAAACTGTTAAGTAATATCAGTACTGCTATATGGCATTAAATGCGGGACAAGCTCTCATATAAAGAAGAGACAAGGAGTAACAAAAATGTGGTTCTGCAGGAGGATGCTGAGAATAACATAAATAGAGCATGTACACACTCGTGTTTTAGAACCTTTATAATTAAAATCAGAAAAAGATAGTTGAAATTTCTAGGGCAGAAAATGAGAAAATAGGGGTTAAAAAACTGAATACTCCCAGAACATTTTGAAAGCTAAAAGAACAGGGGAATAGAATACATAACCTAATTGCCAATCTTGAGTAAATGAATGGCAGAACAGAATTTAGGACAGATAACAAAAAGACATGTGCGTCGTGGTGCAGTGGATATCGGCTCAGAACGAAAATCGGAGAGCCGAGTTCGAATTAGATCCGTTGCATTCACATATGCACAAATACTTATCTGTTGCTTCTTCCTCCATCTATGGCTGAAATAGAAGAACAGACTGTGTTCTATAGCCTTGGTTGTCAATCAGTCTACCGCAGAATGTAATGGAAGGTAACTGTGGGAAAATCTTCTGTCCAGTCAGTCATGTCTATTTCAAGACATGATCGCCCAAGCATGTATCACATATGGCACTTAACTGAACAAAAAGACAAATTGTGGCGAGGCGTAATTGTCAATGTTATGAAGTGATATGGTACACAGCAAAAAAAGAAATTAAAATAAAATGTTTAACATCATGGTTTCGGTCAATGCCTCATTAATAATATCTATCTATCTATCTATCTATCTATCTATCTATTCTGTTTATCTATCTCAATCTCTTCTAATCTATTTTAAACATTTTTTCTCTCTACACATATCAATACATGCATAGTCATATTCATACTATAAGTGCCTGCTAACGTTGATCTGTCTGTTCTTATGTAAATATGTATCTGTTTCATTACCTTCTTATCTTTTTCTATAATTCCATTTCTGTTCGCACTTGTCTATCAATTGACCTGTTGTCAATCCACCTGTGCCTTCCATAAGTACACAAGCATTTCTGATCAGCATGGAAAGAATTTATCCAACTTTATGCATCTCTTTCATCTTTTCTCTTTTCTGCTATCAGATAACGGTATAGATTAAATAATATCTATTCTTATCTATCTATCAACCTATCTATCCTAATCTTTTTATAATTTGTCTATCTATGTATCTTCTGATAATAATTCCTTCCATATACATAAATGTCTGGCATTTTTTTGTCATGATGCATATCTGTATATTTTACTATCAAAAACCGGAGTCAATTAAGGCTCATCATAGCAAAGTAGAAACCCCGATAGTTAAAAGAAGCAAATCCATACGACATACCAAATGCAACGAAACATAGAACAAAAACAGAACCAACAAACTTACTTATAATATAAAAAGAAAAAAGAACAATATAAAAAATCGATGTTACGACTATTGCTACTTAACCCTTCATCAAAGCAACTAACAAACCATGCTGGTGCAACATTTCAATAACTAAATATTTTACCTGTTAAAAAAAGGATTAAATGCTCTTAACGTTTCAACATTAGAGTCGCTCTAACATAATTCAACAACGGAAACACAACTAGCGACCACGTGGAAATTTTGGTAAAGACAACATTAAAATCACAAAGCGGTGAGCTTACGCACACAAAAATCCACAAATAACAATCTGAGCCAACATAAAAAAAAAAATGAAAATCAAGAATTGGAAAATCCAACTAAAATGATTATATTGCTGTATACTTAACTGTATATAGGAATGGGGTGTTTCTATTCTCTTATATACGTGAACACTATTGGAGTAGAGTAGAGTGATTATTCCCAACCTCCGTTTTAGTGAATACTCACGCAGTAAACTTTTAAGGTTACAACATATATATATATATATATATATATATATATATATATATATATATATATATATATAATAATAATAATTACTTAGTTTTTGGTTATAATAAAATTAGAGCAGTGCACATTTGTATCAAAAAGTGTTCAATACAATTATATTATAGAACTTTTGAATATTTTTATTTTCCATCTGTAAACGAGTTATTACGCGACCTAGGTTTCTACCATGAATGGTGTCTTCAGGCAATTTTCAATAACTGATTTTACTGTTTACTGTTTTTTTTTTTTAAGGACACTCGCGTAACAGTGTTTATTTTGAACGCTCACGCATTACAACGAATTATGAGGTTTTTATTTATGGCTGTATGAACCTAAGAGGTATTTTTTAGTATGGTTACACTTAATCATAATTTCCGTTCTTTCATTCAATAGTTCGTTTTTGTTTGAGATTAGCATAATCATTAACTTTTCTTCCTGGCTCAGTCTACATATTTTGCCACCATTGTAAGGCTTGGCTGTTTTTACTATATTCCACGTTATATCTGAGTCTTTTCCATATTTTGATTTTAATTTCCACACGCTAGCCTATTTTATACAGTTTTTTACATTTTCTATTTTGAATGTAGACTTGTGATTGAACCACTTGGTCTTAAAGGTATCTTTGGTTGAACCCAAATATATTTTATCTTGGCCATTTAAATCATGTACATTTGCCTTGTAAATGACTCCTTTTTTGTTGTAAAGTCCTTGAAGTGAACATTTATTTTTGTCCCTGCAGTTGCATTCTTTATTAGTGGTCTTGTTTTGTACACACACACACACACACACACACACACACATATATATATGTGTGTGTATACATATATATATGTATATATATACATATATATATACATGTTCTAAACTATAATTTATTATATATATATATATATATATATATATATATAGTTTAGAACATGTACGCCTGTCTCTAAACTTTTTCACCATGACCCTTAACCACCTCTCTCCTTCTCTCACATTTTCTTCTTTTTGCTCAATGTCTATTTACAACCCCCAATTCTAATTTCGCATTTTCCCTACCCCACTTACCTCTCACTCAAAATTTACCAATATAAAGAAGCGAATTTTCCATCTCTCTTCAAAAAATAACTTTTATTACCTGATGAGACATTGTCCTTTCAATGTCGAAACAAAATGTACACTTTTTAAGTAGATTGTAATTTATACATGTTCTAAACTATAATTGAAAATTAATATTCATAACTCTATTTCTATATTGAACACTGTTTTAAATTAATGTTTTGAACGTTGTTAATATTTTCTGCGTTCCTTATTCACTTGGATATATATATATATATATATATATATATATGTGTGTGTGTGTGTATGTGTGTGTGTGTGTGTGTGTGTGTGTGTATGTGTAAACGAACAAGTCGGAACAAGGGGCAGCAAGCTCAACTACTTATAAGCGTGATAGCGCTATACAAGTTTCCAAACATCTCATTTGGAGCCGATACATACAAGAACTCGACTGCAGCCACTTTCCCATCGTCGAAATGTGGCCTCCCTCTGTCTCTTTTATAAATATTTTCATGGCTTCTGCTCAGATGAGCTTAAGTCACTGATGCCTCCTCAACAGGTGTTTACTCGTGCAACCAGACTGGCAACTGGGTCTCACCCATTCACAGTCAGGTTAGCCAAATGCAGACGACAATTCTACTCCTGCAGCTTCCTCTCTCGCACTTCCCGCCTGTGGAACTCACTCCCGTATTCTTGCTTTCCTGACGGCTACAACCTCCAGAAATTTAAATGCAAAGTTAATACTCATCTACTAACCACTGGCCTCTAGCTCCCTCCCCTCCCCTGTATAACCTTCCCTTTCTCTCCACCTATGTATCTGTCATCGCACCTTCTTTCTCAGCTTTCTATTGTTCCTTTCTAACTATCTTGTACTCCTCACTCTTTTCTAATTAATCTTTTTACATTTATGTAACCCCCTGAACATCAGTGGCGTTTCCGCCTTGCTCAGGGTGAAATGATTAAAAAATAAAAAATAAAAAAAACTAGCTATATTACCTTCTTACAGTTTTTCAGAATTTACTCATTTAAACAAAATAATGAAACAGAAAGACGACACATCTATTCCACAAACGAGTATTAAGACGCCTGTCTTTATTAAAACCCTCGTCAATAGTTAGTTTTCAATAGTCGAGGCAAAATTACACTTAAGAGGCGCTACAGCTTTTACAACAATATTTTATAGTCGTTGCATCGCTGCCTGCGGAAATAGTAATACAAATTTCTGCCTCAGTGACTCATACAATTACGATGAATTAAAAATAGCACTAATAAAAGCCCATGAAAGAACATATAATACGAAAAGCTCAAGTATCTAATCCATGGTGCAGATGGCCGACTAAAAGCAAAAACGTAAAAATGTTACTAAATTCACGACCACAATCACCAGCTAATAGCGATTCGGAAAACTAGTCGGGTAAACTCAGTAACCCTCTTTGGGTTTGAACCTGCTACAGATACAGACAAAAATAGGGGCAACTAAAACAGTATTCATCGTTGACACCGGTGCAAGCATTTCCATTATTGCTTTTAGGATAATTAACAGGATATCTTTAGAGCCAACATCCGTAACATTATCTACAGCTAACGACACGAATATTAACTGTTCCCGGTAAACTTACTTGACATAAAAATTCCAAAACTTAGAAGATCATTTCCTGGACATTTGTCAATATATCAATAATCAAATGTCAGCATACGAGATATTGTCGTTGTGTTTGTTTATATAGTTGTCAGTTGTGTAGTATCGAACTTTAAATGTATCTGTTTCTTTCAAATGGGTTTCTTGTTGGCATATAAGATGTAGTCGGTAGTGACAATTCATTAAAATTGACATTAGCTTCTTTGAGACAATATGTATCAGCTTAAGGTCAAGCTTTAATGAACTCTGAATATCAGCAGAGTTCTTCTGAATGTATGCGTTCTGAACAGATCTATTAATGGGGAAAATGGATAATACAACATTCTCCCTTGTCTTTGTCCTATTCTTACAGAGGAAAGAACTCTTTGAATCGAGCGGTTATTCTTTGTTGTATGTGAGGACATGGCGGATTACGAGAAGCATAAGATTCTTCCTATTTCTCGCTAGAACTGGATTTCATCCTACTGCGTGTTCGTAATCTACGAGTTTCTTGTTCTCTGAAGTATCGGTAAGTGTGTGTGCACTCTTCTGTGAAATCCGTTCTTCGCCACTCGAGGGAACACAGTTCAAGGGTTTCTCGCAATCTTCAGAAGGAGACCATGTTTCTGTTTTTTCAAAATCTGTTGAAGTATCCTGACGACAGCTCTCGTTTACGCTTGTCTGTTCCGAATTGTCCCCTGTTGGAACCAACTCTCACAGTGAGACTGTATCGTAGTAATATCACTCCAGGTTTCGAGAGCTAAGAATTTAGAAACGGTCCAGTCGAACTTCTAGGAAACGGGAGTAATCGTTCATAGGGTGTTGAGTTCGTGGCTGTACACAGCGGCATTCTACAAGCATGCGGGGCCTCTGGGAGTAATTGTTCCAAATTTTCTAAAGCTACCACTTTTTCAGCAGCTGCTAGTTGAACAGTTTTCAAAATTGTCCATTATACTTCCCTCACTGGCTATTGACGTGAAGGTTATATGGGGTTGTTCTACTTATGACCACATTCTGCTCTTGTAGAAATCGCCTTATGAGTCCGAGAAAACCTGCGTTTTCGCCTTATGAGTTCGGAAAACCTGCGTATATTCATTATGACAATGAATATACGCAGGTTTTCCGAAGACGGCAAAAACTGAGCAAAATGCTTGTATGACCATTGAAGAGGATACGTCAGGACAGGGTATCGCGCATATTAGTCAACTATTGTCAGCATGTATTTTTTAGAAGTTTTTGACAGAAGCGGACAGTTAAAATTTAATGCGATTCTTTCGTAAGGTTGCGTGGTTTTTACGACATTGCTAGTGTTAAGACAGTAAAACTTCGGTTTATTTTCAGCGCAAGCATTACATAAGCTGGTAATATCTTTCACATCCTCTACTGAATAGATTTTTTCATACAGACATGGCATGTAACACATTTTTAGTTTGTAATTAGTTTAAAATGTCGGCCCATCAAATAATGCGTTATTTCTCTACTGCAGAATGTCTACATTCGAATTTTGACAGGCTTCTATAGAAAAAGGCTATGAGCCTCCTATGATCAAGTGTAGTGTTGGCAACTTTCGCTATAACCCTCTTTAACAGGTTAAACAATTTCTCTGTTATAAGAAATAACAAGAATTTTGATACAGTGGTTAGAGGGTGGATTTTGTCTGAAAAAGAAGATATTTAATGAGCATAGTATGCGGCCATTCCTTGTGCAACGCGAAGAGAGGGTAAATCTTTTGGAGCCGGTAGGCTGTGTAACGAATTCAAACGTTTTGGATCGGATTTCATATTATTTTTACTGATTATATACACAAGTAGTTCTATATTTTTACGTCTTAAATAATATTTGATTTAGTTAAGCATAAGTTTGTACCTTTTAATAGCTGCTGTGAATAATTTAATGTTTCTGTCACGTTCCGCTCGAATTTTCCGTAAATAGTTAGATTATTGATTTAAGCCTAGGTGCTTTGCAGGTTGTCTTTTGATATTATCTGGTCTATCAATCGTTGAAAGCTAGCTATCCCGTTAGTTACGCCATACGGTATTCTGCAAAATTGATGTAGTTTGCCGCTAGCCTCGATGGCCGTATAGGTTTTATTTCTGGGCTTTAAAGCTACCAGATGATAGGCACTTTTGAGATCCAGAGTAATAGATTGTTTTGGGCTATTTTCTCCATAATTTAATCTATTCTGGACAGAGGGTAGGCATCCAGCAAATAAACCGGTTTATCGTTTGGGAATATTCGATTACGTTCTAGCAGGGTATAATGACCTTGCATGTCTCCTGCCCTCGCAAAAGAAAACATGATATTTTCGAAGAGCTTTGTGTTTCATATGATGGGGGAGGGGAAAATAGCGAAGAGGTCTCTTACTGCAACGTTGTTTTGCTAAATCTTGTACTTTTGCCTGGTCATAAGCCTGCTATTTTCGAGTATTCTTTGTCGGATATCCGTCGACCGCAGTCATCTCGTATTAATTCGGTTAGATATTGTTCCGCTGATACCGAATAAAATGAACGGTCCTTACTTAGTTTTACTAAAGCTTGATAGAATGCTTCAGCTGAATCTGTGGGCAGTTGACGCCTCATAGCCAGTAAGTTTCTAGAGACCATTTCATTTCTCTTTTATATATAAACTAGCAATATAGCCCGGCGTTGTTCGGGTGTAATGAAAGCTTTAAAACTAAGCCATGGTCCTGGAGCTCAGACTCTTTGGACGTTGATACGAAAGACTAAAAAGCAATAGTTGTTTCCAGTTAAAGCGAAACCGTAGACTGAAAGAAAAATGAATGGATGTAAGTCAAATTTTGATTTCCTGGTATCGATATCAAATAAGTTTTATTCGTCGTAAACTGAATTTTGAAGGCTAAATAAGTTCTCTGAGTAAATGGTATCATGGCTGAGACTAAGAACTACAATTATACCTACTTAGAGCCAAACCCAAAGCAAAAACTAAAATAAAAGGGCTAAAAAACTGATTTTGATCAGACCCGGTAGAATATCGGGGTATCGATTTCCAATATCGGAGTCAAATAAGTCATCCAAGGATAAACTAATCTAAGTAAGTCCATGAAAACTTATCATACCCATCGGGAGTAAAATTGAAGAAAATGAGCCATATTGATGGCTGAATATCGGTTTTTGATCAGATTCGATAGAATGTCAGGGGTATCGATTTCCGATATCGGGGAAAATGAGTCGATTTTCTGCACTATTGTAAGAACTGCAACCTTGAAACTTCTGAATATCGTTTCTTATGTCTTTGTCTATGAGTGTATCAAATTTGATGAAAATCGGACCACTCCTTCTATAACCCGATTTTTTCGATTTTCGATATTTATCGGGGGTACCTCGACACAAAACCTAATCAAGAGCACTCGCAGACGCTTATAGTACAACTGCGTAAATTTTCAAGAAAATCGGTTCAGCCGTTTCGGAATCTATAGGTAACGGACACACACATACACGCACACACAGACAAAGTACCATTTATAAATAAGTTTAGATCCTGTAAAGCTTCTTCGTGGAAATATTCGTCCACGAAATACTCATAAACTTGTACCGAGACATTTTGCATGAGGTAATACAGCTTACTAGAACTTTCGTCGCAGTAGGTACTCAAGAAGTTTATGAGAATTATTCTCCAGTGACGATATTCTAGTTCAGCGTCAGACATGAAGCCATTAATAAGTTTCTTTGGACAGACTAAATTCACCATTATCAAAATGATTAACAACGGGAGTTCATTAAATTGTAGTTGAATACTTTGAGACAATAAGTATTAATTTAACAGTAAGCTTTAATGAACTAATATTTATTTTTGTAAAAATACAAAAAATGTGGCACAAGGCCAAAAATTAAAGATGGGGAAAGGCTGGTCATCAGCTATTTTATTTTAAACTAGCCACAATCACTAACCCAAACAAACTATACAATATTCCTTGCTCCAAAATACCACTTTCTTAATCACTATTCTTAGTACAACCGCCATAATGTCTCAAAGTCTCTATGAAGTTCTAACTAATTCCCATACATACAATTCATCTGTGGGTGGGGAGAGAATATAAGAACAATATTTAAAAAATGAAAACCCCAATTAATATTTACAATATGCATAAAATATAAATACAAGATACTAAACAAAATGGTGTTAGTAATAAAAATAACACCATAATCCTTAATCATGATAGAAATACAATACAAATACAGTAACATCAGAGACCTCTTCACCTATTTTGATCCCCTCCTCATTGTATAAAACCTAGGATCTCCAAAACAAAAAAAAAAAAGACAATCTTAATTAAATGCACATTTTTTCCACTAGAAGCAAAAGACATGCAACGTCATTATGGCCCGTTAAAAGGGACAGATGCTATACACGTGGAAAGCAAGAACATTGGGCTAAAGTTCATAAAAATTCAAGGGAGACCGAAACGGTATCTTGTTCGGCATCAGTGGATACACTTGTCTGTCTATGAACTACAAGGATAGAGATCACGGCTAACGAACCAGCCACTAAATACATTGATTGACACAGGAAGCACAGAAAACATCTTTAACGAACTGCGCCTTCGGCTTTCTCTCGCACCTCCGACCAATTCATTTCTAGCTGGAGATCAAGACCGAACCAGATGCCGAGTATCTTGAATGTCCGTCTGTCCAGAGGAAAAACCCGGGAAGAGAAACTCCCTTCCACGCGTCCAACCGCTAGCCAATAGACTTGTCGCGGTTGATATTGGCCTCTTTCACCATCTCGTACCCTCTAATTTCTTTGCTGTCTCCGTCAATTTTGGCTCTTCTCGACACAAGAACCGAAACATCGTCAGCATAGGCAGCGTACCTGGCCGAGATGGTACCACCAGTTGAGATTCCCCGTAGGACCGAATTCGCATTTAATTTGCGAAGGAAAGTTTCCAACGCAAGAACGTAAAGCAGAGGCGAAAGCGGACAACCTTGACGAATGGAACGGGACAATAGGAAAGGTTTTGATTGTGCCTCATTCACTTCCACCAGCATACCGTGGGACGTGTACAGAATTAAAATCCAGCAACGAAAGTACTGTCCAAAAAACGATGGTAGACTCTATCGAATGGCTTGGACTGATCTAAATTGATCATCAGGGCTTCACTGTCTCGGTGATCAAGCATAGGTTGTCCTGAATAGTCCTTCCTTTCACATAATCACTCAGACTAGAAAGACAGCCTTCAAATGATTGGCTAAGATCGTTAAAGGCCGGAAGTTACCTGTCCCATCCAAACCGCCCTTGTTTTGCGCAGCAACTTGATCACACTGCTGGTGAATCGTTGGGGTATAGATCCCTGCTTCATCCATTTGTTATAAATTAGCGCCAGTAAGAGAACAAGAACAAGCGACTGCCTCAAGTATAGTTGGTAAGGGAGACGATCTAATCCCGGAATCTTTTAGAGTTTAAAAGTCAGTCTCTTTAACGGGGCCCTTGCACCCAAACGCATCAGCCGCCTCGTGGTGGGGTAAGTCAGCCAATAGGCATCGAACTAAGCAGTGCTCAGTCTGGACTCCCTGGTTCCTGAAACTAACCCCGAAAATCCTCACATATGCCTGCATTTGTAGTCACGGCCTTCTTGTCCAGTAATGCGACGCATGTGATATTCCCATTTGTAGCATTTCTTCTTTCTTCTGCACGCAGTTTAGCGAATGTATTCGTTGCCTCCAGTGACATTCTTTTTAACTCAGACTAAAATGAAAAGAGCTTGATTCTTTTTGATAAGCAAGGAGGATAGCTCCACTCTAACTATGGGTACGCCCACGCTAATACTAGATCTAATCGTCCGAACCACTTCGATTCGCTTGTCGTTTGTGCTAATAACCTAGTTAGATTAAGTCGACGACTATACACAGCAGAAAATGACCAAATTATAGATTTCAAAGAATCCCACCACTTATTCTCAACTACAGCCCTCGTTAATTCCCGTTGTAGTATTAGGAGCAGCTTGTCCTGGAAATTTTGTTCATCAGAAAATGATGCGAGCTAACCTAGCATTAGGCTTATCTAAATTTGCATGAAGCCGGACAAGCCTATGATCCAAGTAAGCCATCGAATGGAAACTTAGGCAACTTAAGAGCCCTACATCGACTCTCTCAATTATAACTCGGTCAATGTAACTAGAACGCAGGACTGAATCCGAAGTGCCTTTATAAGTCCAAGTCCACACTACCTCCCAGGGGTGCTCATTTCGATACTTATCGACAAGATCAAACTTTTTGATAAAGTCCCTAAATGGCTTCACATGTTAGTACCCGTTTTTTGCTTTATCCGATCTACGGCGGAGTCAATGACTGCGTTCCAATCTCCTGCTAGAACTACCCGACGAGATGTCATCAAAACAGCTCTATCTGCCAAAACAAAACAGATCGTTTCACATGGCCATTCGGCACATAAACCCAACTGAGACGAATAGACCCATCCTTTATAATAACATCTCGCACGCAAAGCCCATCCGCCAGATTTACGAAGACAAGAGCAAATGCCGCTTCCAAAGACTTGTTCCCTAGTCAGGAAACACTTCTCGAGCATCCATCAAAATATTCTGAACAGAGGACAAACCTTTTAGACAGTGTATATTCTCGGTCACGATTTGAAAAACGTGTCTCCTGTATACAACATACATCCACACCGAAGCGCTGAAGATCGCGATTAAGAACCTCCCGGCAAGTCTCCGACCTCAGACCTCGGCCATTTATACTTTCCAACTAGAGAGCCATGATTAGTCTGATTAGAGAAAGAGATCTGCATAAAACATGTCTGGAGAATAGTATACCGACGGCCTGTCCCGTTGAAATTTCGCTCATCTTTCTTTTAATAGTGCCATCAAGAGACAGGTTACCAATGTCCAAGGGAAATGTTAATTTAAGAGCTTTATACAAGGTTGGGTAAACAAATAGAAGAATCTTTCCTGAACAGAACTGATTTAGCTTTTTATTGTCTTCTTTGAAGAGAGATAAAGGAAGGAATTTTGCATCATTAGCCTCTTGTAGTATCGTCAATATCTGTTGGGATCCTGGTCCCGAATGGACAATGGTGCGTACCCATTTGGCCTTCGGTAAATTTCTAGGGTCCTCAACATCCTTTGTGTAAACTTTTTTTAAATTTTGCAGAATTTTTAGTTATTTGTTTTTACAAAATTGGGATAAGGTTCTTTCGCCTTGTTCCTTGGGAACTCGACACACGTCTTCCCCTAAATTATAAATGGGCTTTGATTTTTTTTCTATTTTCGTTTATATCAACAGAAGGATTTCTTTGTCTTTTGATTGATTTTGAATTTGATTTTTGGGGTGAATCCATTGTTGTATTGGCAGAACACTAGTTTTGTGTAGATGTTAGAGTTGGCTTTTGTATTGGTTTTGTAAGGGTTTGTCATTTTAGTTAGGGTTGCGTTTTGAGATTTAATAAGTGGAGGTGAGACCATGATATGCATTTCAGGGGAAGGGTTTTGATGAACTCTCTATTCGCCTGCCTTCTCACTAAGGCTGGATGTGGCACAAGACCGACTATTATTCGGGAGATCTAAGCCCTTAAGGTCAGACAAAGATTTCTCGTAAACCCTGCTTAAGGAGGGTCAGGCTCTTGTCTGTTCACCTTAGATGAGCCTCTATCCTTCAGCAGAGCCTCATCTGGGTTCCTCTCCTCTCAGAGGCAGAGAGTTGACCGAGAGAGAGCTTTGATGAACTCTGAATATCAGTAGAGTTCTCCTGAATATATGTGTTCACGACAAATCCATCAATGATGGAAATGAATCATACCACAAGCTCCTCTTATATTTCACTGTAATTACGTTTTTTATTGTTTTCGGTTGTTTAGCGATTTAAATTAATGATTTTAAGTGGGTGGTTAATTTGCGGTAAAGGGTTTTATGTTTGGCCTTTTTCAGTTTTAATTTAAATCGCTAAACAAATCAATTGCTTAAATTTGATTTGTGTCGTTGGAGTCTTTGTGTTGGATATTTTCTCGCTGTTTGTTTGGGTTCTTTAGAGGATCTCTCTCTCTCTCTCTCTCTCTTTCTCTCTCTCTCTCTCTCTCTCACACACACACACACACGCACGAGCGCGCGCTTCTGAATGATGGGTATTCTGCTGAGTGGGAACATGGAAGGCAGATTTGAGATCTTTGTGATCTCAGATGGCATTAATCTTTATGAGGGATTCTTTAGAAGAGGTTCTGACAAGTGATTGCTTTTTACATTAGTTTCACTTTCATTGTTCAAACTGGGTTTAATTTCTTGAGCGGGGCTTCTGACAAGCAATTGGTTTTTGTTTTTTTGTTTACATTCATATTGTTTTTATTGTTCATATCAAGTTTAATTTCTTGTATAAATTATAGACCAACCATTTGGGCCTAGTAGCATCAGTTTCAATCAGAGTTTCATATTTATCATCATTAGTTTTTTAGTTGATCTGTAAGTATGTCACGTTTTTTATATAACCTTCAGCGGTTTCGTGTGCTTCCTTATAGTAGATGTTTATAGTGTGTGTTATAATCTCTTTTTCCTTTCTGTATATCTCACATTATCTGGCGTATGCTGGTTGATGCTCATTGTTGTTAACGCATTTGTACCCATAATCGTACTCATTGGTCTGGGTCTCGTTGATCACATATGCCCTACAAGGTTCTTCCGTGGCAGACATCCTTGTGATGACCAAACTTTTCACAGTTATAACATCTGAGAGTTTGGGATATAATATTCGACCTTATCGATGTGATAGACTATTTTGTCTTCTTTTAGAATTGTAGTCATCCCAAATGTTAATACATAAATGTATATTTGTATTAGTCCACCCTATAGTTTTTATTTCTTCTATGGAGCAGTGAGACTACTCTCTGCTTCTTATCACTCCCGTTGAGGTGTTCAATGTTTTGTGGGAGTCAGCCTTAATTCAGATTTTTTTAATCTTCAGAAGTATGTTAACGTCTTTTCTTTTTCTACTTCATTAAGTATTGATTCATTTTTCAGACTTTTAATGTTGTTTAGCGTTACTGTGAAAGATCTTTTTTGTATCAAAAATGGATAATTTCGTAACTGGAATCTTCTCTGATTCCAAAATTATTAATCTTGGGAATGATATCTTCTCTCTATGTGATTCTATTTCTGTGTGTTGTTGTTTAGGAGATTTTTTAATTATTCATAAACGTATTATTTAGGGTTCATTGACTTAGCTCACCACACATCATGGAGCCCCACATATAGATAGGCCAAGAAAAAATCAATTTGCCTTGTTTATCAGACTTACTCAGTCAATTTAACTTACACAAAGGAAGGGAACATTTTTTTAAATCTCTAAGCTTTAGTATTCAAGATTACAACTAAATTGGGGAAATTAAGTTATCATCATTTCTTCTTTAACATGATTAACCCTACAGCCACCGCCTTCTGATTCGGCAAAAACCAAATATGGGCGAGGTATGACCAGCCGCCCGTCTAGTTCAAGTAAGGGCCAAAATGATGTCTTTGGAATCAGAAGTATCTAAACCCTACTCCTGAAACCCCTAACGACAAGGATCTTGTCTTAAGACATCTCATAACATTCCTCCTATGTAACCCCCTGCACAACAGTGGCAGTAAAATGCCTTGCTTGGGGCGACACGATTATAAAAAAAATATAGGTCACCATCCATGGCCAACAGATGACCTCATAAGAAGTGGATACCAATCTACATATTCTGAATACCCAGCTGACAGGTCAGCAAAATGATCCAAGCTCAAACAAATTGATGTCTAAGAATAGCTGAAGGGGTTTTTTGTTGTTGCTCAAAACCAGTGTATTAAGGAAAAATTACGACCGAAAAAAGATCTTGAATGACAACATAAACAAAATATGTACGATATGCAACAAAAAGCAATAAACTAACTCGTCTTTAAGATGCCTCAAAACAGAATATGTACAAAGGCACGAAAGGCAACAGCCTACATCTACTGAACGCTCTATAAAGTCTGCGACAACAAAATCAAAGACAAATACTTAGAACCTGAGCCATAGAGTGCCTGTAGCGGCATTCACCCCGGGCGGGTTGAGTCGGTTTCTTCACTAGAAGAAGTTTCATGTGATATATTTGACTCTATAAGCGGTTCCCAACTGCATGTGGTGCGGAGATTTTCACGCGGTAGACTGCCAATTCTTACTGCAGTAAACGGGTTGCCAACCAAATCTATAGAGTCCGGTTTGTCCTGCTATTTACCCATAGCTGGAAGGAGAAGAGATGGATTCCCATGAATCTTAGCACGTAAGTGAATATAATGAATATAAATGAATTTGACTCGGCTCTCCGATTCCTCAGTCTATCCATTACTCTACCATGCTTCGACAGCACATAAACTGTAACAGACAATGAAAAAGCTCTAGGTAATGTGAATTGAAACTGATACAAAAATTAAGACCAACAGACCTGGCATGTCTATTCATTCATCAACAATAGAAACACATTCCTGAAAAGTGCAAAAAGATCGACACAAGAAAAGGATGGAAAAGTACACCAACAAAATCCATGGTAACATCAGGATACAACAAGTGCAGGAAATTTTCTTTCTTTACACTGCTCACATATTAAGGAGGAATCTATCCCCACAAAAAATATTAGGCTGTTACGAAAATAATAGCCACAAACCACAAATATTAAAAACCGAAGTAGATTAGGCAATGACCAAACTGAAGAGAAATAAAGCAACAGAATCAGACGGGATTGTAATAGAGATGCTGATGTCCTTAGAAGGCTTTGGCGTAGACAGACTCACAAAAATAAACGAAATCTAGAACAGCAGCAATATCCCAGAGGGCCTAAGCAGATCAATTTTCATAGCACTACCTAAGAAGCCAGGTGCAAAGGAATGTGAACTCCAGCAAACAATCAGCTTAATGAGCCACATAACAAAACTCATCACCCGGATTCTGATGAACAAAATGAGCAACAGAATCGACCCAGAGGATAGGACAAGAACAGTGTGGCTTCGTTAAATATATCAGAACGAGGAATGCGATATTCATGTTCAGAAAGACTATCTGAAAGAGCAATACAAACACAGGCTTTTATCTGTGGTTTATAAACTACACAAAGGCGTTAGACAAAGTACGATAAAGACTTGATAGCGATATTCGACAAACTCGACATTTTCGGAAAAGACGTTAGAATAATCAAGAATCTATATTGCAGCAAACAGCTTGTGTGCGGATAGGAAGTGAACTCAGCAGGTATACAAAAATAGAAAGGGACATAAGACAGGGATGTCTGTTCTCACCCGATTTATTCAACCTGCACAGCGAAGCAATTATAAGAGAAATAAAAGCCTTGCCGAGATTCGTCATTGGCGGTCACAATCTCAACAATATAAGACTCGCGGATGACACGGTGCTGATAGCAGACACAGAAAGGAAAATGCAGAACCTTCTACAGAAGGTAGCAAAAGAAAGTGAGGAGAAAGAACTGAGCATAAACTTAAAGAAAACTGAATGTATGGCCTCAGCAAAAAGAAGAGCCCAATATGCCAACTACAAGTCTGAGAAACTAAAATAAAACAAGTAAAAAAATTCAAATACCTATTAAGTGTTCTGACAGAGGATGGGAAGTGTGGCATGGAGATCCAAAGACGCATTAGCATGGACAAAGACGCATTCAGAATCTAACTAGAGTACTGAGAGACAGGAAAATCTCACTGGAAACAAAGAAAAGCGTAATGTAATGTGCTATATGTTCTTCTGTATGGAAGTAAATGTTGGACGATCTCATCAGAGATGACGGAGAGGCCTGAGCCGGCAGAAATGTGGTTTTACAGAAGGATGATGAAGATACCATGGGCAGAGAACGTTTGCAACGATGAGGTGTTGGAAAGGAGTAAACGAGAAAAAACTTATACTTAACATCAGGAAGAGACAATTGAGGTCCCTGGGACACATAATGAGGAAAGGAGGCCTGGAGAACTTAATACTCCCAGGACAGATAGAGGAAAGGAGAGACAGGAAAAAGCAGCGTGAGACCTACTTAATAGGTCTCAGCAAATGGATGGCAAAACAGGGTTTGGAAGAGATACCAAGAGAAAAATATTGAGAGCGACAAGATACAGAGCCATGTGGAAGTCTATGTGCAGTGTCCTGAAGGGACAGTGCACATAAAGAAGAAAAAGATTCACGGTGTATATTAGGTGAATTTTTGTGTGCTATTTAATAATGTTTAGCTTATTTTTAGACGGAAATATTCTTGAAACATAGAAGCCTGTAATTTTGAACATGATAAAACATGATCTTCAATTGCTTTCTTTGCATGATTTCAAACTTGGGCAGAGTGCTTGCCAAACTTCTGCCAATATCAACAGAGCATGAGGAGATGGGTCCACAAGTGAAGGTGGTTCCAGAAATTCTGTACTGGTGATGAAATCCTTGAAGATGAAGGAGGTAGTGAATGGTCATGCAGTCTTGATAATGAGCAACTGCAAGCAGTTGTTGAGCAAAACCCATGTCAAAGTGTCAGAGAGGTGCCTCAGATGCTTGATGTTGGCACTGCAACAGCTTCACGCCATTTGCAGAGCATTGGCAAGGTAAAAAAATGAAGCTACTTCACATCATGTAGTTATCTTCCTTTAACTTAAGTTATTTGTTCCCCACTGCTGTAGCCAGGTATTGAACTCACAACTCTTTGGGTTCATTCACTGGAACTAACCAACCCCTGTATCCACTGGGCCATGTGTTCTTGAGGACTCATAGCTCAGCGGATGTAGACATTGCACATGTATAAAACTAAAGTATAAGGTAAATTGTATCAGATATTTTAAACAAAAAAATTTAAAACATCATAATTTGTATCAATAACAAGTTTATTAGTCAAAGTAAGTATCATTAAATTTGGTACAATATTGACAACAACCTGGCAGTGGATTTTTCTCTTGTAATTATTGAGCTTTTTTATTCTCGTCTTCATTGGTGAACAATTGCTGGTGAGTATATAGTGACTGCTGCATCTAAATTGCAGGTTGCTTGAGTAACAACTGTGCTTAAACAAAAATCACTTTAATAGTCTAAAAAATGTAATAAGATATTCAAATTGGCCCACAAAATGGGAGAAGAAAAATATTAAACTGATATGCGGATGTACATATAAACAAAGGTAATGTACAGATAAAAAGAAATGTTGTACAGATGTACTAATAAATAGAAATTGTATATAGAATATAAAATACTCTAATGGCAAAACAGGGTTTGGAAGAGATACCAAGAGAAAAATATTGAGAGCGACAATGTGAAACATAATAATATGATACAATAATAATGATATGTACTCCTATAAATTTTGTTGATATGGAGGGGGTTATGTGGCCTGGGCAATCATATACCATCACTGTGATGTATTAATAAATAAAGACTTAATTCCCTTGTAACTATTCATATGGACCAGTCTGATTTAATAAACTTTAGTGACTGTGGCTACTAGCAATCAAATTTAGTCACATCATGGTTTGATAAAACACAGTGCATTTTGTAATGTTATTCATTTCTACTTACAGTTGTTCAGCAAGGCATAATATTAACATAATCTATAACATGGTGTCAGAATAATGTATCTTCCCTAGACCCCATACAAGAAAGAAAAATACAGCTTGAACCTCAAAGCAAAAAATATAGAAATTATACTGCCATTGAGAATGGATATGCACATGGATACCTTAAATTAATTTTTGAAGTATAAACCAGAGATAAAAACAAAAAGAGAGTAAATATAAGTTTGAAACCACTGTCATAGTCCTAGGTTACTCTCCTCAAAAGCTCTAATTTTTACAATATGCAACCATGACACTACATGTTGTAAAAATTAAATGAAAACAAGGCTTACAATGACTGTAATGTACACAGGGGCATATAAAAGCAGCAGTCTAAAAGCAAAGTGTTCCAGGGACTTGATGCTGCCTGAGGCTTTCAACCTGCTACCACAACTGCTGACACCTTCTACCACTTCTACCGCAAATGTCCTTTTCTGGACAAAAACAACTGTGTTTTTCAGGACAACTAACAGTTCTTTCATCTAGTGACTACAATTACGCTTTTCAGGCCAGGAAAGTCTATCTTCATGAAATATACACCAACCTGATGCAGTGATTTCCAGTGAGCAGTTTAGATCAATGCGCCAGTGACTTCCAGCATAGCAACCTTATTTAAATGAAGTGAATCATGCTTTCAACATAGTCAAGTGGTGTAAACTGCCACTTGACTACAGCAAACATGCAATGAACCAATCCTATTCACCCAGTGTAACAATGACTATCAACTCAGGCTCCATTAACTGACCTATGTATTGTTAACTGCACACACTGACAACTCAAACCTACGAGCAGTGGACACAACTGAACAACAGTCCTGCATCAACTGAAGAGATCATTTTGAACTGTAAAACAACACAAATAAAAGTTGTCAGTCTAAGGCAACTTTATCATCTTACATTTTGTTTTTGTCATCCTTGCCTTTCCGATGTCACTCCACCTTTTTTTAAAAGTCAGCGGAGTCAGTTTCCATAATCAGCCCCACAACATCACCAAAGAACCTTGCCTATGAAGGGAACTTGGATGAAGATGATAAAGTTTGATAACAACAATGTGATTTTTATTCACTAACTGCTGGAGTAGCATAAAACATAAGTAAATACAGATCACTACATTTTTACATGTGACTGGATCACAAGCCCAACAACTTTTCAACTCATTTGAATCTGAAGACCTGGATGACATGGTGTCAGATAACATAACCTGCCAACAAGCCACACAATAGAAAGGATTTAGACAACTTGAACTCAAAGCAAAAAAACCTAAAAATGTGAAGCCATCATTTGTTTGAAATTGGTGCTGCCATGAAGAATAGATATGCATGTGGATACTCTAAAATAACTTTTTTAGGATTATGTTGATTTTACATTGTTGTTGTTCCTAAAAGAAAAATTAATGATCACAATAACAATAATTGCAATTGCTGAAAATCTATGGAGTGTCCACTACAAAAGAAATATCAAACTGACTCTATAGGCTGCTTATGCTCTATTTCTACCATAGAAATTCCTGCAGTAATAAAATTTTATATTGTTGTAGCAAGAATCCTTTTAAAACCCACCATTATTTCCACATCTCATTTTTAATAATAAGACCTAGCACAATAGCACATCACTTTCTACTTATTATTAGCAATTAAAAAAATGTCAATAAAACCCCTACCATAAAAAAAAACAACTTGTAAATCTTTACATGAGCTATTTTTTCTATGTTTACAGGAAAAATTCCCAAATTATCAAATTCTCAACACTAAACTTGCTGAATACACATTGTGAAGTAACTTCTTCTGTCATTATTGTCTAAATTATACCCTAAAGTATGGTTATCTTTTCCTAATATAATATAACTAGATAATCTATTTGTAACATACAACGTGTGTTAGCATGTGCGATACCCTGTCTTCATCAGCCTCCGACCAGGGGTGATGTCATGATTTTGGTGGCTATGGCAGGACTGCCACCCCTGGTGCCACCAGCAGTGTTTGTCAACAGGCAGGGTATGAAGATAAACTTGTTGATTGTACCTCTTGTGTATTCTCATAAAGAAGTAAATAAAACGATCATTCCTCTTTACAGTTTGTATCGGCAATGAAATTTCTTGAATGTGTTTGCCGTTATTAACACACTCGTGAAGGAAGAAAAAAAACGTTATAGATGACCACACAAATATCTCACTTGCACATGTTAGATCATGATGTTGCATGAGTTTTGTTTGCTTGTTGTTTTGATCTTGACCAAATCCAACTTGACGCGTTCTGTAAATATAATCTACCTCCTAGCATATTTATTGATTCTCCCCTCTTCTGATAATTAATTTGTTTCAGTTAACGGATAGATCACTCACTACATATGTTTGATGTGCATTGTATTTTTTTTAAACCTTTCCTGTCTGTCACTTTTTCACTACTTTAAGTGAAAAATAACTTAAAGAAAATCTTGTAACAATTTCAAGAGAACATGTGATAACTTTTGATACTTGCTAAATGCTACATATGTATACGTTCAGTTTATTTTATCACTGGCATGGAAAACGTCTTGATTTCAATGTTTTCTCATGTTTAACTGTAATATAAATTTTGTGTTTTTACATCAAAAAATAACATTCTTGAAAATGGCAAGTGAAGTGTATGAAAGTGCTTGGAAAGTTAGAAATTATGGAACATTTTTACATTTCTTATCTCCAGAAAAAAGGAAACATGTAAGAACATTGGACAAATTAAATCAAAAATTAATAAAATCTTCCTTGTCATTTGATTTTAACGAAACATGTTTAAACGAAAGATTACAGTCCAAATATATATATATATATATATATATATATATATATATATATATTTGGACTTCTACCACACAGTAGTAGTTATTTGATAATATTTTGTGTAAGATTAGGTTAGGGTAGTATCTATTACACTCTTATCTTTATAGTCTGAAATTCTTTTTATGAGCCATATTAGTTCAGGATCATGATGATAATGGCTCTCCACAACATCCTATCCTCTGCAGCTCTTTGTCCTTGTTTTATAAACTCATTAAAAAGATTATTCTCTATTTCTCTTTACACCTCCTTTCCTCACTATAGCCTGTGAGTGTTAGATTTTTCAATCTCACTTTCCTAATAATGTATCAAAGAAATTTCAGTTATATGTTTCAGCTAATCTTTTATTGGTTACCTAATAATTATTTAAAATATAATCTACTGTTTGATGTAATTTAATTTGTGTTAATACATTTTTACCAATATTTACATCTATAACATGAATTTAATTTTAATCTTGATGATGAACAATGAGCATCCAAAATAAAATTGATTTTTAGAACTCTTAATTGCTGCTTCAAATCAGTTATCAAATAAATGGTTGAAAACTGAAAAAAAAGGTTAGGTGCAACAAACATAAAATATAAAATGTGATTTTTAGTTGTAAACAATTTTGAGCATATTCACACATTTGTATTCATGCACACAGTTATATGCACAAAAATACATACTTAATTACATATATCTACATATACAAATATACATGAACTCTACCATACATATCTATACATGCATATGTATACACAGACCACCATCCTAACTTCTAACAACTATCATCAACACCAGCAATCAACCCCACTACTCAGAAATACCACCAAAACAAACAACAACCAATTTTTATGAACAACAAGAATTATTGACCCCCCACCAACCAACCACCACCAACTTCCCTACCAATCATCACCACAATAACATTACTAAAGACAACAACCACTAACCAACAACCAAGTAACACTGACTCCTTACCAATCAAAATCACAATAACAACACCAAAGAAAACAATCTCAAACCAACAACCAATGACAACTAACTTCTTCTACCAACCACCTCCACAATAACAACACTAAAGACAACAACCACTAGCCAAAAACCAACCACCATTAACTCCCCTACCATTCATGACCACAATAACAACACTAAAAACAACAACCACTAATCAATAAGCAACCACCATCAACTCCCCTACTAATCAACAACACTAAAAACAACAACTACCAACCAATAACTAACCATCATCAAGAGCAACAAGAAAACAAAAACCAACATTGTTACTTTTTCTTAATAAATTTACTTTCAAGTCATTAATTTTACTTTTTGACTTATAAACTTTCTTCATGAAATGGGAGCAGTTTTTCTCCCAAATTCTTTTGCATTTCAGTCTTTTGGGAAAATTATTTAAAAAAAAGAAATTAAAGTCTTTTCTTGTTCTTAGTTTAGGAAATCTTTGACAAAAAAAGTTTCATCAAAGATTGATAGTTTTTGTTTAGTTGATTCAATCTGGGCAGTGAGGCATTCAGACTGTTCAAAATCAATATCATACTGAAAGGTTATTGCTAATCAATAATTTAAATAAAAAAAGCAAAGAAAGCACAAACCCTAGCCATTTTAATTTGTCTTCAGGATTGATTGGCAGCTCATGCCCTTCAAACTAACAATTTTGTTTCCACCAATCATTTTTTTTTTTACCTCCTTCCTCTTCTTAACATTAACCTCTTACAATTCCTGCCAACTCTTCCTTGCCCTGACATCTCCCCCCATCCTCACTATTTATCTGCTGCCACTTTTTTCTTCATCCACCTTCTCATTTTTTTTCCTACCACTATTTTATTTTTTTTTCTCTTCTACTCTCTTTCTCCACCTTTTTCATTTTAACTTCCTTTTTGTCACCCTCTCCTTGCCATCATTCTTCCATTAAGCACTTCTCATACTAATCACCCTATCTTTTCTCCTTCCTTTTCTACCCTGCTGATCTCCTTAGATATGGTAACTGTTTCTACTGATAACTATGATACAATGGTAATTTAGTTTAGCTTTGACTTTCTATTATATAATTTTTTTTTCTATTCCCTTAATTAGACTGGTCAAGTGTGCAACATTTTCCTATTGTTTAATTCTAATATGATGTAGCAATAGTTACAGGGTTTAAAAATGGACACGGTAAAGATCGATTTGAGCACGAAAAGATCATCAGGCCAGAATCTTTCCCAGAGGCTGAAAACAAAATATTTTTGTTTCCTTTGATTGTGCATGATGTTTAGAGATACATATACCTTATTATTCTTCTGATTCTTACAAGTCTAGTATAAGATTATGGATTTAGTTAAGACTATTTTACAGAACAGAGTTTCAAAGTCTCACAAAATCTGGCTTTTATTGCAAAACAAGTTACTAATTACAACATTACATGTACAAACTTACACTCAGCTGATATTCTTGCTAAGGGAATTCTATCTATCTATCTATCTATCTATCTATCTATCTATCTATCTATCAGTCTGTTAATATCTATCTATCTATCTATCTATCTATCTATCTATCTATCTATCTAGTCTGTAATATCTATCTATCTATCTATCTATCTATCTATCTATCTATCAGTCTGTTAATATCTATCTATCTATCTATCTATCTATCTATCTATCTATTTCAGTGTGTTCAAATATTATATATCAAACAATTTTCTCCTACCAGTGGAAATGGAGTATTAAAAGTTTATAAAAAAATCTTTTTTTAAAATTGACAAACACTTACCCAATGACCAGCCGTGCATGTCAAGTGATAGCATTAAAGAACTCTCCCTTTCAAAAATGAAAAAAAAAACCCACAAAAATTACATTAGAATCAAGCATGAGGACATTGGAAAAGTAAAATCCTTGAAAAAGGCCAGTGAAATGGCTAAAAGTGCTTGAAAAGTTGAAAATTATAGAACATTTTTATGTTCCTTTTCTCCAGCAAAGAGGAAACATGTAAGAATACTGGAAACATTAAATAAAAAATTAATAAAACCTTCCTGTCAGAACATGTTTAAATGAATGATTGTTGCCCAAATATCTATCTATCTATCTATCTATCTATCTATCTATCTATCTATCAGATGTTTATCTATTTCAGTATGTTCATATCTATCTATCTATCTATCTATCTATCTATCTATCGCAGTAAGATCTTTATTTATCTATGCTCATATCTATCTATCTCAGTATGCTCATATATATTTTAGATGTTCATATCTATCTATCTATCTATCTATCTATCTAGCTATCTATCTATCTATCTGTTCATATCTATCTATTTATCTATACCCTTCATATCTATGTATCTTATTTTGTGCATATCTATCTAAGTATGTTTATATCTATCCACCCCAGGACATTCATAGAAATACTCTTTCTTACACACATTCATACAAACGCAAACACACACATACATATAAATTTATTTTTGTCTGTGTGTGTGGGGGTGTATGTGAGGGTTCCCTAGTCCTTTTTAAGAAACCCTTGGAAGTGAAGAACCTCTGGTTCTTTTTGGTACATTTTTCTAGGAGGGGGAAACTCAGATATAAAACCTGCTGTTTACTTGACCTCTATCAACCTTTGTTGTGTTACTGTTGTAATGACCAATTTTTCTGAAAAAAGTGTTTAGAGCTGTGCAACATTTTATCCATTCAAAATATTAATGCACAAGAACCGCTTGGGTGCTTAGAAACATTACAAAGATTTATGGGAATCATCCCTGAACTGTTTATTTGAGAATTATGAGTGCTGCGGTTGGTCTTACATAGTCAAGAGTCAACTTCCACCATGTTTATATATATGTTTTAAACCCAATGAGTGTAGAATTGGAAAAAACTCTGACAGATTGTTGCAATGCAGTTTTCTAACCATCTAGATAATTCCTCACATACATTATTCTGATTAATTTTATTAATTTCATATCAAAACTGGTGAAACACTTCATTTAAAAGAAAGTTATTTCTTTTTTAGCTAAAAGTGATCTGTCTTTTCAAGTTTAAATATCTTGTTGAAGCAAATATTGAACAAAGCCATATTATCTTAAACACTTATTTTTAAAATAATTAGTATTGTAATGCAGATCAAGTTATTCTTGCTGAAGTGGTGACTCACTTATCAACTGGAAAGCAGATGTAGAATTTTGGAGATTATTTACAAAAAATAAAAATGTAGACATTGTCTTGCAATTTATTTCTTATATAGAGATGCCAGAGAAGCTGTTCATTTAATTGGTCCTACAGAACTAGCTGCAGATGATGGATTTCAAAAGTGATTGCTGCCTCAGGTGCTTTTTTACCCAAAAGATGAAACTACAATCTGCTACCAATGTTGAATTGGTCTGTCAGGATTTCACCAGGAAAATGTTCTGTATCTATTTTGTAAAAACACAAAAATGTGACACATGGCCAAAAAGGAGGGATGGAGAAAGCTGGTCTTATCTTGTTTTATAATAAAACCTAAATAGCCACAATTAATGGCTCAAACATAACACATTATTCCTCAGACTAAAACAACACATTCCTTTTTACCATTCTTACTACATCCACCACAATACCTCAAAGTCTCTGTTCTCATTTGTAGAAATTGTCTGGGGGGTGGGGGGGGGGGTGGAACAGAAATAACAACATTTAAAAATGAAATTCTAATGAATATTTACAATAATTACAATTTATATACAAAAAAATAAACAAAACAGTGTTAGTAATAACCCCCTCACAATACTTAATTGTGGCAGAAACATCAGTTATTTGAACAAAATTAATGCAGAACTAAAAAATTAAAGCAATCATGCAACCAAGCATTCACTGAAATACACACTCATTCAAACACTACAAGAGGTACTACTAAAAAAGAAGATGATGATGATGATGATGATGATGATGATCATCATCATCATCATCATCATCATCATCATCATCATGCAATAAGATGATGCAACTAGAAGATGCTGCTGCATCAGAAATACTGAGGGCTTATATTGAGCTACATGGCAGAATCCATTACAAAGAACAGGTGAGACAGGCCAATTCAACAACAACAACAAAGCATTAGTTTCCATTAACTGGTGGTTGTTGCTGTTGTTAGTTCAACTACTGTAATAGGCAATACACAAGTATATAGTAAAATATCAATTTTGTTTTGTGAAAAAAGAGCAAAATACTATTTAACCCTGTAGAATAAACAAAATAGTAGGCCAATTGATTTAATTTAAAAATGCTAGCTCCCAATAATCTTTACATTTTAAACTCATAAATTTAGTGACTGTTTTTTTCTGCTCTGTTAATAGTTGTCCCTCTGCTATCAGAATTCAGATAAAAATTCATGAATTCTGTTCTTTTTTGTTTTTTTCTGGAGTTTTTCAGCAGATTTCCTTGGATTAACCAATTTGACAAACTGCTTCAGAGATCACATTTTAAAATTGATTCCCAGGTGACTTACAATTTTTTTGTTTTCCTTTTTTATTAAGGGAATAATTTATTTCTGCTTTGATGCTGAGGTCTTGCTTTGCTACAGGATTTTAAAAGCTGAATTATTATTCATGACTTTCACAATTCATAAAGAACCTGAAACCTCAGCAAATTACACTTGACTCACATGAAGAACAAAAAACAAATTTTTACACCCTATCCAAACCTTTTCTTACCAAAAATGGCATAAGAAGATAAAATCTGACTTCATAAATATTTAACTTCTACTTCAGCTTCCTTAAAAATATAAAAACTCTTTAAATGTATGAAAACACCTTCTTTTCATAAATTCTTAATTCCATATAGAATAAATAGTAGGATTTGTTTCTTTTAGTTTGTGGTTGAGGTTGTGAAAATTTGGTCTTATGAATATATTCAAGATAAAAAAACAGATAGAATGTAAATCCAAAATATTTATATTCCAGAAACTTGTTATGTGTTTTACAAAATCTGTTTCTTCATATTTTTAGTCCAGTTTATTATGAAAACAGTTTTTGTATATAGACTAAACATAGAAAGATTTCTTAATGACCTCCCTTACTAATCTGACTACAGACTCAGACTATCATACAGACCGTCTACTTGACATGTTTTGCTTTCTTTATATCTGGCACACAGATCTAGTAGCAGATAAAAATGCGTGTTAATATTTACCAGAAAAATGTTTAGCTCTATTTGAAAGTGTTTTACTTAAAGAGTATAATAATATATTTAATAACTTTAAAAAATATATATATGCTTAAATGATAAAACATTGCAGATTAATAATTTGATATTTGTTTTAAATGCTGTGCAATTTGTATCTTTCTCCATAAATAAGAAGTCAACTATATTTATGTTGGTATCCATTCAATAGGATGATAGCAACTTATTAATAATTTTCATTAAAAAAGAATTTTATTTTGTTTGAAATTGATTAATTAATAAATTACATTCTAATAATATGTCCGTGGCTTAATAGGTGGCTTGCTGCTTCCACCTATTTTTCTGGCCCTTGGTATGTCTAGTGAGAGTTAAATTTTCTAAGCCCTCCTTCTTCATTATGTATCTAAAAGAATTTCAGCTCTTTTTCTGATTCTGAGTGTAAACAACCTTTTTGTTACCATTTTCTTTGAGACTTCCTTGTTGCATACTTGATTTGTCCATGCAGTTCTTAGTATCCTTCTGTAGAACCACATTTTTGTTACCTCCAGTTTTTTTCTCATTCATGGGGAGATCATCCAGCATTCACTACCATAGAAGATAATGGATATTAAACAGAGATCCAGCATGTTTTTCTTTGTTTCTAACTGAATGCTAAATCTGAATTTTAATTAGATTTTTAAAGATTTCTCCACAAACACTACACGTTCAACATTTTCAATTTGCATTTCTTCTTCTCACCCATCTGCCCATATATTTGTGTTTGGCGATTTTAACGCCCACCACACCAAGTGGCTTGAAAACTCAGCCACCGACCTTGCTGGGATCCGCACCATGCACTTTTCAATAGCCCAAGCTCTAACGCAAGTGGTGGACTTCCCCACGCGTTTCTCTAAAAACCCTAACGGAAGGGACTCTTTACTCGACCTTTGTTTTACCTCCATCCCAGACTCCTGCACTACCAGGCAACTCTGCCCCCTTGGAAACTCTGACAACGCCATAGTCTCCGTAAACATATCAATCCACACTAACTCTACCCAAGAAAACCAGACCAGCAGAATATCATACTGCTACCAAAGAGCCGACTGGGACTCGTTCAGGGACTTCCTCTGCGACGTCCCCTGGAACAACGTCTTTGATCTTCCTGTCGAAGACTGTGCCTCCGAAGTCTCCTCTTGGGTTAAGGCTGGCATCGATGCTTTTATCCCTGCCAGAAAATTCCAACTAAAACCTAATTCGTCCCCCTGGTTCTCACCCGCTTGCTCGGCCGCTATTGCCCACCGGAACCATTTCTTCCGGCTCTATCGAAGCTGCTCGTCGAACCAAAACAGGCGCCTTTTCACCTCAGCACGGAACAAGTGTAAAAAAGTACTGAACGAAGCCAAGAGGGCGTTTGCTACCAGAATTAGGCAACGCATAGCATCCTCTAAGTTTGGCTCCAAAGATTACTGGCGTCTCTGCAAAAGCGTGCTCAGCAGGAACAAGACTTCAATACCCCCACTAATCAATGAATTTGAAGTTCTCACCTCCCCAGCCGACAAGGCTGAATGCTTTGCCCGTAAATTCTCAACCAATTCGACACTGGACTCGTTAGGAATACCTACACCAGACTTCCCACCCAGAACTAAGGCTCAACTAAATAACGTCCACATTTCACCCTCGCTGGTCGCCAAGATAATTGCGCAACTTGACCCACACAAAGCGAGCGGCGGTGACGGAATCCCAGTCATAGTACTGAAGAAATGTGCCCCAGAACTCTCCTCTGTCCTCTCTAAACTCTATAACCTCTGCCTATCTGCTTCCTGCTTTCCTGCCTGTTGGAAATCCTCCTGCGTAGTACCTATATTTAAGAATTCTGGCGAACCCTCAGACCCCGCCAATTACCGTCCTATTAGTCTCCTTCCAATCTTTGGCAAAGTTTTCAAAGCCATTATCAACGCCGAGGTGATTCAGCACCTTATGACCAACGGGCTTCTCTCTGACAAACAGTATGGGTTTCGCTTCACCAGGTCTACTGCTGATATGCTAACGACCATTACCGAGTACATATACCAGGCACTCGACAAGAATGGTGAAGCCCGAACCGTTGCCCTGGATATCTCCAAAGCATTCGACAGGGTCTGGCATGCTGGCCTCTTGTGCAAACTGCGGAGCTATGGGATAACTGGACATCTGTTTGACCTCATCCAGTCCTTCCTCTCTAACCGCACATTAAAGGTGGTATTAAATGGGCATGCCTCCCAAAACTACCAGACGAACGCGGGCGTCCCTCAAGGTTCTATCCTAGGTCCCACGCTATTTCTGATCTACATTAATGATCTCCCCGACACCATTAGATCCCAAGTTGGCATGTATGCCGACGACACAACAATCTACTCCCGCATCGATCAGAAACCAGATCTGGCCGACAAAGTGAACCTCGCTGCCGCATTTGAAAGGGACCTCCAATCCGTAGTGACCTGGGGTAGGAAATGGTTGGTAAATTTCAATGCCTCCAAAACAAAGCTGTTATCAACTAACCACCATAGACAATCGCATCTACCTCCCATTAGCATGGGACAGGCTAGCCTCCCAGAGAGTAAAATACTACGCCTCCTTGGCCTTACACTCTCGGCGGACCTCAAATGGAATGACTATATTGAATCCATTGCCAAATCTGCTGCTATGAAAGTCGGCTCCCTGTGCAGGGCCCGGAAATTTTTCCCACCTGAAACTATTCTGCACATATACAAATCTACCATCCGCCCGTGTATTGAATATTGCTGCCATATCTGGTCGGGTGCCCCTGCTGCTCTCCTTGGGCTTCTTGACAAAATACAAAGGAGGATCTGTAACGTGGTTGATACTGACTTGGCAGACCGGCTGCAGCCGCTCTCTCACCGGCGTGATGTGGCTTCCCTGTGCCTCTTCTACAAGTACTTTCATGGCTTCTGCTCCGATGAGCTTAGATCACTGGTGCCGCCTAAGCACGAATTTACACGAGATACTAGATTAGAAACTAGGTCCCACCATTTTACAGTTAAACAAATAAGATGTAACCGTAAATTCTACTCCAACAGCTTCTTTTCTCGCGCTTCCCGCCTGTGGAACTCCCTTCCACAAGTCTGCTTTCCCGACAGTTACAATCTCCAGGTGTTTAAATGTAGGGTCAATAGACACCTCCTATCACACTAACTCCCAACTATTCTCAGAACACTCTCATCTACCCAACCCTCATTCTCGGTATCCTTACCCGCCTATCACCCACCCTCTGTTATTTCCTATATTTAATCAGCCTTTCTCCACTCTACGTAGCCCCCTGCACAGTAGTGGCAGTGACATGCCTTGCTCGGGGTGAAACGCTTATAAAAAAAAAAAAAAATATCAGCATTTATTGTCTTTATCCTTTTGCAAATAGCAGTTAATGACAAAGTTTATGAAAAAACCTGTTACAAAGAGTGCTATTCATAATTTTATACATAAAAGTTCAAGAAGTGATATTAACACCATTTAATATCTATTGAATTCAAGGAAATTTGGGTGTTCTCTGCTGATCTCCTTTGATAAACCTATCTCTGTCTCATGCACAAGAGAAAAGGTAAGTATTTATGTTAGCATTTTCAGGCAGATCTTTCCTTGTTACATCTCTTTTACATCCTAGTAATCCCCTACCTTGAGTAGATCTTGAGTCGTCTTTAGTAAAAATAGAAAAAAAAATACTCAGTTAGCTTTCTAGCATCTGCCATGATAAGTATGTATTTATTAGATGATGCAGTTCTTTTATAACCATTACTACAAGAAATGAATTTCCTTTGTGAAATGTATGAGCTAAATCTTTATATGGTTGATGGTAACTTCTAGCATCTGCCATGATAAGTATGTATTTATTAGATGATGCAGTTCTTTTATAACCATTACTACAAGAAATGAATTTCCTTTGTGAAATGTATGAGCTAAATCTTTATATGGTTGATGGTAACTTGAGAAATATCTGGAATATTTTTAGATTTATTGATTTTCTTTTTATAGTTTTTAATCTTAGAATCAACTCATTACAAGACTTAAGAGCCATTGAAGGTAGAGGGTTACTGTTAAAATGGCAATGATGAATGATATTTGTGATATGAATGAAAGAGGAAGTATTAGGAAGTGAAGATTTTAAGAATATGAATGATAGATAATATTTAACTCTTGACTTGAGTTTAAGAATGTAGTGTTCTAGAAAGTACCCATGTGGTAGTCTATTCCCTAGAGTAGCAGTTGTTTAGCAATACTTTGTGTAAGTTTAGCTGTATTATCTATGACATTACAACTTAAGCTCTCTGAAATTCTTCTTTTTTTTATGTGCCTTATTTCTTCAGGATATTGGCAATCATTGTTCTCCACAAGATCCTGTACTCTGTAGCCCTTTGTCCTTGAGTAATAAACTCATTAGAAAGATTACCCTCTATTTTCTTATTACATCTCCTTTCCACAATGAGTGTTAGATTTTTCAATCCCACTTTTCTCATAATGTATCCAAGAAATTTCAGTTATATATTTCAGCTAAACTTTTATTGATTACCGAATAATTTTTTATTTAAAATTTATTGTTTGATTTAATTTAATTCGTATTGATACATTTTACGAATATTCAAATTTACAACATGAAATTAATTTCAGTCTTGATGATGAACAATGAATATCTGAAAAAAAATATTTTTTTATTGGTTACCTAATAATTATTTAAAATATAATCTACTGTTTGATGTAATTTAATTTGTGTTAATACATTTTTACCAATATTCACATCTATAACATGAATTTAATTTTAATCTTGATGATGAACAATGAGCATCCAAAATAAAATTAATTATTAGAACTCTTGATTGCTGCTTCAAATCAGTTATTAAATAAATGGTTGAAAACTAAAAGAAAATGTGGCAATTGCAACAAACATAAAATATAAAATGTTCTTTTTAGCTAAAAACAAATCTGAGCATTTATACAAAACAGGTTTAAATGAAAGATTGCCATACACGCACCAAACACACACATATATATGTATATATATATATATATATATATATACACACAGACACACAGACACACACACACACACATATATATATATATATATATATATATATATAAAAATATATATTTAGAATTTATAGCATAAATATCTTATAATATCACTACAAAAGTAGCTAATTTGTTTCAACACTACCTGTGTAGTTTTAAAAGGTTCAAAACCAGCGAAACCTCCTTAATCAGGGAGACATTGTTACATAGACAGTGTGGACCAATCAAAATAAACTAGTTTCTAGTTTGAAGAATATGAGAAAAACAATTTATTGTGGCATTAATATTAATATTTGATTAAAATAGAGATCAGCATTATTAATTGATTATTAGCTTCACTTTATTTTTTTTTTATTTTTTTTTTATAAGCAATTCACCCCAAGCAAGGCATGTCACTGCCACTACTGCGCAGGGGGCTACATAGAGTGGAGAAAGGATGATTAAATATAGGAAATGTCAGAGGGTGGGTGATAGGCGGGTAAGGATACCGAGAATGAGGGTTGGGTAGATGAGAGTGTTCTGAGAATAGTTGGGAGTTAGTGTGATAGGAGGTGTCTATTGACCCTACATTTAAACACCTGGAGATTGTAGCTGTTGGGAAAGCAGACTTGTGGGAGTTCCGCAGGCGGGAAGCACGAGAAAAGAAGCTGTTGGAGTAGAATTTACGGTTACATCTTATTTGTTTAACTGTAAAAGGGTGGGACCTAGTTGCTAATCTAGTATCTCGTGTAAATTCATGCTTAGGCTGCACCAGAGATCTAAGCTCATCGGAGCAGAAGCCATGAAAGTACTTGTAGAAGAGGCACAGGGAAGCCACATCACGCTGGTGAGAGAGTGGTTGCAGTCGGTCTGCCAAGTCAGTATCAACCACGTGACAGATCCTCCTTTGTATTTTGTCAAGAAGCCCAAGGAGAGCAACAGGGGCACCCGACCAGATATGGCAGCAATATTCTATACACGGGCGGATGGTAGATTTGTATATGTGCAGAATAGATTCAGATGGGAAAAACTTCCGGGCCCTGCACAGAGAGCCGACTTTCATAGCAGCAGATTTGGCAATGGATTCGATATAGTCATTCCATTTGAGGTCCGCCGAAAGGGTAAGGCCAAGGAGGCGTAGTATTTTACTCTCTGGGAGGCCAGCCTGTCCCATGCTGATGGGAGGTAGATGCGATTGTCTGTGGTGGTTAGTTGATAACAGCTTCGTTTTAGAGGCATTGAAATTTACCAGCCATTTCCTACCCCAGGCTACTACGGATTGGAGGTCCCTTTCAAGTACGGCAGCGAGGTTCACCTTGTCGTCCACACCTGGTTTTTGATCGATGCGAGAATATATTGTTGTGTCATCGGCATACATGCCAACTTGGGATCTAATGGTGTCGGGGAGATCATTAATGTAGATCAGAAAGAGCGTGGGACCTAGGATAGAACCTTGAGGGACGCCCGCATTCGTATGGTAGTTTTGGGAGGCATGCCCATTTAATACCACCTTCAATGTGCGGTTAGAGAGGAAAGACTGGATGAGGTCAAACAGATGTCCAGTTATCCCGTAGCTCCGCAGTTTGCACAAGAGGCCAGCATGCCAGACCCTGTCGAACGCTTTGGAGATATCCAGGGCAACGGTTCGGGCTTCACCATTCTTGTCAAGTGCCCGATATATGTACTCGGTAATGGTCGTTATTGCAATTTTAAATTCTAAGTTTAACAAAGCATTAGATTTAGATTATTATAACGTTATTCAAATATTAAGAGGAAAAGACATGGATGCACACATATACAAATCTATACATCCATGTATGGGCAAATAGACGAGTATATTCACATACAAACAAATGTATACAGACACATGTACAGATGAATATACACACATATATATATACATAAATGTTTAAATTTTGTGTTTATCGACATGTCAATTTATCCGTTGAATTTTAAAGCCAGGTATGGAAAACGTCTGTAAAGGCTACAATAATGGATATATGTCCAAATATGAGCAAATTCGTAAGATATGCAAAGGCCTTGAATGAACGAGGTCATGACAGACAGTCATATTTCAGGGCATAAACAAATGAACATAATTAAATATATACTTAGCTAAAAACAAAACCTTACGCAACTAAAATCTCCACAGAACATCATATACAAAATAAAATTGTTGTGGGAAATGTTGACAATGTTTGAGAATTGGCCTTATACCAGACATGGTTAACCGTCCCTACTGCTACATATATATGCATGCATACAAATGTATCTATACATACACAAACACGTTAGCAAGTAAAGCAAAATATCAATATGTCTATTAGTACAAAACACATATGTACACCTATATACATACATACACTAATACATAGACAAACCTATACACCCATGTATATATTCTAATATAAACAGAGAAAATTCCTATATATATATATATATGAATGTTTTCATATTTTTTATATATGAAGTAAATAGATAAATAAGAACAGGACCTATATATACAAACAGTTAAAAGCAGCCACTAATAAGAAAATTCAGAAACAATGTGAAATTGATCCCTCAAAAATCATAATTATTAAATATTAATTTGACAATCAGTACTATAATAAAAACGTGTTTTTTTTTCTTTTTCATTCTGTTTATATTAGAATATATACTTGGATGCATGGGTTTGTCTACGTATTAGCGTATGTATGTATAGGTGTACATATGGTTTTTGTACTAGGAGATATATTGATATTTTCTTTTACCTGCTAATGTGCATGTGTATGTATGTATATGTGTATATACATATATATTTGTGTGTATGTGTGTGCATTTATATATATATATATATATATCCTGGAAAATGAAAGAGGAAGGGCTGGATCCTGAAATTAGCTGGAAAAATTGTGTGTCGAGTTCAAATTTTTTTTTTTTTTTTTAAATCATCTCACCCCAAGCAAGGCATTCCACTGCCACTATTACTCGAGACAACTGTATTCACTTTTGCAAAAATACCATTGGTAGGGTATAAATGCATATTTTCCCTATGCAGCTATGGGTTAATTATCAGGATGGACTGGGATCTCTGGATGTGGTAGCAAACCTTCGTTAACGAGCTGGAGTGAAGTTACGCGCCCTATGTGTAACTGTATTTGATTCAAAGATATCCTTCAATGATGGAACTGTTTACCTACAACATCTAGAGATTCCCGTCTTTCCTGATATTTAACACATAGCTGCATTTATATATATTAATAATATTAACTATAGTAATAAAAATACCAATAGTAACAGAACTAACTTTGCCGAAACTAGTATTAATTAAGCTATAATTTAAATCGTCTTGTACAACCCACCGAGAACGAACTCGGAGGGAAAAGAAGGGGAAGTAAAAAAAGAAACAAACGAAGTACATAATTGGAGTAGATAGACTAAACTATCGCCCGGTTCACACTCCACCCACGTCTATTGAACAGGTGAAGAGGCTCATCCCTTGTTTCCTGTTTAGGATGCAGTTTCCGGTTTTCTCTTTTCCAATCTTTTCACTCTTTTCCTTATTTTTTTTTTCAATTGGAGTAGATAGACTAAACTATCGCCCGGTTCACACTCTACCCACGTCTATTGAACAGGTGAAGAGGCTCATCCCTTGTTTCCTGTTTAGGATGCGGTTTCCGGCTTTCTCTTTTCCAATCTTTTTACTCTTACGTAGCCCCCTGCACATCAGTGGCGTTATCGCCTTGCTTGGGGTGATGTGATGAAAAAAACAACAACAAAAAAAAAAAACTAGTAGGTTCAGCCCGTATTTCGAGGAATTTTCGTGATAGGTGCTGTCTATGTTTACTGGAAAAAATTTCAATATTAAAATACCCCCACCAACACCAGCTACTGAATCTTAGGAGGGAATTCATCAGTAAGTGCCGCCACAAGGCAAATTTTTTGAATACTTAAATTTAGAATTTAAATCCCCGTTGACTAGATGTTAGAATATAAATTAAAAGGATTTAATTTAAGTTTTAATCTTAATTTTACCTTAACGTTAACCTTAAAAAGTAATTTTAACCCCCCTACCTTCCTATCCCAATCTCCTTTAATTGCCTATCTTTAGAAAATATGGATTCTTTTACTAAACCCCTTTTACCTTGGTTAACACATATATGTATATATTTTTTCTCTAATAATTTTTAAACTGATAACTTCCTGTAATTGGCATTTAGCTCGCATCTACTTAAAATGTTTAATTAAATAAACCTAAATAAAAAATTTTAAAATTTTATATTGAAACCCATTCCTTCTCCCCTAAATACACCTCTTTAAACAGCTCAAAATCTTAACCTTAAAAAAGTAATTTAACTCCTTTAGTTGTCTATCTTTATAAAATATGAACTCCTTTACCAAATCCATCTTTTCCTTTGTTAACACACACACATGTATATATATATATATATATATATATATATATATATATATATATGTATGTATGTATGTATGTATATGTGTGAGTATATGTGTATATATATACATATATTTCTTTAATAACTTTAAATTCATGATTTCCTGTAATGGATAAACTTAATTAAAAAATTTTAAGATATTACATTTAAATCTATTCCTGCCCCTCCTAAATATACCGTTTCCAACCCCTGTAAACATTCACTAGCCTCTATCATTTGATATTTGATACCCCGTCTATCTCTTGTCTCTACACCCTGTAACCTCGCCACTACCAGCTCTGTTCTGTTCTACTTTGCTTTTAAAAAATCCCACTTCTCTTACCTTAAGGGAACTCTCAATTCTTGACCCTTGTTAACCTGGCCCCTTCCCCCTTTACCCCAGGGTCTTCGCCATTTGGAATAAAACAATGTCGCTAACATGATGGGGAATCTCTGTTAGAGATCCCATATCGAAATGTGCATCCGACACCTTTGAATTTTGAAAATTTTCTCTAATATATATATATATTTCATATTTATGTCTGTATATGTTCCGATGTCTATGTATGCGTATATATATATATATATACATTATTACGAATTTATCTGTCTGTCTGTCTGTCTCTCTCTCTTCTCTCTCTCTCTCTCTCTCTCTCTCTCTCACACACACACACACACACACACTCTTTTTTCTTTTTTTTTTGTTGCTCACTTTCTTCTAGTGAGTGCAGAACCAGGGATCGAACCACAGACCGTTGGATTTCAATTCAACGCTCTCCCAGCTGGCTTCTTGCTACGCCTCTTCCTCTTCCTCCTCCACTTTCCTCCTTCCACCTTTTCACTGCGTCTCTCTGCGTCAGCTTCTCGCCAAGAAATTGACGCCACTAACTCCTCGGTGAACTTGGTCGGTCAGTTTTATCTATCCATAATCCATTTCTCTACCCATAATCCATTTCCTCAGTCTATAAAAATTCCACTCGAGGGCCTCCTCTCTTTTTTCCTTTAGAATGAGCTGAAGGTGGATTATTAAGACAGATTATTATTATTTTCTTTCTTTGGAACAGATTACTGCCCTGCACGCCAGACACAAACGAACTCTCTTTTTTCCAGAGCCGCCGCTAGTCGCCCTTTCATGTTCACAATGTTCCGATGTCTATGTATGCGTATATATATATATATATACATTATTACGAATTTATCTGTCTGTCTGTCTCTCTCTCTCTCTTCTCTCTCTCTCTCTCTCTCTCTCTCTCACACACACACACACACACACTCTTTTTTCAGTTGGAGTAGATAGACTAATTGGAGTAGATAGACCAATTGGAGTAGATAGACTAATTGGAGTAGATAGACTTTAATTGGAGTAGATCGACTAAACTATCGCCCGGTTCAGACTCCACCCACGTCTATTGAACAGGTGAAGAGGCTCATCCCTTGTTTCCTGTTTAGGTTGTGGTTTCCGGTTTTTCTCTTTTCCAATCTTTTCAGTCTTTTTTTTTTATTATTTTATTTTATCTTTTTTCAATTGAAGTAGATAGACTAAACTATCGCCCGGTTCACACTCTACCCACGTCTATTGAACAGGTGAAGAGGCTCATCCCTTGTTTCCTGTTTAGCTTGTGGTTTCTGGTTTTTCTCTTTTCCAATCTTTTCACTCTTACGTAGCCCCCTGCGCATCAGTGGCGTTTTCGCCTTGCTTGAGGTGATATGATTAAAAAAAAAAATCTCAATCAGTCAGTCAGTCAAGCTGGCTAAAATTGTAGACAAGCCATTTTACAAACATTTTTTTTTTCTTAGAAACGCGCGTTCGTTAACAGAGTTGCTAAGTGAAGGAAAGCAGTTTTTACTATTCAAAGTTAATGTGGGCCGGTGACTGCTTACTAACAAATACCCGTCGTGATAAACGAACTCTGATTGGTTGACGAGATGGTACGATAAAAATCGGCGGGAATATTTTCAGTTAGCTGGCCATAAGCTCCAGACCAGATGAAACGTGTTTGTCCGATTGTATAAGCCCACACCCCAAGCCAACTCTTGTAGTTCGCTCTTACAGCAGTAGTCATGAGCAAAACAAGAAAACAAGTTCCCTCTTCTTGTTTGACGTAGAACATAAATCCGACTGAAACTGAATTTAAAGGTTTTGATGAAAGTAAAGCCTTGTCCAGTAAAATTGAATCATGAGACGAAGTATTCTTTGCTTAACCCTAAGATGAATGTTCGTGAAGATTAGAAGAAATGAAGATGATGAAGAGAGAAGAACGCTTTATTAGAACCTCAACAGATATGCTAATAAAATCTCCTCCAACAGATATGAAGATTAAAAACAGGATTGCTAGTCTCAATAACTGAACCCATTACTGAAGAAAGGCTCAGCTAACTACGATGCAACACAATGTGTTAGCCTTGTCAGGCTATATATCAGCCGAGAGTTCAAGAATTATAAAGAATGAAAAATAGCAACCCCAGGCTCAGCAACCGGATTTATCGTCGTAGAGAGAAGCAGCTAACCAAGATACAGCGCAATGTGATGGCCTTGTGCCAGGTTAAAATATTGAACTGAAAGTTCGAGAAATGCAAAATTGAACATAACAGCAGTTTCAGCCTCATTAACTCTATCGGTGAAGAGATTGTAATTGTCCATGAAGCAGCGAAATGTGTCGACCTTGTGTCTTGCTGAAGAGCAACAAAGAAATTTAATATTGGAAAAGAGAAAAAGAGAAAAAAAAAACGAGAGAATCCGTTTTTTTAAAGAGAACTAAAAATGCTATATATATAACAAAAAAGAGAGATAAATGATAATTATGAGAGAGAGGGAGAGAGAGAAAGAGAAATTGTAAGTTACCAAAATCCTATTCTACATTCTTATTTTTTTTTCCTTCCCAACCCGTAGATTTGCACACATCACCAATTCTTAAAAGTATTTTATTGCATACGACATTACACGAAAAATATTAAGTGAAGCCCCATTCTTTGTGATAGAGACTTTTATCCTATAGCCCGGAACAAAATTAGATGTTACTTCTATTCACAATTATCAATAAAAGTTAATAGAATAATTTTTAATCATGCGTCTTTTTGTGTTACCTTTATTTTGTTGTTTTATAGTGGGTTGCTTATCTATTCCTTTTCTAGTTGTAGTAGGATTCCGTTCTAGTGAAGGGTAGTTGCATACCGTTGCAGGTTAACGGAATTTGGCCTTGTGGTAGATAGCCCACTATAAGTCATAAAATGATTATAAAATCAAGAAAAGCAAATTGAGTTGAAAATAACATTTATATATACACATATCAATTAATGTTTTTGCAATTAAAGTAATACTTGAATATAGGTTCAACGGAGGTTAAATGTTCATGACAAATAATAATGCTGAAAAAGATAATTAGTGCTTAGGAATGTGAGGAGCGGAGGTATGTGAGGAATGCCTTTGAAGTAGTCGCTCCTTAGGTCAGTAAGTACTTTTGAGACAGAAGGAAAAAGAGAAGGAAAGAGGGGAAGGAAAGAGACAAGCGTCGTAACCGCTCGACTTAAGTCAAGGAGATATTAATTACACTCTTCTCCTTGGTCTATGCCTCGTCTGTCTGCTGGGTGCTTTTTGTCTCGGCTTTTTATATCTGCTTTTTGGATCAAAACAGCTCGTTTTGGGATTTCACACTTGTATTTGATTCTGGGCTAGTAAATAAAATTCGCATTGGTCTATGCCTCGTCTGTCTGCTGGGTGCTTTTTGTCTCGGCTTTTTATATCTGCTTTTTGGATCAAAGCAGCTCGTTTTTGGATTTCACACTTGTATTTGATTCTGGGCTAGTAAATAAAATTCGCATAGGCTCGCGAAATGGAAATTTGATATTTGATTAATTTTTATTTTTTAACTGGAACATCTGCGCGAACTCGGATGCGCAATGGCGACTTTTGTTCATTTGCTTTTTGGTCGGTATAGTGTAAACATCCAGTCCCTCGCTTTTGCTCGGTCGGTATCACCACAGTTTGTTCGAAAATCTTGTGTTATAATTTTCCATGAGCATGATGTGCGAATGACAGAATCTAATCGCTGTCTGACTTAATATTCGGTAAATCCTCTTGGCATTTACCGGGGAATGTTGATATTATTACAGGAGAAGACACAACAGTGTCACCTTGGAAGCTGAGGGAGCCCCCAGCCGGAGACGGTCGTGACGTAATAATAATAATAATAATAATAATAATAATAATATATATATATATATATATATATATATATATATATATATATATATATGACTTAAATAAAACTGACGTCATCATGTAAACATTAGGATCCCTTCAGCCAACACATTATCAAAGGTGCTCGTTGGCGTTAATGTTAATAATAGATTAGACACAAAATTACTTACAAGAGGGAAAGTTGGAACTCGTTTAAAACATAATTTCAATCAAAATATAATTAAAATGAAAGGTGGGTGTAAACACACGGTTCCACAAGAAGAGTAATAGAATGGAAAAAGAATAACTCACAATCCCTCCAACAATCGTAAGGAGCGAATGAAATGCTCTTTCTGTCTGCACAGACTAGGCTGATGGATTTTCAAGTAGACCGCCCCGAAAACACGTAAATTATGGGCCGAGCGGCCACTGTGCAACACAGAAAAACATGTGTCTTCATACCTAGAGGCACAGTCTTGCTTGATTAGCAAACATATATTGACCTATGGCTGATTTTTGAACAGCTTGTGTTGTGCTTAAAGATCGTCTAGGACTACCTGAACATACATTTACGGGGACGTGCTGCGCAACTCGTGTTTCCAACCTCAGATTGGAGTGTCCTATGTACACCGCTTCACATCGGCACTTGAATTTGTAAACAATAGAATTTTTGCGAAAATTGGACAACCTATCTTTAGTGAAAGAAGGAAACACAGTTTGAGTCTGGACTACAACACGCAACTTAACTGAAAAGTAACAGGACGAAAGACACACCGAAACTTTGTCAATTATGAACTGACACTTTCTACCAAGGCATGGTAATTTTAACTAAATTGGACAGCGACTGGGTCCGTAGACTGATGGTTCTTTAAAACCTCAATATATATATATATATATATATATATATATATATATTCTTGTCTATGCACGTTTATATATGCGCGTATGCTTCCGTGTGAATATTCCTGCGCTTATTTGCGTATATTTATGCTAGAAGTTGTGTATAAGTAGTTCCATGTATGTGCTTTTATTTTATATATGATGATCTGTGGAGTTTTTAGTCGCGTACGTTTTTGTTTTTAGCTAGTGTATTTGCGTGAGTATATATTTAATTATGTTCATTTGTTTATGCCCTGAAATATGACTGTCTGTCATGACCTCGTTCATACAAGGCCATTTCTATCTTACGAATTCACGCTTACATGTATCCAATATTGTAGCCTTTACAGACGTTTTCCAAACCTGTCTTTAAAATTCAATGGGTAAATTGATACGTCGATAACACAAAATTTAAACATTTATGTATGTATAAATATATATGCGTGTATATTCATCTGTACTTGTGTCAGTATACCAATATATGTTTGTAAGCGTAAATACTCGTCTGTTTCTCTATACATGGATGTCTATAGATTTGTATATGTGTGCGTCCATGTCTTTTCCTCTTTTAATATCTGAACAACTTTATAATAATCTAAATATAATGCTTTGTTCAACTTAGAATTTAAAATCGCATAAGTGAAGCTAATATTCGATTAATAATGTTGATCTCTACTTTAATCAAATATTAATATTAATGACACAATAAATTGTTTTTTTCTCATATTCTTTAAAGTAGAAACTAGTTTATTTTGATTGGTCCACACTGTCTATGTAACAATGCCTCCCTGAGTAAGGGGGTTTGGCTAGTTTTGAACTTTTTAAAACTCTTTAACTTGAAATAAACATCATCACTTGATAAGATACTAGTGGTTTCGAAACAAAATACATATTTTGTAGTGATATTATAACATATATGTGTTATAAATTCTAAATACTTAGAATTAGTTATATTACATTGGTACACAATAGAATTATTTTGAATCCTAATAATTGTCCACTGCAAATTAGGTGTCTAAAAAAATGAATACCCAACTATTTAAAAAGTTTACATCAGATCTACAAAGAACACTTTTAAACAACGTTGGTATATGCACTTAACTATCTTTAAAAACAACAAGTATCGAAACCAAACATCCCTCTCTGCGTATTTTTGGAAATTAAAGGATACAAATAAAACTCCCAAAGTAAAATGGAAAATTCTGGAAAAAACAAGAATCTGTAAGCTGTTAAACGACATCTGCCCTTTGTGTTTGAGTGAAAAGCTGCAGATTATAAGGTTCCCTAAAAATGGTGAACTATTGAACCGTAGGGATGAATTGACTTTTTTATGTAAACCACAAAAATATTTTTTGTTAAAATTTAACTAATCATAAGATGTTATTTATAACTTGTGCTCTAATATAACTAAAATTTAAAATTAAATTTACTAAAATAAATGGTTCACAAAATACTAGTTGGTCTTCTCAACGATAATATACCTTGGTATACTCGAATTATTCAGTTCAAATTCCAACTTTAAAATTTCCAGCTCCTTAAAAAAAATCTCTAAATTTTATTAATTGGAATGTTTCACTGATAATTTATGCTTCCAATATAACTTTAAATTATTTTAACAAACAAAAAAACAAAAAAATGATCCACACAATGCTAAATTTGTTTTTTAATCTATACTATACACCATAATTATTAAAATTCTAATTATTAAAAGAAAAAAATACTCTGAAATTCAGCCTGCTGTAAAAGATTAATGCGTGGCCATTTAAATAATCTATGTTCCACAATAATTCTGTTTTAATTTCTTTAAAAACTACAATGCTTCATTTATAACTTATTCTCTATTATAACTTAGAAATTAATAATTATTTTACTAAGTACAAGACTCACACAATACTAAATTAGTTTTCTTAACTCTAATATACTTTAATATACCATTTAATCATAACAAAAACAAATCGTTTTCAGCATTTATTTTAACATATCACCTGAAGAGGAACAGTTTTGTTCTGTATGCTTTTATAAACCATTGTAATAACAAAATTACAATACTAAGCTCTACTTTGTAACAAGCACTATTTATAAAAGTAAATGCTTGAACAGTGATATTTAAATTATTTAATATATATATATATATATATATATATATATTTAAATTATTTAATATATATATATATATATATATATATATATATATATATATTAAATCCCCTAAAACGAAAAGCACATAAGTAAAATCCTTAAAAAACAGATCCTATTAATATTACTTTCATTAATATGAAAAATGTATGTAGAATTCAGAATATATATATATATATATATATATATATATATATATATATATATATATATATATATATATTATGTTTATAGCTCCCTGAAATTCTTCTTTTTCTTTTATGTGCTGTATCTCTGCAGAATCTTGGCAATCATGGCTCACCACAACATCCTGTCCTCTGTAACCTTTTGTCTTTATTTTGCCATATGTTTATCTAAACTCCTTAGAACAATGCATGTTTGTCATTTCTTTCCTTTCAACTATTCTGTTTCATTTGTGAAATAAGGTGCTATTATATCATGGATTTAATAATGCCCATAATGGAGTAAATGCAAATTGAAAGAATATTACTTTTTTCCATAACTCACTTATCTGATGACTTACCAGGCATCATGTGATATTAGTATTAGTACTCCATTAGTCATCTTTCTTATATGACATATATCTTCTGGATGTGGGTGATCATAGCTCTTTACAACATCCTGCTCCCTGTAGCTCTAAAAGTATTTAATTCTTTATCATACTCCTTTGTCCCTGCTTTGTCATTCATTCACATAAACTCATTAGATTACTGGCAATATCCCTCTGCCCCTCCTTTATTCAATATGCTCTATGAGTGTTACATTTTCCAATCCCACTTTCCTCATAATGTGTTCAAGTAATTTCAGTTAAATATTTCAGGTAATCTTTTATTGATTACCTTATAGTAATGTTTCATTGCCTATTGTATACACTAAAAAAGTGATAACATTTCTTTCTAAGCCTCTTTTTATTTCATTTCTTGACCATGAACTTCTCATTTTCTTAGCATATAAGAACACATGGAAACACTTGATTTTATTTGTAATTATTTCTTTAAGGTAGCCAAGTTTTAATCACATTTACACAGATAGTTGTTCTGGTGATGTCAACTCTCTCTTTCTGATTATACGTGCAATGGCCTTTTTTTGGTCAGATTTTCCTTAAAACTCCCTCATTGCTCACATGTTCCATCCATGGTATTTTCAGTATCCTCAGACCATATGACTGTTGCCTCAAGTCTCCTCTTCATCTCTGAGGAAATTCTTTAGACCTCACTAGCATATTCAGAGAATTGATGTTATATAGCAGTTCAGAATTTTTTCTTGGTTTCTAACAAAACCAAGAAAAAAGTTTTTTTAATGCTTTCTATTACCTTTCAGAAAGCATCTTTCAGCATTCCTATACTACTTGAGATTTCTTTAATATTTTCTGTTGTCTGTTATAACACTTATTAGATAGTTAAATTTCTGTACTTGCATGATTCTGATTTCTCCAATTTGGTGTCAGTATTTGAGAGGACATTGTCCAGCACTTACTGCTATTTAAGATGATTGCTATTACATAGCTGTTGAAGGATCTTAGCTTTGTTTCCAACAAAATTTTTCCTGTTTCTATTGTTAATGGCTATAAATTGTTTTCTTGCAGTTGATGGTTAGTCCTTTCTTCTTGCTTTTTTTTTGTTACCTTATATACCACCTTCCTACATTTTGTTGTGTCTTCTATCAACATAGTGTCATCTGCATACCTTTTTTTAAGATCAAAACCACTAATAATAAATCTTGGTATAACTTGCAGTTCTCTAAGGATTGTTGTGCTATACAGACTTATCTACATTATGATACCATTATTATGATGTACACTCAGCTCTTTTATAATATTGGACATTTGATTTCACAGTGAGGATCTCAAATTTTGGCTCCAGGAAAATGTGACAGAAACATGTAACAGCAAGGATTCAAAATTGCAAGCAAAAGCTATAGAGATCATGCAGACAGTAAAATCTGTGTCTGAGCAGCAAGAAGAAATAATGAAGAAGCTGGGCAATGAACAAATGAAACTTGAAGAAGAAATTCGTAAGTGTCTTTGTTTTTGAATTTTCTACTTAAACAGCTAAAAGGATCAAATTGTAGAACACAAGAAAACAATTATCTGTATTTTAAGAACCAGTTAACTTGAAAATAAAATTTAAATATTTGCACATATACAGAGTGACTCCAGTAAAAAAAATAAAACAGAACCTACAAATTTAAAAGAAACCATTAATTACTAGGACAAAGCAGATTAATAGATCGAGATGAACAGTGGCTCCAGAGTGACATTGAGTGGGCACTGCACTCACTGGACTTGAAACCCCAGATTTTCATTTTGGATGGTGGAGTTCCTCAAAGAAAACTGTGTATCAGAACAATCCAAAAATGATTGGTAAATTGAAGGCAACAATCACCGCAAAAATCAGGGAAATCTCCAGAGAGGAATGTGCCCAAATAATTGACAATTTTGTGCAATGTTTGCCTAATGCTGGTTGTGGAGCCCATTTAGAGCATATTTTAGAAAGATCATGACTTTTATGCAAAGATCATGACTTTTATGTAAAGTGACCAATTGAACTAAAACTTTAAGGAATGATCATACACAGACTGAAGTGTAAATCCACCAAGTTTCTTGAAAATAACTGAACATTTGTAAGACTTATTACAATATTTATGGGTTTTGTATTTTTGGTGGGGTAACCCTGTATGTTTCAGAATTTAAATATGTCTGTATATTCAAACATACATATACCATTTTGTTCCCTTAACCTTTTGGTATCTTTGAGGTAGTTTTATGATTCCATGATCCTCAGCATGTTTCTGTGTGATGGACCAGTCTAAGTTGTTTTTTACATGTTTTCAAAGATTTGAAGTTCTTCCCATTAAAAGAATTTTAATGAGTATCATCTTCTTTGGATGCAGACCAACTTTTGGAGTGATTAACAGTGCTTCATCTCCTCAAGAGAATTTTTAATAAGGGATAAAAATAAATGATAAGCACAAGGTCCAAAGTTAGATGAGTAAAGTCGGTGTAGTAAGACATCACAGCCTAGCTGCCCCAATTTCTGCTGGGTCTGCAATGAGATATGAGGTCTGTTGTTATGTTTCCAATTGGAAAATTTTAAGTGTTTTCTCTGATTTTTGCTTTTAATTGTTCTAATTGGGAACAGTACTTGAATTCAACATCTTATTTCCCAGAAGAGCTTGCAATGCACTTCTAATCCCATCAAATACATAGCATCATCTACTTTCAATGCAGACCAACTTTTGAGCTGGTTAACAGTAGCTCATTTCATTTTCTCCACATTGTTGTAATCAATCTATGTTCTATAGCCTTTTTAGTGATTTTTGTTATTAATTTTCACCTAAAAAATGCACAAGAGCTACTCAAAGGAGAGAGTTACTATATGTTGTTGTATGAGTGCAAGAAAGAGCAAGAAGAGAAATTCATGGGGCCATGCAGAAAAAATAACGGTTTTTAAAAATAGGTAATTTTTGTTGCCTTTGAGCAATTAATCACAGATGGGAAAGTGCTTCATTGAATTTTCTTCCTTTAAATCATGAGGCACTGAAACATTGTAGCAATTCATGCATCCAAGTGTTTTAAATGCCATAAAATTCATATATGAAATAAATAGATTATTTCTACAATGTTCTCTCTCATGTGACCTAGATTATTTTAAACCAGTATTTTAATTTGGTCATCATCCATGAATGTAGGCTTACTGATGCTTTCTTGGTTTTCCAAATCAAAATTTCCATTTCTGAACCTAGAGAATTACTTATGGAACCATCTCCATGATTGATGCCTATCTTTTTTGCTGTTTGTATAGAGATTTTTCTTTCTGGAAATAAATGAACATAAAAGAATAAAATGCATTTCATTTTTCTCTGTTTTAATTTTTAATGTACAAACATTTAATATTCTCAGTCCACACATGAATCATATGCAAAGATGAATTAGACATTATGTTTAGAATATGTACATATGTTCTAAATTTCACTTACATATGAAATGAAACCATGTGTTCAAACTGAAAAACATTATGAATTTTTGTTACAACCTGATATTATTAAAATGAAAATACTGCCAGCCAATGCTAATATTTTATTTGCATTTCTTCCATCTTAATTTCAGTTGCTTTTTATTGCAACTACTCACCCTGTCAATCTACATCATTCACTGAACAGCACAAAGTGGAAATAAAGAATAAGATTTTGGCCTATGAAAATTAAAGTCAAAAGTTATTAATAATCCTGATCTTGCGTCTCTAAATTCTCTAAAAAACATTCTTTGCTCCTTGACTATATTTGATTTATTACTTTAGTTCTTATTACTTGTCTATCTTGAAAAACTGATAAGATAAAGTTTAGTTTTATTTATTATTTTTGTAACCAATGTTTATCTAAAAAAAGCACAAGAGCCGCTCAAAGTAGAGAATTACTGTGGAGTGTTGTATGAGTGTAAGAAAGATCAAGAAGAGAAGTTCATAGGGTCATGCACAAAAGATGATAGTTAACTTGAAGAGGTCAAGATTATAGTGATTAGAAAAACATCCTGTTAAAAGTCTGTTCCACAAAGCAGGAGTTATTGGGAAGAACCTGTCTGAATGGAACTAACTTCTTACTATTGAAATATGAAAGGAAAAGATAACAGTTAACCATAGACTTGAAGATATCTAGATTGTAGCGATTAGAAAAACATAATGCCGGAATTGTGTTCTACAAAGCAGCAGTTCTTGAAAAAATCTGTCTGAATGAAACTGACCTCTTACTTATGAAATATGAAAGGAAAAGATGATTTCTTCTTTTGTACTTGGCATTGCTTTCCAAGTTACAAAGGCCAAGATTGGTGGAATCAGGTTATCAGAACACTTGTCATAGAAATATCAATAAAGTAGCAAGAGGCTTGCAATGCTTCATCTGTGGGAAAGAGGTTGTAGGATAGAAAATAATTCATTACCCACATGTGGGAACTTTTGAACTCTGTCAATAAAGGCAAGTGAAGAATGTGCAGCCCCAGCCCAGTACTTCATTTTTGGTCTGATCTGGATCTTGTAAAGATAGAGCATGGCAGCAGAAGTCAGATATTTACTGGAGCAGTACAATGAACTATTTTACCAGCATCTTTAGCAATGGATCTTATACATGTATTCCATTTCAGGTCTGGGATCTGCTTGAATCTCAATAGATATTCAACTGGTTGTTCTTAAGAGGGCCATCATATATCATTCATCATAATAAGTGAAATTTAAATGTTTTCTAATTTTGTAGAGGATATCCATGGATTAGTACAATATGAATTTAAAAATATTTTAATGACATGTCTCTTCAGGATCTAAGCAACAATGGCTCCTCACAGATTTCATTTATTTATTATTTGTGAATTGTCATGACATCCTTTTGATGATAGTTCAATAGTACTGTTCTAGTATATAGACAATCAAGACCTGCTGCAAATTGTTTTATTTATTATCTGTCAATTGCCATGACTTCTTAGAAAAGATAGTGGTTTCTCAATGGATTCTTCATTGTATTAGAATTCAGAGTTTTTCTTCTCTCACTCAGTGTAAATTTCTACTTCACCCATAGATAAGGGAAGAAGAGATGGATTCATACCTTTCCAGAAGGTGTTTGTGCAAAAGCAAATGCAACAGATTAGCTTGGTATTTGAACTTGCCTTTCTGATTCCATATCTGCACTGCCTGCACATCCCCACATTTTAAGGGAGGCCAAACAGTGAAATTATTTTAGTAGACAACTACACACAAATAGGTGATCATTTTGACGGCAGAGTATTCATCTGTTGATGTTCAATGTTTTCAAGTAATTAGCAAAGTTAATTATCCAAAGTTTCCTCAGTTTGCCAGAAGGCAGTAAAAACATGAGATTGAAAGTGTTGGTTAATCTGTTTCTTGTTAATTCTTTTGCCAGGAAAAACAATGCAAAGTATAGGAGTCTCCAATGATGCAGTCATTAAAGTGGAGCGAGGTGTCCCCCCAGAAGCCATAGCGATGCCATGTCCTGATGAAGACTTAAAACTACAGTTGCTTTCAGAGTTCTTTCAGATAGATGAAAATTTTGAAGACAGGCTACAGGTGTTGAAAGATCAGTATACGGATGTTTTGAGGTAATTATGCTGCGGAAATCAGTTTTACATTTTATTTAAGATAGATCACGTTTGATCTCAACTGTCAACTATTTGATCTTAGTTGACGGTTGATCTAATCCACATGATGCTTAATTAAACTCAAAATTCCCAGGACAAACTTTTCTATAAGAACACTAGCAAGAATTTAGGTTTGTTATAAAACTGTTTTTCTGTTACTTATATTACTTTATGTTACTGATAAATAAAAAATTAGAGAAACATTGAACACTAATTTGTTCACTTTAACATACACATTCATTTATACATTTTTATGGAATCACATGAAATAAACAATCTTTTCCCATGACAAATTTCATTATCTTTTTTTTAATCATTTCACCCCAAGCAAGGCAATAAAGCCACTCAGACACAAGGAGGTTACTGAGTGATATATATAAGAAAAATTACTATTAAAGAGAGAAGGGAATAAAAGAACATGAATTAAAAAAACAGAAGATAACAATTGACATTGCATTTAAATTTTTTAATGTCAAAGTTGACTGGGAAGCAAGAAATCGGTAGAGAGTTCCATGAACGAGAAGTGCAGTTGAAGAAACTGTCAGCATAGAACTTATGGTTACATCTAGCTGCTTCAACTCTAAAGCATCTATTTATATTCCTTGAGAACATTAGTGATCATAGCTCTCCACAGATTCTATCAGTTTTTAATCACTTCACCACTAAACAAAGAAATATAGCCACTAAGACATCACTAAGTCGGAGAGAATACAAGAAAAAAACATTTATTAAGCTCCAAAAACCCAAATATTAATTAATTTGAATCTGACAGATCACTATATATTCTCTAATTCAAACAAACCTAAGATAGGGAGCAGCCCTGATATCAATACCAAAGAGCAGAAAGACAGACAGACAGACAGACAGACAGACAGATGGAAACAGAGAGAGAGAGAGAGAGAGAAGTGACACAAACCAGTCTTCCTGTTAAGACCAACTGAGCTAAGAGAGAAGTCATGATGACAGCTATCAGCAATGTTTATTTCATTTATAATCTCACCATTCTCCCTTCCTGTGGCCTTCCTGTAACATCAATATATAAAAATTACTAGTTTTGTATATTCGTAAGTAAATTATACAATTATTTATTTAGATGAAATGTATTCTTTATACTTGAAGTTATAATTGCCAAGGCAGAGAAAGAATTAACCCCCATAACAGTAATAACAACAAGTATCTGTCTTCCAGCTTCCCCATCACAACATATATTAGACAAAATATCTGACAATATGGAAATTATTCTTTTTCTACATTCATTTGCAAACATTTTTTCATTTGGTGATTTTAATGCTCATTATACCAAGTGGCTTAATTATTCTAATGTCACTTATTTTGCTGGCTTTCAAACTTTTAATAATTCCATTGCCTCGTCTCTCTATCAAATAGTAGACTGCTTTACTCTTTTCCCTGATAATTCTGATCAACACACTTCTTAACTTGACTTGTTCTAAATCTCATCCTCGGGCTTTTGACATGTATCACAACTCTTTTCTGTAGGCAATTTGGATTATCCTCTCTATTATATTAAAGACCATTGTGAATTTATTTATTTCCCTCTTGTCACACTCATGAAGAGAGACAATAGCAAGGCAGTGTCGAGTCACTTCATTCTGTTTACTACCAGTAATTAAACTTTACTACTAGTTATGAATGCTCTTGCCACATGTTTGCTCTTTAATAGTGCATTATTATTTCATTTTTTGCAATAATTATGTCATTGAATAGTGAAGAATATGTATATATCCTGTTTGTTATAATAAAGACCGTTGTGTATTTATTTGCATATATATATAATATTTCCCTTCTGTCACACTCAGAAGTTTGGATTACTTTGCTTTTTTTTATGCCTTAATGTAAAATACTCAATAGTCGGTGCATCAAAATATATATTGCTGTCATTTTAAATGGCATATCAATATAAATATTTTGCCGTCATTTTTGACAGCACAGGCCTACACTTTCTGTAATTTTTGTTGAAGTTTGTTTTGACTCATCAATTAAACATGAACCTCTATTCATAAGACTTTTTTCAGTTACCAGTGATTAAGATTCCTTTCATGATTTATTTTGCAATAGCCCATGGAGTGAAAATTGTGCTGCTGAGGTCTCTAGCTGTTTCATTTTCACCTGTAAGAAAGGTAATAAAGCCACTAAGACACAAGGAGGTTAATGAGAGTAAAAGAATCTGAGAAAGATCGAAGGAGAGTAATGAAAGGACAGTTTATAGGCAATCATGGCCCTCCACATCTTTTTCTTCCTTGTAGTTCTTAATAGGTTTTGTCTTTTATTTATTATTCCCAAAACCCACTCTGCCATTCATAAGCCCATTAAGTGTGTTATGCACTGATTTCCTCTGTCTCTCTTTCCCTCAATCTGTCCATTTGAGTATCAGATTTTCCAAGCTTTCCTTCCACATTGTGTTCCCAAGAAATTTCATCTACAAGGCTAAGTATAAGTTTCCATTTTTTTTTACCATTTTATTCAAAACCTCATTTTTTTCTCACCTGTTTAGTCCATGGTATCCTTAGCCTCCTTCTGTAGAAACACATTTCTGTCGTTCCAAATCTCTTCTTTATCTTGAAGGAGATTATCAAACATTCACTGTTATATAAAAAGACATATATTGTTCAACAGTTCAGTACTCTTTTCTTTGCTTTTAACAAACTTTTTTGTTTCCTAAGATTCTACTTAGCTTTTGGAAGGTATCTTTGGCAAATCCAATGTATTTTCACATCTCAGTACTGTACTTCCCATCCTCTGTTAGAATACTTCCCAGATATTAAAATTTTTGTACTTGTTTGATTTTGGTATCCCCTGATTTGTAATTTGCCCATCCTTTTGTTGATAACCATACATCATGTTTTCTTGTAGTTTATATTTTGTCCTTTCTTCTCACTTTCCTTTGCTACCTTCTGTAAAAGCTTTTGTAGTTGACTTTTTGTGTGTGCTATTAATGCTGTGCTATTTGCATACTTTATGTTGTTAAAATTGTGGCTGCCAATGATGAATCCTAGTAGATCTTCTTGTTCTCTCAGAACTGCTTTGCTGTATAGGCTGAATAAATCCAGTGAGAAAACATCCTTGTTTTACACCTCTTTCTATTTTTGTGTAACTGTTGAATTCATTTTCTATCTGCATGCCAGTTTTATGCTGCACTTAAATTAATGATGTCATGGTACCAAAGGAGGAAGCTCATGAAAACAACTATCATGAAATATTTATAAAAAAGGCAAAGTTGCTGTGGTGAGAAAGTTTCAGGAGCCAAAATATCAGAATGTGAAATGTTAACAAGCAGAATCTTTTTAGAATTTTGTCAAGAATGCACAACAGAAGCACCAAACCATATGTGGTAGCAATATCCGATGCATGAACTTAAAAGAAATAGTAAGTAATTTTAAGGAGTAGAGAAAATATTTTTGCGTTTTAGAATTCTTCACACAGAAATATACAATCATTGACAGTCAATTTACAAAAACAATAATAACTGTACTGTCACTTCAACACAATTAGTACTACCAGAGCATAGCAGTTATCAAATTCCAAAGATAGAATGGCTATTATAGTCTTGTAGGATTACAAAAGGCGGTTATCTTCCTTTAGTTGAGATGGAGTCACGTGGGTCATATGATGTCACTTCATAGATTAATGAAAGTACTCAGTCTGTCAGTTAGCTTTAGGGAGTCAAACTGACAGCCTAAGACAATTTTGGCATAGAAACAATTACAGAAATAATAATGAAATCTATAACAGTGGTGTAATACAAGATGACGTGAACAGATCAATTCTCATGGCACTGCTTAAGAAGTCAGGTGCAAACAATCAGTTCAATAAGCCACATAACAATACTAATCACCTAAATCCTGATGAATAGAGTGCAAAGCAGACTCATCCCAGATACAGGACAAGAATAATGCAGTTTTGTCAAGAACACTTGAACAAGTAACATGAACAAGGAACATGATATTTATGCTTAGGATGCTATCAGAAAGTTCCATACAAATTAAAAAGGAGCAGTACCTATGTCTTATAAACTATGCAAAGGCATTCGAAAAAGTACATCATAAAGAATTGATAGAAATGCTCAACAACCTTGACATATTTGGGAAAGACATTAAAGTAATCAAAAACTTCTACTGGCAGCAAACTGCCTGTATACGAACAAGTAACAAATTCAGCAGATATACAAAGATAGAGAAGTTATGCCAGGATTCATCATCGGTAGCCATTATCTGAACAAAATAAGATATGCAGATGATACAAGGCAGATAGTAGACATGGAAAGGAAACTACAAGACCGCCTACTGAAGATAACTGAAGAAAGTGCAAAGAAAGAACTACAAATAATATCCAAGTTATAACAATTTTGTCTTTATCAATTCATGTGGATGGAGTACTTGTAAAAAAGTTCATCAGAACAGAAAACATGAAAATGTTTGTAGAAATGACAGAGGGAAGTCACATTGGTGAGAAAGTGAGTGAAGTCGAGATGCCTAGTCAGGACCAATTACATTGCAGATCCTTCTTTGGATTTTTTTCAAGAACCTCAACATGAATAGCAGGAGATATGGCTACAGTATTCAATGCAAGGATGAATGATCTAAACTTATTTATAAATGGAACTTTGTCTGTGTGTGTGTGTGTGTGTGTGTGTGTGTGTGTGTGTGTATCTGTTACCTATAGACTTCAAAATGGCTGAACCAATTTTCTTGAAAATTTACACAGTTGTACTATAAGCATCTGCAAGTGTTCTTAGCTAGGTTTTGTGTCTAGGTACCCCCCAATAAATATCAAAAATCGATAATCGAAAAAATCGTGTTATAGAAGGAGTGGTCCGATTTTAATCAAATTTGATACACTCATAGACAAAGACATAAGAAATGATATTCAGAAGTTTCAAGGTTGCAGTTCTTACAATAGTGAAGAAAATTGATAATATATATTTACAAAAGATGTTTGTGTGTACGTCTGTTTATCTGCTTGTATGTCTGTATTTTTTCAGCTCTTTTATTTTAGTTTTTGCTTTGTGTTTGGCTCTAAGTAGGTATAATTGTAGTTCTTAGTCTCAGCCATGATACCATTTACTCAGAGGACTTATTTAGCCTTCAAAATTCAGTTTACGATGAAAAAAACTTATTTGATATCGATACCAGGAAATCAAAATTTGACTTACATCCATTCATTTTTCTTTCAGTCTACGGTTTCGCTTTAACTGGAAACAACTATTGCTTTTTAGTCTTTTGTGCCAACATCCAAAGAGTCTGAGCTCTAGGACCATGGAATAGTATTAAAGCTTTCATTACACCCGAGCAATGCCAGGCTATACTGGATTCTGATGATAAAAACTTTCTGGCCCCACACAGAATCCAAACCTTCCTAGCAGATTTTGCATGTAATAACATATTACCAACAAAATGCTTGATTTTATGTGTCAAAACCTGTGGAATTTTATAAGTCATTCCACATAATGGTAAATATATCATTGAATAAAATCAAATTTTACTTTATTTTTTTAAGAATATAATTGCTAAAAAAAGTAAAAATTAGAAATGACTCAACCTAATACCTTTGTTTATGTTGTCCTAAATAAGTAGTCAATTTTAAACTTTCCCACAATGTGTTTATTCCAAAAGAGAAGTGACAAAAATGTAATTATATAGCTGAACAAAATATTTAAATGATTTCTTTTTTAATTTTCTTTTGTTAGTTATGGAGAAAATGGTGGATGGAATGAGTTGGATCATTTAGAATTTGTGTCTGTCTTGAATCAGTACGCAATAGATATGCCTCAGAGAAACATTCTGGTCTTTGATCGTCTACAGAAACAATTTCCTGAGAGAAGCACCAATGAATTGGTAAGTACCATCAAAGAAATGTCTGTTTCTTTTCCAAAATCTTTTTATTCAGTGAGTAAGAAAATACTTCAAAGCAGCAAACTCTCATCTCTGGAAGATAAGAAATTATTCTGATGTGTAATAAATGCTTTTTTGGTACTAATATTGAATAAAAGAGGAAGCAAAAAGTTTGATTTATGGGAAATATTATAAATTACAAAAAAATAAATTTATTGTCTTCATCTTTGCAGAGATATATGTTTTTTTTTTTGGTTGTTACATGTTGGGACGTCTATTTTACTGTGATATTCTTATATGCCGAGTTTATTTTCATGTGATATTCCTACATGCTGAGAAATTTATGGCCATATTATGTTGAAATACTGGTTCTCATATGACCACCAAAGTTAATCAATGTTGAGCATGGTTTGTACCTAGATGTGTGACTGCTTCAAAATTTCAGGTGCTGTAAGCTTCTATGTACAAGTAAGGTAATGAGTGACAGTTCAGAATTTGAAATAGGAGAGCTGAAATGCAATTTCAATTTTGTTCATCATATTCCTGCAAATACCCTTGTGGTATTGTTGTGGTGGGGGTGACTTATTTTCCCCTCTGCGGTCTCTTTTCCCACAGATGCAAGCCTATTGCTACTCTATTGTTATTTCCATGGTAAATGTTCAGATGAGCGTTCCATTCTTTATTTCCACCAATTTAGAGCTTGAAGATTCCATGCTACCTTCATGGAGTAAAATCACCTTCATTTCCTCTCTCTGAAAGCATTTTCCTATAATGTTTACTAACAAAATGTTACATGAACACTTTTCTCTATACTTCATATTTGATCTCCTCAAGTTAAAGATCAATTGTTATAAAAAACAAAAAAAAAACGGTTGAAATATTGTACTTTTAACAAGAGTTAAAAATATGACTCATATCCAAAACAGATGTATGCAATTTATGCAGAAGATAAAGGTGTGAAAAAATGTGGTTTGTGAAAATTTATACTGGAAACATTTTACTAAATTATTTTCTATGGTCTAGTGAACAAGATAGTCATCAATATATGACTTAGAAATAAAAAATATTATACAATATGGGAAATAGCTAAGAAACTCACAATATTCAAATCAAGCACAAAAAATCATTTGTCCTTTTTTATATTAGTCACTTTGATGTGTGACTTTCAGATAATGAAAACTTTTTTAAAAAACTATGACAGTCACAAGTCAGGGTCATTTATTGGGATATATATGACACTGTAGAATGCAAAAAAAACAAAAAAACTTGTGGCAAACAAAATTAAATTCCACTAAGCATATAAGGTGATGTGCATGCAACAGAATTAGAACAATGTCCTACATTATGAGTTCAATCAAGAGAATCAAATGAGTGATTTGAACAAGTATTGCTTCTAATAAAAACATTTGAAAACAGCAATTGATAAAATAACTTTTGGATTTAGTTAAAAGTATTCATATAGATAATACAAGAGTGCACATTTATTTGTTGATAAGGTTGAAATTGTTATAACTTGACTGAAAAGGTTTTTCTTGTCTGCTCTATTCTATGGATATTCGATTATTTAAGAAGATATTTACAGAATTGTCTAAATTGAAATTAAAAAATTCTCTGGAAGATTGCAAAAGGTCCATCACACAATTTTTTCATTGCGAAAAATAAAAATTTCCAGAAAATTGTTGGCTCAAAGATGGCAAATGACAATAGAATAAAAAGTTTGTGTTAAAGTAAAGTTAATGTTGAAAATATTTTTTTATTGTTACTTACTAAAGAAAATAACCTTTTTAAATCATTCAATCCAAAACTGTAACACATTCTGATTTGGGCTTTCAATTTTAAATTCTTCTTTACTCTGTTTTGACTGGTATGAAGAGTTATTATTCACAATGTACTTTATTTTTAAAAGTGCAGTAACTATTACTCATTTGCAAGAAACATATGTCATTCTATTAGAAGCTGATATTCAACATTTAAAAAGAAGTCTGCAATCTAAACAAGTTTAGTAAAAAATGAAGTTTATCAATTTTTTGTTCTCTTTGTCATTATTATTTATTGCAATAATAAATTAAGCACATCCTATCACCCCTCTTGCTTGTAACTAGCCATTACAATAAATATAATATTTTCAACATTAAAGCTGAATTAAATTTAATAATGCTTCAGTGCTTTCTACTTGATATTGTAACTACATTACAAATGTCCATGGAGTCATCTTTGTATTGCATTTTCAGAATGAAGTGCCAAAACTCATAGAATTGGTGCATAGTATGATGTAGAACATTTAACAGCTGAGAACCATGGTAGAAAGAATTATACTCCCATTTGTATTTCAATTAAAGGTTTTTACGGATATAACGTTTTACGAGCGATGTCGGCAAAAACGCACAGAAAAAAGAAGTTACCAAGTCAACTTTTGTGAACAAAAGTTTCACGTAGAAGTTTATCAAGGAACATTGTTAAAGAAAGATCAAAAGTGTAAGAAATATAAAGCTTTTTTTGGCTACAAGGATTTTCAAAGTTTACGTGATATCAACCAGTTTTGCGAAACACAAGAGTTCAAAGGAAGGAAAAAAACACGATATTATTCTGACTAAAACGTAACGAAAAGGTATGTGGAATAGAAGATTCAGTTTGCAAAAAAACGTAACATTAAATGGATTTCTTGGGACAAAAATGTTACGTGGAAATAATTTGCTGGGAAATTAAAAGTTTTTTTTATTGACAGTTGAAATATATATATATATATATATATATATATATATATATATATATATATATATACTTTCTGAAAGTCAAAAACAGAGGAGTTTAAAAAAGAGTTGTTGGAAAATTGTAAAGCAAGAACCGAAACAAAAAAAAAACACCTTGAACAAAGGCTCGAAAAATTCGAGAAATTGTTTTTGAAAGAGCAGAAAATGTTTACAAGTAACTTTAATGACGATTCGTGTTTTTCTTAGGAAGATATCGTGAAAGTGATAACAGATTTTAACTACAGGTCCGAGGAAAATGTAACTTTTGCATCGTATTTCTGCAAATGCAAGGACATTCACAAGATGGACTATGTAAACTGGTCGAACTAGAAAAATTTTAGACTAGTTTTATAAAATTTAGGTGATACCGAACATTCGAAGTTCATGAATTATATTCTACCAAATAAGATAAGTGACTTAACATTTAATGAAACAGTTACGTTACTTTAGAGCTTTTCAGCCCGAAAACATCATTATTCCGTAAGAGATGGAAGCATTTAAATTTACTGAAAAATGACGAGGATGACTTCACTACGTTCGCTAGCATTGTAAATAATCAGCGTGAGGAATTCCAATTGGCAGAACTAAGCCCGGACAACTTCAAATGCTTAAATATTTGCACAGAGTTTAGTGTCAGCTACAGGCATGGAAATCTAAATAAACAGAAACCGAATCCATCTTGACTCTGCAAAATCTGTTAAAAGATTGTCAGAGATGTATAAACGTTCAGCAGAATGCTAAGAATATTGAAATAAGCAATGTGTCGCACATCAAAAAGGTGCACCCCCAAAAAAAACAATAAAGAAAAAAGACATTACTCCAAACCCCTGCTATGTATGTAGAAGACATTTTTATAATGTTTGACCATTTAAAAACGAAGAATGCTTTCATTGTGGGAAAAAGAACACAAAAATGTCTCACTGCAAGACGAAAATTAAAAAGCGTGTTAAGAATTTCGTTAGAGTGACTAACGATAATGAATCTTTAAGTTGGACTACAAAAAATTAGTACAGGTGAAAATCATAAACCAAAATTTCAAGTTACAACTGGACAGTGGTTCTGATTTAAGCATAATAAATTTTTATACTTGAAGGAAAATAGAAAAACTAACATTAATGGTTTAAAAAATAGCTTGTACTGTCACAGGTGAGAAAATTAAATTCATAGGCGAATTTATTGCAAATGGAACGTCAAACAAAGAACGTTAAAATTAAAAATATTTGTAATGAAAAACACAAATAATCTTTTTGGAACAGAGTGGAGTAAACACTTCAAATTAGGGAACTTCATTTTGCCAAAAGTGAGTTCTGTCGACGAAACAGAAGCTCTAAAATAAGAATTTAAAAATAAATTCCCAGAGGTATTTTCTGGTAGGCTTGGTAGATATACCAAGTTAAAAGCGAAATTCAAGCTGAAAGAAAGCATACAATCAGTCTTCAATATATATATATATATATATATATATATATATATATATATATATATATATACCCTTTGCGGCGGTCAAATAAATAAACAACGAGCTTGATAGACTAGAAAAATTGGTGTTTTGTCCAAAATCGAGTACTGAGACTGGACTTTGCGGACAATATATATTTTTAAAAAGTCAAAGATATGCGTCTGCGCTGATTTTTCCACGGGCTTTTACAGTGCCCGCAAAGATTATCACTTACCACTTCTGGGGCCGGAAGAAGTTTTTGCGCAGCTTAGCGAAGGCAAGATTTTTCAAAAATAGACTTTAGCAACGTACATCTTCAAATTCATGTCGATGAAGAATGCACAAACTTTTTAACTATACACACAGAGGATTATATACATTTGATCGCTTGCCGTTTGGCATTAAAGTCACTCCAGCTATCTTCCAGCAAGTGACGGACACGATACTAAGTGTTCTCGACTTTGCAGTCGCATATCTTGATGATATTCTGCTGAGAAATGAAAACGCTGAAAAACATATAAAAAATTTTGGCGGGGGTGTTTAAGAGAATTCAAGATTATGGATTCAAGCTAAGTGACGAAAATTGTGAATTCTTTACGGACAAAATTAAGTCCTTGGGACATATAATTGACAAGAATAGAATGAGGTTGGATCCAGCGTGAGCCAGTGCTATTAAGAACATGCCTTTAAAATGTCAGTTTCCTACAGAATTTCCTGGAATTATCTAGCTATTACATTTTTTTTTTTTTTTGTGAGAAACATACATTGCTTAAGAGCGCCACTAAATAAACCTTTGAAGAAAGACACAAAATAAGTCTGGACGACGGAATGCCAGAAAACATTAAAAAAATAAAACTATATTAACTTCAGATTTATTTTTGGCACATTACGACCCTGAAAAATAATTGACCATGGCAAGTGACAGGAGTTTGTTTTAAACTTGTTTTGTGCATTTCATAGATTTATTCACGGGAGAACATTTACAAAGCAGACAGGTTATAAACTGTTGTTAGTAATCTATGGGTAAAAAAAAAAAAGGATTACCGATTCATACGGCTAATAGATTGCAAAGATGAGGAACCATTCTTCTAAATGATGACTTTAGAATGGAGTTTTTGCCATCGATTAAGCTCAGTCATACGGACAGACCGTCCAAACTGATATCAAGGAATAATGAATCATTCGAAGACACAGTCATTAATGCTCTACAATCGGAGGTAAAGATTTAAAATATTTTGTGCAGTACTGAGCAGGAACTACCATTAAATTTCGAAGATATAAAAAAGAAAGCACTAAAGGACAAATTCATTATTGAAATGAAAAATAAATCAAAAGACAATAATAAAAAAGACTCTGAAATTTTTTCAATATGTGACATTTCATATACTGCGAAATAGTAGTGGTATCTCTAGCACTACAAAAAAGGATCCTGAAAGAATTCCACGCAAGACACCCTGGTATATTCAGCATGAAGAGCGTAATGAGAAATTATGTTTACTGGTGTAGCATGGATAAAGACACTGAAACTTTGGTAAAGTCGTGCAAAAGCTGTGCTTTGGCGGCTAAGGCACCAGCAATTAAGTTTAATCCATGGACAAACACTGACTGTACTAACCACGTCTTTATATTGATGTTGCGGGTCCAATAATTGGATCATACTCTTGTGGTAGACAGGTTTTCGAAACAGCCAGAGATTTTCAGATATAAGAGTCCAACCATGCAAGTCGTAATACAGTTTTTACATAAACTATTCGCGAAGTTTAGAGTTTCAGAATCGATTCTGTTTCTGAAAATGATACGCAGTTTACACTGAGAGAGTTCAAATAATTTTGCAATATGTTTGTGTTAAATCACACTACAATTGCCTCTTATCATTCTAAAAGCAACGGCCAGGCAGAGCGTTTCGTGGACATATTCAAAAGAGCTTTAAGAAAAGCCAACGGCGGATCCACAGATGCAGCAATACGACAATTTCTTCAGGTTTATAGACTGACACTGAATAAAAACGTGCCTTCAGCAATATCTCCGGAAGAGATTATATTTGTGCGTAAGATATGATCAGTGTTTGATAAACTGATTTAAAAAAAAAAAAAAATATGAGCATACAGAAAAAAATAGGAAGGACTTTTACAGAATTGATCAGAAGATTTTTTTTTATCACGTGGATCTAGTAAATAAGATGCATTGGGAAGTCGGTGCTATTGTGTGAAGAATCGAAAAAATGGCATATCTGGTTAAAGGACCAGAATTAGTGCACAAAAGGCACTACAACTTAATAAAAAAGAGGCATGAAGTTGAAGAGAACAATTCTTCAGATAAGGTGCAATCTATGGAGGCTCTCTTTGTTACGTCTGTTGTGTCCATCCAACAAAAAGCTTCGAAAATAGAGGTCCAGAAAAAGCGAAGAGGTAAAAAATGGATACAGTAAGGATTGACATCGACCCTAAAATGAAAAAATATTAACTCTGGAAAGAGCCAATCTAAAAAGGGCGCTGTTGTATATCTACCTATACACAACAATAAAATGTCCCTATCCTCTTTAATACGTGGACACTATTGTAGTGTACTAGAAGAAATTGATTATACTGACTAGCTGTTTACTAGCAGTATATCTATTCCATGCATCATGCAGGTCTTGTACTTGTTGATATACTATTATTCTCATCCCCGTTTTGTTGATTATCCACGTAGTAACCTTTTAGGTCTACAATACACGCATGCGCGCACGCACACACACACACACACACACACACACACACACACACACACACACATTGATTGAGTGTTTAATACTTAGTTTTTGGTCATAATAAGGTTAGACCAGTACAAATTTGTATTAAAAAGTGCTCGATACAATTATATTGTAAAAAATTTTGAATATTCTCCATTTTTAAACGAGTTATTTCGTTACACAGGTTTCTACCATGAGTGTTGTCTTCAGGTGATTTTTAATAACTGATTTAACTGTTTACCGTTTTTCTTTTTAAGAACGCTCTTGTAACGGTGTTTTATTTGAACGTTCACGTGGCAGGGAATTTATGAACAATTTACGCACAATTTTTACATTAAAACGGATTATGGTGTTTTCAGCCATGAATGTATGAACCTAAGAGGTATTTCTTAGTGTAGATGCATTCAGTCATAATTTCCGTTCTTTCATTTAACAGTTCGTCTTTATTTGGGTATGTCATAATTTCTAATTTTTCTTCTTGGCACAGTCTGCATATTTTTCCACTGTTGTAAGTCTTGGCTGTTTTTACAATGCTCCACGTTATGTCTGGGTCTTTTCCATATTTTGATTTTATTTTCCAGATGTGGCTAGCCAGTTGTTTTTAATTTTTCTAGTTTAAATGTAGATCTGTGATTAAACCACCTGGTCTTAAAGGTGTCTTTGGTTGAGCCCAAATATATTTTGTTTTGACCATATGGGTCATGTACCTCTGCCTTGCAAATTATTTATATTTGTGTTGCAGAGACCTTGAAATGAACATTTATTTTTGTCCCTGCAGTTGCATTCTTTGTTAGTGGTTTTGTTTTGTACGATGTTATTTAAGTTTCTGCCGTTGTGTTTTTTTATGAAACTATCTAAATTATTAGTGCACTTAGTTTGATTGTGTTTCTGTTGAAAATTTTGTTTAGTTCTGATTATTTTAGAAAGTGTCTATCTATTAGTTTTAAAAATATTTGACCTATTTTGGTCTGTACTTCTAAATTAAATGGTGGGTTGAACCAGATACTGTTTCGTTTTCTATTGTTGTTTTGGATTTGTTTGTTTGGTTGAGAATTATATTGTAAAATGTTTTTATGGTAGAAAGCTTGGTAGCAAAATAACTTGTTTAAAAATGGAATATATATATATATATATACCAATGCAGAGAAATTACATCACATGTATCTACACGTCAAAGCAAAGTGTAAGGAGAAACAAAGGATGGGTTTTACATATAATATGGAGATATTCTTGTGTCTAAAGAAGCCATTTTTAGGATTCAAGATTCAAACCAGCCTGATTCATTTATGTCCCAGGTGAGGATATATTCCATGAACAGGAAACAGCACCCACTATTCTGACCAGTTTGAACTCCAATAATTTATATCACCTTGATATAAGCTACCTAGTTGGTGTTCACATAGACTTACCAGATGTTAGAGCACATGACATGGTCACACTAACTCCATTATCTTTCCATGTAATCCTTTGACTTTTGGGACATCAGTGTATATTGTCTGTGCTGGTTGATTATTTTAACACTCCTATGAATATATTATTCTTTCACTGAAATTTGATTTTCTTATAAATAGTTTGTGAAACCAATGCACTTCTCCCTTTATTATGACCATATACTCAAATTTCAACTTTAATGTTTATTGTTATTGAACAAAAATAAATGCCCACACATTTTTGTAAGTAAACGAACAAACAAAAATCCAACACTAAGTAAGAAAACTAAGATAACCATTATTTATTCTATCTGATTCTGAAATAGACTTTTTACATGGTTTTCTTTGTTGTCTTTGGTCATAAATAACTGTTTTCTGTAAAGTGCATTGGTTGAATATCATTCAACCTAACATAAGTTTTGTTCTGCTTTTCATATTTTGCATGAACTCAACTTTGCTAATTTGATTTTCTAATGTTTTCACTTCAATACATACAGGGTGTGATGGATAAATTATGCAAAAACAAAAATAACACTGAAATCTCATTTTAACAGCTATATTTAACAAAATTATGCAAAAATGTTTTGAAATAACAAAAACTCAATTTATTCAATAAAATCATCATTGGCTTCAACCATGGCCTACAGATTTTTTTTCCAAAACTTCTGCATCTATTCTAGACAGTCTCTTTGTTAAGTTGGTGAATGCTGCCAGAGAATAATCAAAGGGGTTGCAGTCTGGGGAGTTAGGTGGAGTTGCAAGGAGTGATGTGACCACAAATTGTCTGACAGACATGACTTGGTTCTCCTGCTTGTGTGGCAAGGGCCATTTTGCTAGACAGGGAGCCTTCTAGCAATGATCTTCTTTACTCAGAGCAGTACTACCACATCAAAGCACTTAATGTAGGCCTCCATGATGTAACCCTATTTTCAGATGGCTGGTACTAATTTTAAGTGATTTTCAAGATGAACAGAGATTTCTCTAAAATTGAAGAATACAATTATTTTTGTCAGAAAAAGTAGCTGAAGTGATAAAAAGTGAAAAATACAGATTCAAAGTGCCAAGAGTATAAATTGCTTTTGTTACAGGAGGAAATTAGTTAAATGGGCCCTGTGTTTAGAATAAGAAGGTTGGTTGGGGCTTGCTGCAAGAAAGTAGTAGGAAACTGTGATGAATTGAAGTAGACAAGCTGAAATGGCCTGCTACAAGAGAGAAATTGCAAGTAACAGTCAGTCCAAATTCAACCAGCTGCAAATTGAATAAACCATCATTCTGTATGGATATAGAACATGAATATTATCCTGCTACTGAAAAACCAGCCAACTGATTTTTTTTTTCATTGCTTAATTTTGACTTGCTTGTAATCTTGTATTTATTCGATATATATAAATATATATAAATCTACACCATGTTGCTGCTGTCTTAATTCTGGTTTTCACTATATACCAATACCTCACATGTCTGGGCCAACCTCATCAAGTGACAACAAATAATCCAGCTTTGGCTAATCCGAGATCAACAACACAGCGTGGGCAGAATTGACTGAAGGTCAGGAAGGATGGCTGGACTCAGCCAGGGGTCATGTTATAATGAGTCTGAGGCTATGTGGGATGATGAATAGAGAGATAACATTAACATCACCAGTGATCACTCCAAACACCATGATGTTGACTGGACATATCATCCAATTCTTTCTTAATCCACAGTATTGTCCTCAGATTAACACTCAAGCATTCTGAAATGTTGGCATTAGAGCTTCTGTTGTGAATGCCAAGCTGTACTGCATGCTGTTTTAAAATTTATGAATTGCATGATGGTGCTCTATTTCTCACAGATGGTGCCTAACTGACCCTATTATATTGGGCAGTCAGCAAAATAAAAAAACAGAAAACATGCATGAAATTTGAAATATAAAATGGTAACAATTTAACATTTGTATGTGCATGAGTAGAGCAGAAGACAAAAATTCTTATTTCTTTCACTGTCTTTAATTATCACCCAGATTTTTAAGTACACATTTTGACATTAATATATTTCCTATGAACCATAATCTGGAAAATGATGTGAAAAGATATTTTTCACTTTCAGCAACATTATATCTGCCCATTATTTTGATATTACACAGTGTCCAAAAATTTATGTCATAAAAGCGATAGCATTAAAATGGCAAAAAAATTGGATTCCTGATATAAAATAAAATCTACAAATCAATCAATAAAACAATCAATATTCTTCAAATAATAAAAAAAGGAATCCAGGCACTTTAAAAATAATCATTTCTGGAGAAAAAGAAAATCCTTATTATTCACCATTTTATAAAGTCTGGATTGGTTGGGAATTTTTTGTCAACCATTCCAATAAATAATAAACTAAATAAGTAGTGTTCATTACTTTTGTTTTAAATTGTCAAGAGCAAATAAGATGTATAAATTTACTTTCATATGTTTAAATTTTAATAAAATCATTGCTTTTAAAATCATAAACTTTGCCAAGGAGTGAAGGTAGTTAAAATAATAGCAGTGTCAATGGAAAAACCATCTTTTGACATTGTTTTTTTTTTTGTACAAAATAATTTATCGCACACATTAGATTTGCCACATGATCATTTATCACAAACATTAGAACATTTCATACCTAAATATTTTACTCCTTGATGATGGTGCATCCATTAAATTTTTCAAAAATTCCTTTCTCTGTGTTTCATGCTAAAAGCAAACATTTACTAAATACGCGTGGCAGCCACAGACTTTGATGTAATTTTTGTCATACAAATTTTAACAGCAAAATCCCATTTATGCATATGCATTCCTTCTCAAAATGTATCAACATGAGCATAAATTTCATTATATTTTTACAATCATTAAAATCATTTACTTTTATTTGTGCATTGTTTAAATTATTCTTGTAAATAAAAAGCCAAATAAATAATGTTTGACATTTTTGCTGTATTTTCTTGAGAAAAACAAAGTATAAATCCAGGTACTTTAAAACTATTTCTTGAATTTCTGTCACTAGAGCAAATGAAAGAAATGCCTGGAAAATGCATTTTTTAGAAATGTATAATTACAGTTACTCATTGTTATTTTTTATTTAAATTTGATTGCTCACAGACATTTTTTATCAATTTATTAATAAAAAAAAAATGTTTACATGTTTATTTTTATATGGTAAATAAATATTGTATTGAACTTGGTTCATGTTGTATTGCTGAGGTGGATATGATACACACAGAGGTGTGCTGCGGTATTATTCAGCACAATATCTGTTGCTAAACAAATATACACAGAACAGTACAATAGTTACAATGACAGACAAGACAGAACTTACAACACAGAGAGGAGGGGTTTAGATTGCAATAGTTGTTGAAGTAGTCAACAAATTTCTGGTGTTACCAAACAGGGATTACAGTCTGATATAAAAGAAAAATGCTGCAGTTGTTTAGAACAGGGATATGGGTTCAATTACAAAAACAATTTCACCCTTTAAAAATGGAAAAGAAAAAACTCTTGAGAAAGCAAAAATAATGCAAGGCAGAAAATACAGTGAACCCACCTCAGTTTTTAAACTGAATACTCAAGAAGGATGTCTCAGTACAAAGGGGTTAGGTGAATTCTTCAGGCTGTTGTATACAAGGCCTGTCATAGGTACTTGAAAGTTGCTGGAAAGTTAATATTGAATATGCATTTTTAATTCTTAGGAAGACACAGAATGGAATGATAAATCCTGAGGATAGAATTTGTTAAATCAGTTGACTCTTTCTCTCCTCTCTCATGTTGATTTATGACCCCTTTTTCTAGGAGTGCTATCACTTCTTCCTCAATGTTTAATTGTTTTCTTCTTGATTGTTAATTGCTTTCTGTTGATCCACTAATAGAAGTACCTTTTATTTAACAAAGTAGGATCACATTGGCTTCTTTCTCCATTAATTCAAAAAATGAATCTGCAATGATTCTCTAATTTTGGCAGGTTTCAACCTCTGAGTTGAAAAAGACCATAAAAAATGTAACAATTTTACACAAATAATTTTGACAGTTCTTTAACCACCAATTTTAAAACAGATTTTTACCACTGCAACAATTGATTCCTACAAGCCTACAAACCCATCTAGTGTAAAAATACACCTTTCTAAAAAAAATATAGTGTATATAAAAAAGAAACAGACGATTATGCATTCATTTGCTACACTAAAGACTGAATTATAAAATAAAATTTTTATGAAAGAATAAAAGTGCCTGATTGTATTTTTAAGTTTATCTCTTAATATATATAAGTGTGTTTGAATATAGCAATGACTGTATCAGTAACAAGGATGGATTGCAACATATGGAGAAATTGATCCAAGTTTATTTATAAGACAAAATTACAAGTGTCTATATAACATTCAAAGAATTTTCTTTTACTCTCAGACTCCAAAAATATCATCAATGTTTTTGTACATTACAAAATTTTCTATGAAAATTGTAGAAATTTGGAATTACTTTACCTGACTGGAAATTGCCCAGGCCTTTTTTGTGCTGAACACTGTAAACCTATGAGAGAAGAATGAAAAATTAATGAAAAGCACATATAGAAAGTTGACGTTCCAAATTGTGAAGTGTGAATGATATGTTGAAAAAGTATTCACTGATATTTCTTTTTCAGAAAACACCCTTCTGGCTATTAAAGAAGTAGAAACAGTAAATTTTAATCATCATAAAATATGACAGGAGAATTTATTGAGGAAAGTATTGTGAAATTAAATTGAATTCCACAGTCAAGGTAACATTGAGTGTTTCCAATGTGATTTATGAAGACATTTTACCAGTAATTTTCCAATGAAATATGTTAATGCAGTTGTAGAATCTAACCAGATTAATATGACTCTGTTTAATATCAATTCACTTCATCAAACATAGTTTCTTTAAATTGAAAAATAGAAATGCTTTGAGTTGATTCAAATGAAAAATGTCTTGTCATGTATACTGCATGTTCTCAAACTGGATAAATATGACTTGGATTTTCTTTGGCACTGTAAATGGCCAGGATAAAAAGTTAGTGAAAATTTGGGAATATAAATAATCAAATATTTTGTTTTATAGATAGAGTGATGGTAAAATCTGCTAAAGAAGTGAAATTCCATGTGCCAATATAGCCAGTGTAATAACGTATATTGAATCTAACATTAAACATTATTTATTCTTACTTTTAAGTCATAAGTCTTTGAAAGTTACTGAACTTTAAAAGTAACAGTTGTCAGATTGTTGGTATATCATTTAAATTAAAACTACTAATTCTAGTTCCTAAACTTTTCCATTTACAAAGAGGTTGAAAAAGTTCCAAACATTGTGTTACGTGTGAAATCTTTGGATTCATGCTCTAGGGCTGGGAAGAGAAAGAAAGTGGAAAATTTTGCTCGTGCATCAAAGGAGAAATTTATATCTTTGTTCAAAAAGAGTGAAGCATTTTAAAGATGAGAAGTTTTAGAAACTCCTCATCACTTCAGTCTGTTACTATTGCTGAATTTGTATGGCTTCGAATAACAAATTAGAGAGCAGAGAGCAGAGTTCAAATTTTAATTAGCTCTGTTATATTTTCTTTTGAACAGGCATGAATCCATTTCTTACTGATATGGGTTAAATAATAGGAAAAATCCTGTTATTCTCAAAAAATTGTTAATGCAATATTCACATGCAAAAAAAAGGTTCTTACAATCTAAAACATGTTTCAGTTTTATATAATATGGGTTGAGATGCTATAAAAATAAATCCATTAATCAACACTTGTTGAATTTGTATTAAGTTTGAAAACCTCCACTATTATTATCCCTTGACTACAAATTTAATGATACAGTCTGTCTTGTTTTAATGCTGCATCAGTCTTGGATTCTGTAACTCATTTATTTTCAGTAAATCTTTTAAATTAAAAGCTACATCTACTGGTCCTGATAGTCTTCCATTAATAAATGTTATTAGAGATTGAAAATGCTTCAAACATTGTGTTACATGTTAAACTTTTGAGTTGGTGCTGTAGAGCAGAAAAGAGAAAGCAAACTGAAAAATTTCATTGATAGTTTTCTCATGCTTGAAAAGAGAAATTCATGTCTTTGGTAAAAAAATATTGAAGCCTTTAATAAGGAGTTTCTAAAACTTATCACTGAAGTCTGTGACTCTTGACAAATTTGTATTAAGTTTAGAAAACCTTCATTACAACCTGTGGTTTGGTTGTTGCTTGGTACCAAATTTAGTAAATCAGTCCGTCTCGATTTAATGGACCATCTCTACAATTAGTGATGGATTCTGAATCTCATTGTTTCATCTGCTCCATAATTTGCTTCCTAAGAATAGAGATTATTTGTAAAATTTGATGTGGATCACTTGCTAACTGTTTTTGAATAACAATGGGGAAAAGATTTAATGTTGAACACTATCTGAAGATGAATGAGAAATACTGCAGCTGAAAGTACATTTAGCAATAGCACTGTGAAATGTGACAATTTGATAGTGGCTGAAGCAACATGGCAAACATTGGAAGATAAGAAGTGTGAGGCAGAAGTAGCTTTGATATGGAATGTTTGGGCTAAAAGTGCTCTTCAGTGTCACTTGGTACATAGCCCAAATAAACTTTGTTTTTATGGAAACAGACCCTCAGTTCTGACTGATCAGTTGCCTGCTCTACATTCTACAACAACTAGAAATTAAAGTTTCTGCATGCAGCAAGAAAAAAACTTGATGGAAGCTAAAGCTAGTGAAAGTATCAGAAGGGCACTGAGGTTTGGATTCATGCGGATTTTATGATGACTAAGTCTATTATAAAAGACAAGGCTTGGATTGGTCCTGCCAAAATGTTTGCAAGGAAGGACTATGTATATTGATCAAGCATGAAGGTGCATTTTAGATGAATGTAAATTTTAGAATACATACATGCCAACTAATGAAAATAATGAATGAAGCAAACTTAAAATCTGAAACCACATGAACACAAGAATAAAAAGAAAACATCTAATGAGGCAATTTGAATTCTAAATTGAAAAGACATTGAAACAATTTTCTTTTTGTTGGTTGTGTATCTGCCAACAAAGAGGAGTGGAAAACTCAGCAGCACCAGAATCAAACACTGAATCATGAAGAGAAAGGCACATAGGAACATCATGCGTATAGAATGAATGCAACTGAGACACTGGTAACCCAAACAAAGCTGAACAAATCTGAAATGATGTTGGGCAATACAAAAGGAAATCCTTGGTAATGCATGGCAATCCAGAAAATGTACCTACTTTTATGGAGCCTAAATCGGTAGCAGTTGGCTAGGTAAGGAATCGTTTGTATAGTTAACACCACTTAGCTTACTGTCCCGACTATTTCATGGGGAAGCTGGTTAATATTCTATAATTGAAAAGTATTGTGACACACAACACTAACAAACCCTTTCTAAATATGGAAATCAATTCAATAGCTAAATCTAACTCTAAGAAGGTCGGATCACTGTGTTGGGCCAGATAGTTCATCTCATTAGAATCTATCTTGCACATTTATAAATCTACCATTTGACCGTGCATTGAATACCATTGCTATATCTAGTCAGGTCCTTTTGCTATTCATCTTGGTTTTCTAAAAAAGATCCGAAGATGGATCTGCAATGTAATTGATCCCAACTTTGTGGGTCAACTTCAGTCACTTTCTCACCAATCAGACGTGTCTTTCCTCTGTCTCTTCTACAAATATTTTCACGGCTTCTGCTCTGATGAGCTTCTTTCTCTGGTGACCTGACCACATAAATTTACTCATGGCACTAGATTGGTATCTAGATCCCACCCTTCTACAGTCAAAATTGTCAAATATAACCGGCACTTTTACTATTTCAGTTTCTTTTCTCACACTTCCTGTCTGTGGAACTCTCTTTCACACAACTGCTTCCATGATAATTACAATCTTCAAAAGTTTAAATGCAACATCAATTGCCATCTTCTATCTCCATGATTCCCATCTTTCTCTTATCCTTATACCTTGTTCTCTCTCTCTCTCTCTCTCTCTCTCTCTCTCTCTCTCTCTCTCTCTCTCTCTCTCTCTCTCATTGAAACCCCCTACGCACCAGTGGTATTCTTGCCATGCTGGGCGGAACAGTTATAAAAAAAAGAAGGAACCAAATGCACATATGACCACTGAGAGAGGCTGATTCTCACTTCCAGCTCAGAACAAAACCAATGCCCTGGAAACCCAGTCAGAAAGAGCCAATCACAGTTGAAAAGCTATTGTCAAATGAGCCATGGTTGGATTCTAAAAGAACTGTAACAAGAAGTGATTGTGTAATCAACAAACTATCTTAATCTTCCTTTGACATTATTTTGGTCATATAATTGTGATTCTGTTATGTGCTTGTTTGGTGATTAAAGTCATGGGGACAGACATGATTGTTGACAAAAAAATTTAAAACTACATAAAACCAATTAGTAATACTAACTTATTATTTCTTTTATTAACCAATCAGACTCATAATAAAAATTTGCCTGGGGTCAGTTGTCTCCCCATTGGTGCCTGGCAGATTCAAATGTTATTTGTGCTTGGCTTATTTCTTTAGACATGTACAACCACATCATATATGTCTGGCTCAGCCAGATGTATCACATGATGTTTGTAAAAAAAGCAATGTTTGGAAACATTCTGAAGTGAAAACCTTATTTGAAGCTAATAAAGCTTTATCAAAGCTGAAATCTGAGGCTACATATATTTCCCAAAGTTGGAAAAACAATCAGATTTGAATGTTATTCACTATTTAGATGCCCACATATTTATACTTTTTAAAATTCTTTCACCCCAAGCAAGGCAATAAAGCCACTAAGATGCAAGGGGTTAAGAGAGTGAAAGAAACAAAAGACAATAAATGAACCGGATTTAAGGAGACAGGTGAGAATGAGTCATGTTACACTTAAATATTTGAAGATCGTAGTTGACAGGAAAGCAAGGAGTCAGTGAGAAGCCTGGAAGACAGATTTTCACAAGGAGGTTTTATTTTTGTTGGTGGTAAGAAAAACAAAATGGCCCCAATGTGTTGTTCATCAAAACTAACTGATTGGTTAACAGTCCATTAGTGCCAGACACTGTAGCACTTAGCAAAACTGTCAATGCTGATGTTTTTATAGCTGTTATGACACAGGAGATATTTCAACTGCCCAGATTAACTGAAGCTCTTTGCAAAACTGATAATAAATCTCTTATAGAGATATTAAAATCAACTAATCTTGTTTGTAATTGTCATCTATGAGTGGATGCTGCTTGAGGGAAAAATGATGACAAAAATGAGATTCAAATAGAATGAAGGATCACGGGCCATGTATAGATCTTTGAACTGTCTGACAAAGGCAGGAGTTTCCTCTTAGATTTTAAAAGACATATTGTATCAGTAACCGATTCTGATACTTATTATAAATATAAAACAATTCATCTTCAAAAGAAGATGACACCAGCAATGTCAAGATTTATGTTTCTTGTTTTATGTTTATGTCCCTTGTCATTATATAATTCTTCAGTTTGAAATAAATATGGCAGTCATGTCTATGTATTTGTAGCTGCTAAACAGATTTACACATATTTGGTTGAATAAATCTGTGTACAAACATCTAGATATTATCTATGAAATTCAGTTTTAAAAAAATGCTTTATACCTCTATTCCAAACCAATAATTTAATTAATTTTTGTGGGTTTGAGTCAACACGTACACACACAGGCTGTCCACTGTGTGAGTCCAAAACAAATAGAATAAATGAAGATGATTAGTTTTTTCACTTGACTTGTTTTGATAAATTGTCCGAAGCTTTTTATGTTTTCTCAAATTTGATTGGTCATATTTCTTCTCAGATTTTCTCTGCTTTATTTCTGCAAAATTCAATGAATTAATTTAAAAATGTTGAAATTCTTTTTTTCTTTAATTTTGAACTTTATTCCTGATAGGTTTTATATTATCATCATCATCATTATCATTCACCTCTTCATCTTTGCTCATATATTTTCTTGCCTTTCTAATTTCATTAAATAATACTTGCTCACACATGGCCTTTAAGCTGAAATAATATATTACCTTTCTTTTTAAATAAAATAATTCTTAAATAGTGAGACTGTACCAATCATACATTTCCAAGTCTATGTAAAGATTCTTGTTTTCAATGATGGAAGGAAAACTAAAATTATAATGTAGACTAGAGGTAATAAAGACATAAATAATGTTAAGCAATATTTTTTAAAACTGAATATTTTAAAAGTAATTGAATTTGAGGAAATTGTCTACATAACTGCAGATCTTTAAAGTTGGCTGAAGTATGGTTGAAAGAGATTTATTACTAAACATTTGGACAATATTCAAACATATACATTCTTGTATGTGAACCAGAAAAGTAAGTTAAAAAGTTTTAAAAAATTCCTTGTCTTTTTATTTTCAATGAAATGTGCATAATACACACACACACACACACACACACACACACACACACACACACACACACACACAGTGAGGGAGGTGGCATATTTTCCTTGAAAATGGAAAAATGGAATGGCTAACTTGAAATGTAAATCTTTTTTCTAGCAATCAGATTTGTCGACTGTCATTTCAATTTATTTGTTAATATGTTTGCCTTTCTTAACTCACTCATCTGACAGACATCAAAAGATAAAATCTGTAATTTTTTAATACTTACTACTCTTACCTATTTAATACTTACCTACTGTCTCTCTACACTTTACAGTATTTAGGAACCAAGTTTTACAATGTTACAATGTTCTTCACCAATAAATTGAAGACTCTTGGCTACTGATATTTGTTTATGTTATGTATATAGCACCTTAAAACCTGCCTTTATTTGATGTGTGCTGATAGTTTAGGGGTAGAATCCTTTCCAAATCCATCAAGTTTCAATCCCAGCTTAAAACAATTGGATGAGCTGTACTACAGCAAAACAGGCTTATATGCAGATGACTAAATATGTATGTTCATGTGGAGATGAATATCAACCATGAAACAAGACTTTTTAAGTTACAATAAAATTTCTATTTTTATTATTTTATTTCATTTTATTGTTTTTAATGATTTTAGAGTGCAAATGTTTGAGAAAATAAGATTTACTTTTGATGCAAATCACCATAAAAGCTAATATGATATTTAAAAACAAATTACACTGATTGCAAAAGTCTTTTGAAAATGGCTTGTGTTAGCTGAAAATATTTTTTCCATGGGAAAATATATATAACTTTACCATGGAGATAGAAAATGTAAGTTATATTGAACGTAATATACAAACTGGAACACGAGTTAGTCAATTCAGGAATACTATTAGTAGAAATAATATATACAGTCTTGAAGTGAAAAGTATGTCCGGGTAACGGATTATAGCTGTGTGGAGCTCAGAGCAACTGCAACTACAACTGTGATTCCAGATCCAACTCCAACTAAGCAACTCTCACCTTACAACTTAAACTCAACCAAACTTTAGGCAGGATTATATGCACACTCAGTTGAGTCCATTATTATGTACAAAGGGTTGATCCCACAACAATATATATAATTCCAAGTGAAGAGGACTCAAGGTTTTACTATTTTGAGTGCCCCGGCATTTATTTTATTATGAACAGTGCTCAATATATTAAATATTATAGAGCTTAATATAATTATATAGTTATGAATTAATTGTACATTGCAACACAGAAATTACTATGTTTCGAGATAGCTTTTCATCATCAGGCAATGTTTGATGTTGGTTGTGCACAATGTATTTCTCTCGTTCAGAAACTTTAAGGAACAAAATATATTGTCTGTGTGCACATGATGTTACTGAGTAATAGTTTAACACAAATTCTTATTATAAAGTTCGTTTAAAAACAATCTACTATGTAAAAGATTGTTTTTATTTTTCTATTGTTTGGAAGATTTTTCTGGTATCCAGTGAAAATTTGAATATAAATTGTCTGATATCTGAGTACTTTCCATTTTCATATGCCACTATAAGAAAGTAAAAGAAAATGATAACAAAAATTGACATGTGAAGGTGAGATACTTTAAGAAAATAACATGGCATTTAAAGATGCAATATTTAAAGAAAAAACTGAGATAGCATGAGCTAGCACAAAATATACATATATTGACAACTTTATCAAAAAAACACTTTAATAATATCTTGTGAAAGCAGAATGTATTCAGGCATTGAACAATTTATATTTAAATTTTCACTGAAGAACAAAAAAATGGTTGAAAATGTGGAAATAAATAATTTTTTAAGGAAATTTCATTGGTCTTTAACCAAACTTGTACTAAAAACAAATTACTGCTTAAATACACCCTTATATATATATATATATATATATATATATATATATATATATATGTATATGTGTGTGTGTGTGTGTGTGTGTGTGTGTGTATTTGTGTGTATATATGAAGGGTGATTGAAAAGTAAATCCCTATTTTAAATCCCATCTAACTATGATTTTTACAAGACAGGAGAGTCAATCATACATAAAATAGAGAGTTACTTTTCAATCACCCTAAGTTTTGTTAAAAATGACAGACAAGATGCTACGGTTAAGACTTAATTTTTTCATGTGATCTTATGATTTTTTTACTTTCAGAATATAATTTATATAAAAATAAGAATGTATACTCAAATAAAGCAAAATATATTTTCAGTTAAAAGTAAAATAATTTCTTCCTAGATAATGGCTAAAATATAGGTGAAAGCACTTGGATAAATGAAACTTTCAGACAATTTTCATATAATTTTTGTGAAAAAATTTACAAGATCACATGAAAAATTATATAAAATACTTAACCATACACTTTGTCTCGTATTTTCAACAAAACTTGCATAAAAAAGAGTTTGCATCCTAAATACATGGTATATATCTGTATATATATATATATATATATTTGTCTATCTATCTATCCATCTATATTGGGTGTGATGGGTTAGTTCTTGCCAGTTTATATTTTTAATTTCATGTCAAAAATGCTAATATGAATATTTCAGAGTGCTTGAGTGTCAATCTGAGTACAATGCAGAGGATTTGGAAAGAGTTGAATGATATATCAAGTTACCATCATAGTGTTTGATGAAAGTGATGTTATGCTTCCATTTATCTCCCCACAAAGCCTCAGACTCAACACAGATGCCTTAATAAAGTGCCCTAAGAAGGTAGTGGGTGAAGAGGGTGACTGCTGGAAGACACCTACTGGACTTTGTAGTATAGCACACAAGCAGAAGTCATGACTGTCAGATGATTTCTGCAACCATATCACCCCTTAAATCTGGCCACCTAACTCTCTAGATTGCAAATCCTTGATTATTATAAGTGGGAAGCAGTTGAGTGAGAGATCAATAAAACTCCATGTAACAGCAAAGATAAACTAAAGGCAATGATTATAACATCATTCCATAATTTATATGAGGAGACTGTCTAGAAGAGCTGTAAAAGATGCTGCAGTTATCTAGAGGCCATGGTTAAAGCTAATGATGATTTTTTGAATAAATTTACTCTTCAGTATTTCAAGATATTTTTATGTAGTTTTGGTAAATATATCTGTCAAAATGTCAGTGTTATTTTCATTTTTGCCTAATTTAGACAACAAATCCTCTATCTCACCTAATATGTATGTATGTATGTATGTATGTATGTATGTATGTATGTATGTTTTGTGTGTGTACATATATATATATATATATATATATATATATATGTGTGTGTGTGTGTGTGTGTGTGTGTGTGTGTGTGTGTGTGTATTTCATTTGAAAAGAGGTTATTTCTGCAACCTAGGTTTAAACTTTTCAGTATCTTCAGGCAATTTATAATAACTGATTTTCCAATGTTTTCAAATATAAAACAAAGATTTTTATGAACACACAAATGGGATTTTTCAACAACCAAAAATTTAAAAATCAGGGAGGAGTTACGTAAGGATCTTAAACACTTTCAGCTTTGTATGATCCTAAAGTGTATTTCTGATGTGATTACATCAGAACATTTTTTCTCATCTTTAATTTAGTAATTTTCTTTGTTCTAGAAACAATACTATGGTTAACTTTACCTCTTGGCACAATCTGCAGACATCACTACTGTAGTAAGGTTTGGCTTTAATACTCCATATTATATCACGTTCTGTTCCATTTTGTTTCAGTTTCCACACATGATAAGCTAACCATGTGGTAAAATTAAAACAAAAAATGGAAAATTAAAAGTTCCAATCGCATGTTTGTAAAAATCCCTGTTGTATGTTTGAAATGTTGGAAAATCAGTTAGTATAAATCCCTGAAGACACCAAAACATTGAAACCTAGGTCATGGAAATAACTTATTTCCCAATGAAAAAAAATATTCAAAAACTCTACAATATATATATATATTAAGCACTTTTTAACATAACTGTGTACTGGTCTAGCTTAATTATGGCCCCAAAACTGATTAACAGTAATCATATATATATATATTGAAAAGTAACTCCCTATTTTATAGATATATATATATATTTTAATCGTATCACCCCAAGCAAGGCGGTAACACCACTGATGTGCAGGGGGCTATATAAGAGTAAAAAGATTAGGGAGCTACATAAGAGTAAAAAGATTAGACAGGAGGAGTGTGAAGAGAAAGATGAGCCAGTTAGAAGGAGCAAGAGAAGGATGGTAATACAGGTGTGATGACAGTTGCAAAGGTGGAGAGAAAGGAAAGGATAGCAGGGTGGTGTGGAAAAAACTAGAGTCAAGTGGTTAAGAGATGAGTATTGACATTGCATTTAAATTCCTGGAGGTTGTAGCCATCAGAAAAGCAGGAATATGGAAGCGAGTTCCACAGGCGAAAAGTGCGAGAAAAGAAGATGCAGGAATAGAATTGTCATCTGTATTTGGTTGATCTAACTGTGAAATGGGTGAGACCCAGCTGCCAGTCTGGTTGCATGAGTAAACACCTGTTGCAGGGGCATCAGTGACTTAAATTTGTTGGAGCAGAAGCCATGAAAGTATTTATAGAACAGGCAGAGGGAAGCCACATGCTGTCGGTTGGGAAGTGGCTGGAGTCGAGCCGTCAAGTCAGTACCTATCACATTACTGATTCACCTTTGAAGCATGTCAAGAACACTGAGATGAACAGCAGGGGCACCTGACCATATATGGCAGCAGTACTCCATGCAGGGATGAATGGTTGATTTGTATATATGCAGGATGGATTCAGGCGGAAAAAACATCCTGGCCTGACACAATGACCCAACCTTCCTAGCAGTAGATTTAGCTATTGACTCAATGTAATGGTTTCACTTGAGATCAGAAGAGAAGGTAAGGTTGAGGAGGAGCAGTGTATTGCTCTCAGGGAGACTCACTTGGTCCATGCTTATGGGAGGCAGGAGAGGTTGCCTTTGATGATTGACAGGCAGCAGCTTGGTCTTAGATGTATTGAAATTAACAAGCCACTTTTCACCCTAATCCACCACAGAATGTAGATCCCTCTCAAGATCAGCAGCATGGTTATGTTTGTCTGCCACACTGGATTTCTTATGTGGGAGTAAATTGTGGTGTCATCTGCTTAGATGCCTACTTGGCACTTGATCTTATCTGGGAGATCATTTATGAAAATGATGAGGGACACCAGCGTTTGTACAGTAGAATATGGAGGCATGCACATTCAAGACAACCTTCATCATGTGGTTATTTAGAAAAGATTGGATCAGATCAAGCCAGCATTCAGTAATACCATAGCCTCATAGCTTGCATAGGAGGCCAGCATGCCAAACCCTGTCAAAAGCCAGAGTCCAGAGCAACAGCACAAGCCTTGCCAGACTCCTCAAGGGCCTGGAACATGTACTCCATGATAGTTGTTCGCATGTTGGCCGTGGACCTGGCAAAGTGGAAGCCATACTGTCTGTCAGAGAATAGTTTATGAGCAGTAAGATGGTGAACTATTTCAGCATTAATAATGGCCTCGAACACTTTCCTGAAAAATGGTAGAAGGCTGATAGGACGATAGTTGGATGGGTCTGAGGGTTCACCAGAGTTCTTAAATGCAGGAACGACAGAAGAGGACTTCCAGCATGCAGGAAAACAGGAAGCAGAAAGGTAGTCATTATAGAGTTTAGAGAGGACAGAAGAAAGTTCAGGGGCACATTTCTTAAGGACAATCACCAGGATTCCATTACCACTGCTCACCTTATGAGGGTCAAGTTTTGATATTACTTGAGATACTACTGTCAGGGTAATGTATACATCGTTCAGTTTAGCCTCAGTTCTAATAGGGAAGTAAGTGGGTTGCAGGTACTCCAGATGAGTCAAATGTGGAGTTATATATTAGGACCTTCAATAAGTCTTGCCCACAGAATTCTTGTTGAGACTTATAGTGACCATGCTCTGTCAGAAACAATATGCAGAGATTGGTTTAGATGCTTTGAAAATAATGATTTTAAAGAATGCTCTGATGAACCAAAAAACAGTTTGAGGATAAAGAGTTGAAAGCATTAATTCATTAAGAATCATGTTAGGCACAAGCTGAACTTGCAGAATCATTGGGAGTTGATCACACAACATTTTTGAAATGTTTGAAAGTATTAGGAAGGGTTTAAAGCAAAGACATTGGGTGCTGTATGAGTTGAAGCAGAGAGACATTGAATGGCATCTTGTCACATGTGAACAGCTGATTCAATGTCAGAAAAAGGAAGAATTTTGGCATAGTACCTTGGCTGGCATTGAAAAGTGGATACATCATAATAACTCTAAGTGTAGAAGATCATAAATAAGCATGGCCATGCATCAACTATGACGATAAAGCCAAATATCTATGGTCTGAAGTTTCCTCTCTGTATTTGTTGTGATCAGCTGGGTGTAGTTTATTCTGATAAGGCAATAGGTTGCAAAACTGGTAAAACCCTACTTGCAAAATCTTAAATGGGAAGTGCTACCCAGCCAGCTATATTCACCAGACATTGCTCTGTTCAATTATCACTTGTTCTGATTGATGGCACATGGCCTGGCTGAGCAGCTATTTCATTCTTATGAATATATTAAAAAGTGGGTCAACTTGTGATTAGTCTCAAAAGTTGTGTCTTTTTTCCAACATGGAACTCAAATGCAGCCAGAAAGATGGAAAAAAGTAGTGGCCAGTGATAGACAATACTTTCAGTGACAGATTTATTACTAATTTTTGTAAATAAAGCATTACTTTTCATGAAAAATCAGCAAGAACTTATTCAAGATTCTAATATATATATGTACACACACACACACACACACACACAGACACACATATATATATATGTATATATATATATATACACACTCACACATATATATACAAACATATATCGAGTGTTTCAATAACTTGAACCAATTTTAAACATAAAATCATTTAAATATATACAAATATATTCATTGTATATTTGGGCAACAAAATGACAGACAAGTTGTATTTGTTAAGTTTTTATGTAATTTTTCATGTGATCTTATAAATTTTTTTATCTTTTGAGGACATAAAATACATAAAAATTGTCCATATATATATATATATATATATATATATATACATATGTTCATAGGTATGTATATATATATATATATATATACACACAAATATATACACATATGCATATAAACATACATATATATAACACACAGAGATACACACACATACACACACACACACACTCATATAAGTATATATATATATATATATATATATAATCGTTGCCTACTTATATTTAACCCTCAGCCGCAAAAAAGAAAGATAACATTTATTTGTTCTTTTTTTGTGGTTTGGTTTGTGAAAAGTTTTAAGGCAATAAACTTGGTATTAACTATTAAACTAATTCTTTTTCTTTTGTTTTACATCTTTCCCATAGAATTATTATACAGTTTTAACTTTACAAGCATTAAAATCAATCAGAAAATTGTTTTTCCCTATCCTTTGAGTGACATCACTTTCATTTCTGTTTTGGCTATTATATGAAAAGCTAACAAATAGAATTTTTTTACTTTGCTTTTATATTTTTAGAAAAAAATGCCTTGTCAGGGAAAAAAAGATTAAGAAATGGGTATGATTTGTTTTTATATCTTAAAACAAATTTATTGGTATTTGTTTGTGTGAAACTGACGACTTGATTCCCCTCAAGTGGAAGTAAATTCAATTTGTCTTTGTGGCTTGGTTTTCTTAAAGAATAAAATATCTCCAAATTTTTTACACCCATCAGACATTTGTACACGCTTACTGACTTCCTTCAGTTGACACTAAGCTCTTTATCTCTTAATGTTTTTGTCTCTTCTTTATATCAACACACACAAGTATGTACCGGGTGCGAGGGGAAAATTGTCGCCATTTTATATTTCTTTATTCGCACTCAGGTGTTGTTTGTTTTTTGATTTTGTCAAGTGCACAATATAGTAGGGTCAGTTGGGCACTATCTGTGAGAAAAAGAGCACCATGGCACAACTCACTCTGCTAGAAATTTGGAAACAATATGCTGTACTGCTTGGTATTCTTTTTCTACTCATATCACACCAAACAAGGCAGGACTCCCACTAGTGTGCAGGGTGTTACAGAGAGAGACAGAGTGGGAAGTACAGGTGTGTATGGGGGGGGGGTGAATGAAGAAAGGATAAAAATATGAAATTCAGGCAGAAGCTCCAATATGAACATTTCAGAGTGTTTGAATATCAAACTGAGGATAGTGCAGAAGATTTGAAAAGAGTTTGATGAATATAATGGTGATTAGGAAGGTGTTTAGATCACTAATGATGGCAACATTAAGCCTCTATTCATCTTTACAACGAGCTTCAGACTCAACACAGAGGCCTATATCAAATTGATATATCTATTAAAATGCGATTAGATTCATTTTTCATAATTTGGATGAAAATTTATCTATTTAACTCAGTAGATAGATAAGAACACAGTGAAAGAAGCAGACAGAAATAGAAAGTGAAAGAAAGAAAAGGGAAAAGATAAAGAGAGAGAAAGAAAAAATGCATGCATTGAGAGTAAAACTGTCAGTGAGAGATAATCTGAGAGGCTTTTAGCAGGAGAGAAACAGGTACATGAAGATAGGGAGAGAAAGAGACAACCAGTGAGATTTTTTCGTTTTTGAATCATTTCACCCCAAGCAAGACAGTACTGCAACTTGTGCACAGTGGGGTACAAGAGAGAAGAGCAAAAAGAAAGTGAAACAAGATACAGTGGATGTCAAGGAAAGAATAAGGGAAAGATGGGAATGAAGGGGATAAAAGATAGCAACTGATGTTGCACTTAAACTCTTGAAAATTGTAGCTAACAGGGAAGCAAGTGTATGGAAAGAAGCTCCAAAAGTGGGAAGTGTGAGAAAAGAAATTGCTAAAGTAAAAATGGTGGTTACATTTGACCGTTTTCACTGTAAAAAGATGAGACTTACTTGTCATTCTAGTAGCAAGAGTAAATTTGTGTAGAAGGGTCATCAGGGAGATAAGGTTGTCAAAGCAGAAGCCATGAAAATATTTGTAGAAAAAGAAGAGGGAAGCCACATCCCATCGGTAAGAAAGTTACTGAATTCAAGCTGCCAAATCAGGCTCAATTACATTGGATTACTTTGGATTTTGTCAAGCACCCTAAGATAATTAGCAGGAATGCCTGACCAGATATGGCAACAGTATTCAATGCACTATTTACATTTTTCGGATTATTGTTCTCATCTTTATTGCCATCTGTATGATGTTTTGACTGTTGTACACTCAGGTTTTCTTCAGGTGCTAGGAATTTTGAACCAAACCCTTTATTACAATCACTGGGGTATATGGTCTTCATTCCTTGTAATGCCTTGATTGGAAGTCATGAGTTATCTCCCTTTTATCCTGCAAGTTACTTCTTCTCCACTGCCTGGTATTGAACTCACAACGTTTTGTGTCAAGTCACAGGAACTAACCAACATCTATATCCACTGGGCCATGTGTCCTGAAGTAACTTGCAGAGTTAAAGGGAGATAACTCATGACTTCCAATCGAGGTATAATTTGTAAGGAATGAAGATTATATACCCCAGTGATTGTAATAAAGGGTTTGGTTCAAAATTCCTAGCACCTGAAGAAGGCCGGAGCGTACAATGACCAATATGCCATACAAATGGCAACAAAGATGAAGACAATAGTCCGAATAATGTAAATACTGTAAACACTACCTCGTCTCAGAAATATAGACAAGTATTCAATGCACAGACAAATAGCAGATTTGTGTATGTGCAAGATGGATTCTGAAGAACAAAACTTCCTGTCCCAACATCTGACCTTCCTAGCAGTAACTGTAGCTATTGATTCAATGTAGTCATTTTACTTGAAATCTGCTGTGTGAGTGAGGCTGAGGAGGTGCAGTGTATTACTTTCTGGGTGACTAGCATTACCCATACTGACGGGAGGTAAGAGAGTTTGTCTAAAAGTAAAGCAGTTTTTTTAAGAAGCATTAAAATTTACTAGCCATTTCTTGCCCAATCTGCCACATTTTGAAAGAGAGACAGAAAAATACACATAGGCAGGTATATCTTAAAAAATTAAAATGTGAAAATAATTACTTTTTTAGTAATTTAATTTAAAAAAGTGAAAGTTTCATATATTCTAGTTTCATTACACAAAGGAACATATTTCAAACATTTTTTGTTTTAATTTTGATAATTATTTCCTACTAAGTAGATTCCAGTTTTAATTAATAATTCAAACAAATTATGCAAAAAAAGAGTTTTTAATAAAAATATATCCCATAATATTCTGGTGTCTGTAGCCATCATTGTGCCAGAAGCTCCATTTTATGCTTATACCTTGGCTCTCTGCACCCATTTTCAACTACATCCACATTGTTGAACCACTGTCTGCACTGGAAATGAGCTATGGTGGCAATCTGATGGTGCAAGGAGTCTGGACTGTAGACAGGCTGAGGCTGCACTTCTAACCCCTAAAGTTTATATTTAGTAATATTGGCAGTATTTACTGGGAGATTGTTATTCAGTAGGAATGCATGTCTTTGATTGAACAATACCAGGTATCAGGCTTTCAAAGTATCATTCACTCACTGCAGTTGTTGAGCATAAAGATCTATGTTCACAGAATTACCTTTTGGTACAAGTTCAGTGCAACACCTCAAAAAATTCCACCAAATGCACAGCATGATCTTCTATTCAAATCACTCTTATTTGATAACAATTTCTGAAATCTGGCCAGAACAAACCCAGTGACTTCTCTTATTACAATTACGAAAATAGATCTATTTTTCATCCCTAGTTACAATTTGATACCAAAACCTGGCATCTTGAGGATTTACAATCAATTGTTTGCAATTGTTTACACGTCATTGAGCCTGATTATTGGTCAGTTCATGAGGAACTTCTTTCCAGTGTCAGTTCACAAGGCCGAGCTCATGGAGGTATCAATTGATTGGTGTTTTGTGAAAGACCAAGTTTTGCTGACAATGTATAAGTGCCATGTTCTTGGGTGTGTCATAGCCATTTTAAGCAAGGCCTTATCTTCCACAGTTGAAGGTTTCTTGTGACTTTGGTTTTGTCTTTGAGGCTTGAAATATCCAAACCAGTTTTGTACAACACGTTTATTGATAGTTTCTTGACCTTTCATATCAGTAATTTCTTTTGCTGCTGCCATTGCACCCAAACCATTTTTCTCCACATAATCAGAACTGTAAAATAAAGAATAAACAAAGTTTATATGTTAAACAATTCAGCAATGATTGAACAAGATTTATGAAAATCAAAAATCCACCATTTTAAAGTAGGATATTTCATAAATTCAGTAAAAAAGATTTGTATTATAAAATATATAAATGTCAAACTTCTAAAAAGTATATTCATTTATGTGGTGTCTTTTTGCTTCTTCTTGACAATACCTTATAAATCATCTATGAGGTTCAGCTCAGGTGAGTTGACTGGACAATCAAGCATAATACTATTGTCAGCAAATTCTTTACTAGTCACTTTGGCATTGTGGGCAGGTGCCAACTTCTACTGGAAAAGGCAATCAGTATCTTTATGAAGCTTGTGTTTGAAAATCTCATGGTAGACAGTTGTGCTAATGTTGAACTTGATAAGACACACTGGACCAACACCAGCAATTGACATGACACCCAAAGATAATCACTAACCCAGAAAACTTCACAATGAACTTCAAGCAGCTTGGATTGTGTGCCTTTCCACTGTTCCTTTTGAATCTGGGACATTTCTAAATGGAATGCAAAATTAACTTTCATCTTTTTTTTATTTTCTTTCTATCTATCTAGGTCTGACCATTATCTTTGGTTCTTTCTCTCCCTCTCTCCCTCTCTCTCTCTTTTAGTCTGTTCATTATCTATCTATCTATCTATCTATCTATCTATCTATCTATCTATCTATCTATCTATCTATCTATCTATCTCAATCAGTTCATGATATTTGTTTCTTTCTTTGTCTGTCTGTCTCTCTATCCCAGTCTATTCATTATCTTTCTCTCTCTATCTATCTATCTCGGCATGTCCGTATCCTATCTCAGATTCTATAGTTCATATCTCTAAGCTGCTTATCCTGTTTTTGTTTCTCACATTTCAGCTTCATCTTTTTCTACAGCCCATCAGTTCATTCTTTGCTGTCTTAATAACAAAAATTTGAAATCAGATCAGTTATAATTCTTCTTGCAGACAATAAGACATTCGTTTCTGACATGTCAAGAATATTATATCTGCATTACCAAAAACAAAATGACAATGAAATCATTACATATATGAATACAGATAGAATTTGTTTATAGTAAGTCATTATAAGCTGGCCTGTACTTTATTCCCTGTAACCACAAATGTATACATATCTATGTACATTGGGTAAGTGAAATAATGTGTGTATAAACTGGGTAAGTGACAAAATGGAATGAAAACTTCTCAGTGACATGTTTTGTTTTGAGAAAGAACTTCTTCAGAATAATAACAATATTCTTGATGGAATCAGTCTTATATATAGAGAGCCTTGTGCAAATTAATTGAAACAACAACTTTAGTTTTTTATTCAGTATATGGTCAGTTTTAGACCTACTGGAGTGACAGGGTGTAATCGATTTTTATTTTTTCCTCAGATTAGGTCATATGCATTGGTATGGAGTAGTATGAATCTATTTTTGGAGGGTATGACAAAATCTGTTTGGCCTTGAAAAATATTGCATCATCTGTGATAGCATCAGATTTTTATCACACCCAGACACAATTGTCTCAACTGTCGAACTTGTCTTGCAACCATTTTTTGTGATGGACAGTACTCCAAGGAGTAATTGTAACACTGCACAAAAATACTAACAGAGAGATTGCAGATATTGTTAGTGTCAGCCTTTCAATTGTCAGTCATGTCATCAAAGCAAAGAAACAAACTGGATCCATCAGTCCAAAGTGTAAAGGAACATCGTATGTGTGATCAGGAAAGACATTATCTGTTTTGTTTTAATTAATTTGCATAAGGATATACATGTTTATATCCTTGTGCAAATTAATTAAAACAAAACAGATAATGTCTTCCCTGATCAAGTTGTATTAAATTAATGATATATATATATATATATATATATATATATATATATACTTTTTCACTATCATACCCATATATATATATATATATATAGATATGATAGTAAAAAAGTATATATATGTGTATACATGCAGGTACACACCAACATATAAATGCCTATCTGGATTTAATAGAACAGTACTCTAAAAGAGTTATATACTATACATGAATAAATACAAAATCCTCCATTGAAAGCACGACTCAAAGTTTTATGCATTATGCAATCATCAGGTGCATATTATGAACTGAGTGTTTTTCAATTTGAATTTTTATTTTTAGTACTAACATTGCTTAATGTTGATATAAATTATAATTCAGAGGTGCCATTTTGATTGCATAATGCATAAAACTCTGAGTCATGCTTTAAACATAAAACAATATATATATATATATATATATATATATATATATATATATAGTAACATGAATTAATAAATATACATATGAGGGTGCACATATGTATAGTATTGTTATTCAAGAGTTAATAAAACAGTGGTCAATGTAGGATGAACATATAGATTAATAAATACACATATAGTTCTACGTCAGTGGTATGACTTAGGGTTTCAGGCATTATGCAATCATTAGATGCATTCTTCATACTGACAGTTTAATAGATTTGAATTTAAACTGATGTTTATAGCAATTAAATCTTATAAACTTAAGTTATTGCCTTTTTTAATAACAAGATTAAGAATTTAAATATTCTAAGATTACATGTCAATAAAAAATAAAATCAAAATTTTAAAATATAAGATTAAAAATAAAAAATATTAAAAAATATTAAAATGCAGGGAGAAGAAATCAAAAGTGCATAATACATAAAGCATAAAAATTTAAATATTCTAAGATTACATGCAGATAAAATATTGATATTAATATTTTAAATAAGAAATTAAAAAATAAAATTTGAAATTAAAATTAAATAAAAGTTAAAAAATATTAGAATGCAGGGAACAGAAATTAAAGAGGCATAATTCATAATTATTAATAATAATATTTGCGGGGGAAAGTAAAGAAGTGAAGAAGAAAGAAAGAAAGGGGTAAATGTATGGAGGAATCTATATCAATTGGGGTAAGTATTTTTTTCTATGGCAGCATGTGATCATTAAATTAAGTAAATTAGGATTATTATTAGTTTTGTTTAAGTTGACAACTCTTTATAAAAAGCATAGATTACATCTATCTCGTTTCCATTGTAAGATTTGGATTTAGCTATGATATTTCAGGTGATAATTGGGTTCTTGTTATTGTTTTTTATTTTCCAATAATATATGGATAAAACAGTGCTTGCACTGTATTTCTTCTTCTTCTTCTTCTTCTTCTTCTTCTTCTTCTTCTTCTTCTTCTTCTTCTATGTGCTCTGTCCCTTCAGGACATAGGCGATCATGGTTCTAAACGTCTTCCTATCCCTTGTGGCTCTTAGTATGTTTGTTCCTGTTACTCCTGTCAACCCCCGTTCTGTCAACCACCTGATCAGGCCCTGCAAATATGTTATCCGCTGCCTTCGTCTGTCTCTTTTTTTCCTTCTATCTGGCCAGTCAGTATCAGGTTCTCCAGGCTCTCCTTCCTCATTGCGTGTCCTAGGAACTTCAGTTGTCTCTTCCTGATGCTCAGTATCAATTTCCTTTTTGTTGCCATTCTTTCCAACACCTTATCGTTGTTTGCATGCTCAGTCCATAATATCTGCAGCATCCTTCTTTAGAACTACATTTCCGCTGCTTCCAGTTTTGTCCTCATTTTCGATGGTATTGTCCAGCATTCACCACTGTATTGAAGAACTGACATCACGTAGCAGTCCAGCACTCTTTTCTTTGTTTCTAGTGAGATTTTCCTGTGTGTTAGTATTTTGCTCAGCTTCTGGAATGCGTTCTTTGCCATGCCAATTCGCATTCGGATCTCCGTGTCGCACTTTCCATCTCCTGTTAGAACACTTCCTAGGTATTTAAATTTTTGTACTTGCTTGATTCTGGTATCCCCCATCTGTATTTGGCATTTTGGGTTGTACCTTTTGCTGATGACTATGCACTCAGTTTTCTTAAAGTTTATTTGTAGTCCCTTTTTGTCACTCTCCACTGCTACCTTCTGTATGAGGTCTTGTAGTTTCCTTTCCGTGTCCACAATCAGCACTGTATCGTTTGCATATCTTACGTTGTTCAAGTTGTAGCCTCCAATAACAAATCCTGGTGTGTCATCTAGGGTCCTCAAAATATTTTCGCTGTACAGGTTGAACAAATCCGGTGAAAAGACACATCCTTGTCTTACGCCTCTTTCTGTATTTGTAAATCTACTGAGATCGTTACCTGTCTGTATGCAGGCTGTTTGCTGCCAGAAGAGATTCTTGATTACTATTATGTCTTTGCTGAAAATGTCGAGGCTGCCGAGCATCTCCATCAATTCTTTGTGTTTTATCTTGTCGAATGCCTTCGCATAGTCAATGAAGCATAGGTAAAAGTCTTTCTTCATTTGTATTGCCCTTTCAGAGAGCATCCTAATCATGAATATGGCGTTCCTTGTTCCAGTGTCTTTGATAAACTCGCACTGTTCCTGCCCTATCTCTGGCCTGATTCTGCTTCTCGCTCTATTCATCAGGATTCTGACAATCAGTTTTATAATGTGACTCATTAAACTGATAGCTCTGTGTAGTTCACACTCATTTGCACTCGCTGTATTTACTGTTACTGTTATTTAAAGACCACATGTGATTGTTAAATCTTATCTTCCACCTGTTAGAAGTGCTTCCAAAGTAAAATTTAGCATCATTTTCTTTCAAATGAATTCAAGCTCTATAAACAATACTTTTGGCATAGTTTTTTTTGACACCATAGTATTATTTTGTGAAACATATTTATCTATGTTCTTAACACAACTATGACTAACTTTGGACTCCTCTTTTTGTTAGCAAATGAGCAATCTACATTCTTATGATTGATGTTAAATCCTTTTTCTTTTTTCTTTTACTACTTTCTGTAAAAATTTCTATATTTTCTTTTTTATGTTTCCTACTAATGCTGTGTCATCTGCATATCTAATATTGTTAAGATTGTGATCTCAAATAATAAAGCCTGGTAGGACTTCTAATTCCCTCAGAATCACCTCACTGCACAGGTTGGATAAATCTGGTAAGAAGACACATCCTTGTCTTACACCTCTTTCCACATTTTGTATATTTACTGAATTCATTTTATATCCATATGCAACTGCTTTGCTCCCAGTAAGAAATGTTCCATGTAGGATGGATTTTGGACAATGGGATAATTTTGAATAAGTCATAGATGGTCATTTTTCACATGTTTCTTACCAACTTGTTGCCACCATATGATAAGGCAGAGTGAAAGCAATCTGTGTATTACAAGATTTCCAACTGAAAAGGCCATGAACATTCTTTTTATTATTATTCTTTAATATTTTCTCAACCTTGATTATTGATCTCTCTCTTTGTATTGAACTTGAAACAAAATATTTGATATAGGGTTCAAATGTATATTCTAGTCAGACTAAAACAATCCAGATGGATCTGTTATCAAGCCACCTGTTGTCATCTTTGCCGTGTGAGCAGAAGTACTGTCTTGTTCAGAAATGACATCTGATCTTTAGAAAATATATATGGAAAGAAAGAGTTTCTGTAATATTCTCCTATACTTCAAAGCATTGATTTTACTGATTTGGGGTTTGAACCATTTTTTTCTAGGGGTATACCTAAGAAATGATCATCTGAGGAATGATACTAACAATCACCATACAATATTGAATTTTATAGCCCCACTGTTTATATTTACAAATATTCATTTAAATATATTTGCATTTACATTTTACAAATACTCTGATAGTCAGAACTCTTCCCCCATGAATATCAAATTTTAAGCAATATATTTTTTATTTAATCTTTCTACAGTTTGGCCCATCTTTTGCTTTCAGGGGTAAATTTAAATATACGTTATCCAATATCTTTTGTGTTCTTTTAGTTTTCAAAAATCTGGGTTAAGGAGCAATCGGAGTCTAACCGTACTGATGAGCTGTGATACAGCGAAACAGATCTGTCTGCGGATGATAATATATATATATATATATATATATATATATATATATATATATTAATATCAGATTTCCCAGAATACTGGCATTGATAAAATAGAGCTCAATGAAATATAACAGAGCTATTAAGTATATATTAATACTGATTCTCACTGGTAATACAACTCAGAGTTTCATGCACAGTGCAAACTTCAGGTGCTGAGTAGAGGCTAACTGTTAGATAATTTAAATTTTAATAAAATTAACTATCTATTTAATTATATATATATATATATATATATATATAGAGAGAGAGAGAGAGAGAGAGAGACTGGATTCTTTAGACTGGAGCCATCAATGACTGTACTGGCATGATGTTGCAAGTCATTGTAATGAAGGGTTTGAACATACTGGCCTTGTTCAGACTGTTAATCATGCCACATCTGTGCTCTCTCCCAGAAACTATAACTAAGGTCTGCTCAACATAGTTACAATATAAACCACAGGCAAACTCTGTGGGTGTTGGACAAACACAAACATGCCTGAGCAAGCATTAGCAACAGAGATTAGCTAGCCACCCTGGAAGATAAGCATCCTTTGATACAAGTAGCTGGCCATTATTATATATATATATAATTATGCTCTCATTATGATTGAACACTCTAGAGAGGAAAATTTGAAAAGCAATTACCAATTCGGCAATATATGCATAACTCTTCAGCAATTAATTGAGTTCATTTGGTGGCTGGTGTTTATATGGCGCTTATATATAACATGTTAAAATTTACCTTCTCTGATTCCATGTGCCTATGACTTAGGGGTTAGTAACTCCAACTGACACCAAATCAGTTGAGTTTTGATACCAGCCGAAGGCAAGTGGATGTCTAGCCATACTGATGAGCTGTGATAGAGTCAAACAGGCTTGTATGTGGATGACAAACATACATATGTATATTTATATTCTTTTTTTTTTTAATTTGTAAATGAGCTATTAAATGACATAGGTTTCTACCATGTAGTGTCTTCAGGTGATTTGCAGTAACTGATTTTACCGTTCTTTTAAGAACACTCACGTAATGGGGTTTTTTTTGGATGTGCAATTTTCATAATTAGAAGAAATTATGACATTTTCATCCATGGTTGTATGAACCTAATAGGTATTTTATGGTATGTTTACACTTAGTCATAATTTCTGTTTTTTCATTCAGTAATTCATTTTTGTTTGGGAATAATATAATATCTAGCTTTTCTTCCTGCACAGTCTACATATTTTGTCACTGCTGTAAGGCTTGGATGTTTTCACTATACTCCATGTTATGTCTGGGTCTTTTTTGTATTTTAATTTCAGTTTCCACTTGTGGCTAGCTAATTTTGTACAATTTTTGAAGTTTTCTATTTTAAATGTAAACTACTGATTAAACAATCTGGTCATAAAAGGTCACATAATAACTCGTTTATAAATGAAGAATATTAAAAGTTCTACAATATAATTGTATTGAACACTTTTTAATACAACTGTGCACTGGTCTAATTTTATTATGATCAAAAACTAAGTAATTAAATAATAATAATAATAACAATAATAATAATAATAATAATAATAATATATATATATATATATATATATATATATATATATATATATATATAATAATCCTCACAGGTAGTATTATATGTATATACATACATATATGTAAATATATATATAGAAATAAATATATATACTGTTTGATTATAAACAGAATATCTACTTAAATGTGAGTATTGATCAAAAATAATGTTCAAACAAATAATTTCATACATACATACATACATATATATATATATATATATATATATATATATATATATTAATCTTCACAGGTAGCATGACTCGGAGGTTCATGCACAACATGCTGAGTAGAGACTGACCATTATGTAATTTTAAATTTTAATAAATAGTTAGAATAAATTTGTCTTTGTAATTCAACCCTGGAATTGATCTTGAAGGAGATCATAAGTACTTGGGTAGGAAAGATCTACTCTGATGAATTTCATTTTAACATCAAGAAACTGATTAGAAAATTAGAAAGGTTCATTATACAAATAAAGAAATATGATATATCTATAATATTCAATAAAATATATATATATATATATATATATATATATATTGTGTATACAAGTGTGGTGTTAAATATGTGTATATAAACTGATACAGTAATGCATTTGTGATTATTTGTAAGTACTTTTAAATATACTATTGCATTTACTAATGCATCTGCCTGAACACATCAATATTTATTTATTTAAGTTTTTTTTCTGTTTTTTTTGAATTCTTATTTCTACATTTTGGCAGCTTGTTCACCAAGAATGGTACACATCTATGAAATTCTACTGTGAACATCGAAATGCACTGATCAGATCATGGCAACGCTGCAGAGCGGAACTGCTGTACAAAGAACAGCTCATATTCACTGAAGCCTGTTGTATTTATGAGCAAGAAGAACTGCAAATAGAAAATAAGCAGAAACAAAAAAATATCTGTGATCAGCTGTATGAAAAGGTAAGAAGAATTGCTTGGGGCAAAATGTCAATTTATTGAAATGGAAACAGTTTCTCCAGATTCTTCTTTTTTTTATAGGCCAGGTCTCTCCTCTATTTCCTATATTTTGTTAATCTAAACCATGGAAAATGGCCATATCATGTTAAAAAATTGGTTCCCTTATGATCAGTGAAGTTACAAAAAATTGAGCCTGGTCACTACCTAGATGAGTAACTGCTTGGGAATACCAGGTGCTGGATGCGTGGGTGATGTAATTGATAATTGCTCAGAATTGTTAATCAGTGACCCAGGTTCTAATTTCAATTGAGTTTGTTATATCTACTTTCATGCAAATACATGGGAAAAAGGCACGAACCAACCTCTTCTTCCCATAACTATGAGTTAATCAGTAAAACATGAATCATTAAATTTTAAAAAAAAATGTTACAATCTAAAAATATTTCCAGGCTTTAAATAAACTGCAAAGAGTTTATATGCTATAGAAAACAAATCAATTAAAGCTATGGGTGTTCAACCAGGGAGGAATTTCAGGGTTTCAGGGTGGGTAGAGGGAGCATCTTTTACTTATACTTGATCTTTATTTATAGTACTTGTAGCTTATCATGAGTATAAACAAACAACTTTTTTTAATAAAAATAATCCATGTAAATGTATATGTACTAATATAGAATAGAATGAACATTTTCAATAATATATGCACGTTTTGAGTCAGGCAATCTTGAAAAGTGAGAGAATGATTATTTACATTATTTACATTGTTCAGACAGTTTTCCTTATCTTTGTTGTCAAATTCACAACATTTTAACTATTGTACACTTTGGCCTTCTTTAGGTGTTTGGAATTTTGAACCAAACCCTTTATTTTGTCGACCTGGAGTAGAATGTTCTAGTTCCACATGCCATGACTTTTCTAAATATCTCAGTATTAGTTATCTTCTTTTAAACTCAACTCTCCAAGGTTTTGTTAACCTCTGCTGTTTACAGGTATTGAACTTACAACTCTTTGGGTCAAGTTACTGGATTCATCCAACACTATTATCCACTGTGCCATGTTAATAAAAGCATTGGTTAAATCCAGTGATGATTAGGACAACAGTCCAAACAATGTAAATAGCGTAAATAATTACAATTCTACATCTCAGAAATATAGACAGATATTAGAGGAGAATGACATTCTAATATATGTTGAAAAGGGTGCATTGAGAAAAAAAGGTAGAGAACCACTGTAATCAATGTTTGTCCTCTTAATATCCATCCTAGTCCCTGTTCTACCATCCATTTATACAAGCTCATTACTTGCTGTTTCCCTCTGTCTCTCTTGCCTTCAATGTGTTTTGTGAATCTCAAATTCTCTGAGCCCTCTCTCCTCATCATATACACCAGAAATTCCAATTGTCTCTTTCTGATTCTGAGTATAGTTGTCTTTTTTGTTTTCATTTTTTTTTAACCGATATCACTCCATGCAAGGCAATAAAGCCACTAAGATACAAAGGATTACAGGGTGTGGAAAAATTAAAAACAGAAACATTAATAATGGGCAAGAAAAGAAAAAACTGAATAGTAGATAGAAATTGACATTGCATTTAAATTTTTACAGATTAAATTTGGTAAGAAAGCATGGAGTTGTAAGAGAGAGCTACAAGTGAGAAGTGCGAGAAAAACAACTGTTAGTATAGAATTTACAGTTACATCTTAGATCTAGCCAGTTCAACTTTAAGTTTCCCTCAAAACTCTCTCATTGATAGTAAATGGTGGTTTCATCAGCATAGATACCTACACGGAATCTGATTACATCATGGAAATTGTTGATGAAGATCAGAAAAAAGCATAGGACCTAGAATAGAGCTTGGAGACACCCACATTCATATGATAGTATCTGGAAACATGCCTATTCAATATGACTTTCATTACACAATTTGAAAGGAATGACAGGATTAGATCAAACAAGAGTCCAGTTATACCATAGCCCTGTAGCTTGTGTAGAAGGCCAGCATGCCAGACTCTGTCATATATTTTGGAGATATTTAGGGCAACAGCTCAAGCTTCACCATTCTTATTGAGGGCCTGGTATATATACTCTGTGATGATTGTTAACATATCAGCAATAGACCTGGTGAAGCAGAAACCATACTGTTTGTCAGAGAAAAGACTGTGGGCTGTGATATATTGAACCACTTCAGCAGTGATAATAGCCTCGAACACTTTGCCAAAAGTCACTAGAAGGCTGATAGAGTAATAATTGAGGGGTCTGAGGGTTCTCCAGCATTCTTAAATAGAGGAACCACAGAGGATGACTTCCAGCATTCTTAAATAGAGGAACCACAGAGGATGACTTCCAGCAGGCAGGAAAGCAAAAAGCAGAGAGCCAGTAGCTGTAGAGTTTGAAGAGAACGGAGGAGAGTTCAGGGGTACATTTTCAGGAGAATGATTGGGATTTCATCATCTTCATTTGCCTTATGGGTGTCAAGGTTTGAAATTATGTTAGAGACCAGTGAGGGGTTAATGAGAACATCACTCAGTTGAGCCTCAGTTATAGGTGGGAAGTTGGGTGCAGATATCCCAGATGAATCTCTTGTTAAGTTGGTGTAGAATCTGCAAGAAAAACACTCAACCTTGTCTGGAAAAAGATGTGAGTATCTGAAATTTATTGGCTAAAGTGAGGATTGAGTGCTTACTGTTGTTTAACACATCTTTACAGAGCCACTAGTAGTCTTTGGAGCTGAAGTTGCAGAATGCTATTCTGTCAGCAAACAACAACTTAGCATTATTTAGGAGCCTCTTGCACTCATTATGAGCAGAGACAAAAAGGAAACTACTATGGTCAAATGTATAGCTTTGATATGCAATGTATTTGTTACTTATGAAAATGAATGTCTTTATATTTTTTTATAATCATTTCATCCCAAGAAAGGCAGTACTGCCACTGGTGCAGAGGGGGTTACATAACAGGAAAGTGAAGCAGGTCACAGGAGGTGTTGGAGAATGACTAAAAAAAGGATGAGAACATTGGTATGAAGAGAGAAGCATGAAAGTAGAGTGGTGAGAAGAACAAGATATAAGGCTTTTCAAGGAAAAGATGCAAGTCAAGGAGCTAAGAGATGACAATTGACATTACATTTAAATTCTTGAAGATAGATTACCCAGTCCTCCCTGCTATTAACTTCCAGGTTGAAGGAAGAAAACATAGATCCATATATTTCTAAATTTCCATTGTATTAGAAGCAGAGGATGAAAACATTTTCTTCTAACTTCTTTTGTAGTGTTACATCTCTGTGGTTGGTTTATATTTTATTTACTTAATATAATTTCACCTTCATTTGCTTTTATCATTTGTTCTAAGAAAATAGATAGTAAGATTGTTTCCAACTGTATTATAAGAGAAGAACTTTATCAACTGGATCAATATTTGAATAAAGATTCAATTAACTGCTACTTTTCAAGGCTCTGCTAAAAGTTAAGCCACTAACTAGTGTTGCAATTCATATTATAATTTTCAAATCTTAAATATCATTAAACCTAATTATTACGATTATTATAAGACTGATATTCCACAATGGTGGCTAGATAGAGCAGGATATACAGGACTAGAGAAATGGTTCTGTAATTTGTGGTTAATAGATTTGGAGTTATCTCCCTTATATAAACACTTATTAAAAATTGCTCAGAAACTGGTGCCCTGATTGGGCTGGAAATTGTTTTATTCCCTGATAATTTCATGCTCATAGAAATTGTGTTATTATGCACTATAGTGGATCTGCTATGGCAACAAAAATACCAGCATGAAAATACTTGATCACTATACTAGATATAACAAAATCATATCACTTAAAGACGAGCAGAAACAACAAAAAAACAGCAAGTTGGTTTTCACCTTTGTCACCACAGGAAAATATTAAGAATGTTGACTTTCCATACTACCTTAAACAAAAAACATAGCAGGAAACTACCATGATTAATATAGAGAAGGATAACGGTAGACATAAGAAGTATGAGAAACTGTTTGAGAAAAAGATTTTATAAATTTCTACTGACAGTAATGCTAGGTACATACAGTGAATTCTGTATATTTCCTGTGAGGAAATCATTAATTTCTTTATTACAATTGCCATTACCATTCCAATTCACAGGTAATAGATAATAAAAGATAAATTTATACATTAATATTTTTTCCCTGTAGTATATGATTCACACCAGGAAACACCAGATGGTTTGAATAGAATTAGATTTTAATAAAGAAAAATTGTTCTAAGAAAAGATGATCTGAGATTAACCCATTTTTGTACTGTGTACATATATAGAAATACAAGTAAAAATAACCATTAGAATGGTTATGCAAACCGTCTAATATTTACGTGATTTATGTGACTCACTACCAGTAAATATTAGATGGTTTGAATAGAATTTAATGCCAATAAGGAACAATTGTTCTAAAAGAATTTCTAAGAATACTTATTATACTGTTCAATGAAAGGAAATTTGACATAACTTGAGGAATACTTTTGAACCATTTTTATTTTGAGATACTGTGGTGAGTAGAAAATAAAAATAACTTTCTTTTCTTTACTGTCTGCAAACTTGCAAGCCAGTGTGAGAATCTATTTTGTGACCAATAAAAAAATATTGCCTCTGTGCTGAGAAAAAGATCAATGAAAATTTCACAAGCAAGTGTGAAATATTTAATAACCAATGCAAAGAGAGCAATTTGCAGAGAACAACAAATTGAACTATCAATGACCTGTCTCATGTTTCTTCCAGTCCAAAAATGAATTTACTTTGGGAGTTGACCACATGATTTGATTTGGCTATTTGTACATGTTTCCCTGCCAATGCAAACAGAATACGAGGAAGCACAAGACAGTCCATGCTAAACACAATGTAGCAAGAAAATAATCAAGTCGTCCCTGATGACCTACATTTGCATCCTCTCACTTTCTCTCTTATGCTGTTTTCTTTATCTCTCCTTCTTCCTCTTCATCTACCTGCCATACGCAAAAGGAAAGAAAAAAACAAGACATTACTACTACTTTGTTGATAAACTCAGTTGGCTCAGTTAAGTGACAAACTTTTCCACATTAATTCTACTAATGCTATATCTCGATATCGAGCACTTTATGACATAAAACCTGCTTGCTAAAACATCTTTATATCAGTGAACCACTAAGAAAGCAACAATCTTGGCACTAAGCATCATCTCAACTCAACCTACCTTCCTCTACCAAGCACCCATAGCTCAGGTAGAACTGCCGACTGATGTCAATCCAGTCAGGTTCCAATCCTGGCTAAAAGTAATCGGATGTCTAACTGTACTGATGAGATGTGATACAGCAAAACAGATCTGTCTGCAGATGATCAACTTATGCTCTTACACACCTTGATTGAGTACTCTGTAGGAATGGTAGACTTTGAAAAAACAGTAGCTACTCTAGCATCTACGCATCATCCATTCAGTAATGAATTAGAACACTCTCAGCTATTAGCATATGTTTATATGGGATATCACATGCTAAAAGTCTGCCTTCTTCTACTGAGTGCCCATAGCTCAGAGGTAGAACTGCCGAACAATGTCAATTTGGTTAGGTTTTAACCCTGTCTAAAAGCAAATGGATATTTAACCATACTGATGAGCTGTGATATAGTGAAACAGATCTGTCTGCGGATGACTATATATATATATATATATATAGATTCTGATTTTGAAGTATCCTCATCAGGACTTACTTTTGAACTTTAGGAGGGAATTTATAAACAAGTGCCGCCACAGGGCGGATTTTAACTTCTAATTTCAAATTTTTATTTTTAAATTCTAAATTTTTTCTATAATTTTTTTAATATTTAAAAAAATTTTTAATTTTAATTTTAAATTTAATTTTTTTTTTTTTTTTTTTTTTTTATGTGTATGTTTGTGTGTGGATGTACTTTTTTATATATATGTATGTATATGTATTTATGTATGTGGGCTATATGTAATTTTGAAAAAAAATTTTTAGCTATTTAAATGCTCCTTTTCATAATATTCATTAATATGTATGTGTGTGAGTGCATATGGAATATGTGTATGTATGTGTATATAGGTATATATGTATATATATGTGTGTGTGTGTGTGTGTGTGCATGTGTGTGTACACATGTATATTATGTGTATATGAATTTTTTGTATATAGGTGTGTACACACATATATATGTGTGTATGCGCATGTATGTGTATATAAGTGTGTAATAATATATATGTGTGTATATATTTATATATATATATATGTATAATAGTGTGTAATAAATTGAATGTATGTGTGTGTATGTGTATATATGTATTCTTATTCGTAGAATTGTGTGTGTGTATATATATGTATGTATGTGTGTACTTCTATAGGTATGTATATAATAATTGTAATTTTTTTTTTTTTTTTTTTTTTTTTTTTACCTAGTGTTGTCTTTATTTAGTCTAATTTCAAATGACCTAATTTTTTTAAAAATAATTTTATTTTAAATCCTATATCTTTTTATTCCCTTTTATTAATAATTATGCCTTTTTAAGTAAAGGCCTTTTTCTAATACTTCAACGTTTTGGGGAAATTGGGTTTTTGAATTTGTCCAGCGTCTGTAATATTTAAAAAAATTTTTTCTTTAGTTTCTTTCTTTTACCCTCCCTTCCTTCTTTTATCTCTCTTACCACCTTTTTTCCGTATTGCCTAAACTACGTCGATTTAACGCGTCTGTCTGTTAATTTTTAGTTACATTCTTCCTTTTTTTTGCGAACCCAGACGATGTCAATTTTTTTTTTCTTTTCTTATTTATTTGATTTTATTCTATCTTTTTCTTTTTCTTTTTCTTTTCTTTTTCTTTTTCTTTCCCTTTATTTTTATTTTTATTTTTTTATTTTATTTTATTTTTTTTATTATTTATTTTTTAATTTCTTTGCAATCTATTTAAAATGGAAAAGTAGACTAATTTTTCTCCAGTTTCTGAAAGGTTTTTTCTGTTGCTGAGGTGATGTGTCGTCCCCCGTGGGGATCTTCATATCGAAATGGCTATTCAACATCTTTGAATTAATCCTTTTTTAATATATATATATATATATATATATATATATATATATATATATATATATATCAATCCAGGTAAAGAAAACCAACAGTTTTACAATTCCAAGTTCTCTGGCATTTACTTTTTTTTAAAAGTGCTCAATACAATAAATATTATAGAGCATCATATAATCATATTATGAAATTTGTCTTTTAATTAAATATACATTGGACACAGAAATTTCTATGTTTTGAGATTTCAATCTCATCATCAGGAAATGTTATTTTTGCAACTATAATCTAACATTGCCTGAGGATGAGATAGAAATCTCGAAACATAGAAATTTCTATCTCGCAATGTATTTTTAATTAAAAGACAAATTTAATTGTATGATTTTATATTTATATATATATATATATATATATATATATATATATACACACAAACTTTTGTCTGTTTACAAAATATATATATCTATTAGTACCTTTCTACATAAATTGACTAAGCTTAAAAGATCATGTCAAAAGTAGGCCTGTTTCTATTTTCAACAATGACCTGCAGACACAAGCAAATAACCTTTGTCTTTACCCTGAGGTAACCCTGCTGGTTATATAATTTGTTTCCAGTATTTGTCTTCTCTTTTGTCAATAGGCAAAATCAGCTGAGTTTCTTATTTAAATATAGGGGATATCTATTGTAATATATATTTAGCAGTCTATAATAAATATTTTCTTCAGGGTGCATATAAAAATTATATTTTTGTTGAGAGAAACTGATGTTCAATTACCAAAACCATTAGCATTTTTTCAAACATTTTTACTTCTTGCCTATTTGTTAAAGTTTACATGACAACATAAGTCAAATTCTTAATCCAATTTTAAATATAAAAGTTTATTATCTCCCTTGATTGTATTGAAGTAGGGAACTCATTTATTCTGTGTGAACCTTAGTTAGAGTTTCTGGAAGAGAGCGCATTATTTGAACAAAGCCAGAATGCTCAAACCCTCAGTCACAATGACTTGTGAGTTCAAGCTAGCCCAACCATTGACAGCACCTCAAAGAGAGCCATCTACCCAATTTCACTCACAATGCTTGGGTCAGTTCATGGTATGGTTTTCAGATACTTTCTAAAGGTGCCACATGCTGGAGTTGCTTCCTTTAGACTGATAATATCACCCTCCTGACAAATTGATCATGGTAAGATTCAAACTCTGGCTTCATAGTCAGAAAGCGAATGTTCTAACCACTTGGCCATGCGTCCATGCATACATACATAGGATGCAATGGATAAAATGTTGCCATTTTATATATTCTTTAATTTTGTCAGCAGCACAGCATAGTAGTCAGCTGGACACCATATGTGAGAAAAAGAGCACCATGATGCAGTTCACTCTGCCATAAATTTATAAATGGAATGCTTGGCATTCATGTCAGAAACTTCAATATGAGCATTTCAGAATGTGTGTGTCAATTTGAAGACAGTGCACAGGATTTAGAAAGAGTTGGACAAGTCTAACAGGAATTATGAAGGTGTTTAGATTGATCAGAAGGGATGGTAATGTTATGCCTCTATTCAACTTCCTACAGGGCCTCAGACTCAAAATGGAAGCATACATCAGGTGCTGCCCTCAATCAAGAAAGAGGCTGCTAGAAGACCCTATGGCTGGCAACAGAACTCTGCACTATTCCACACAAGCAGGAGAACCCAGTCGTGGCTGTCTGACAATTTCTGCAAACCATATCACTCCTTGCATCTGGCCACCTAACTCCCCAGTCTGCAACCCCACTTTATTATGTGTGAGGCACAGTTGAGTGAGAGACAAAAAACTCCTTGTAAAATCAAAGATGAACTGATAGCAAGAATCATGGCATCATTCACCAAATTAAACAAGGAGACCATCCAGAAGAGATGTAGAGATTCCAAAGTCATCTGGTGGCTGTGGTTGAAACCAATGGCAATTCTATTGAATAAATCTATTTTAGTATTTCCAGATATCTTTATGTATTTTGTTAAATATATTTGTTAAAATGAGATGCCAGTATTATTATCTTTTTGCACCCTGTATATGTAGCTGCAGAATGACTATTAACAAGTATATCTGTTTAGATATAACTTTAGAATATTTTAGAAAGCATTACATTTCTAAGCCTTGACCTTAGAATTTACAACAATGCTAGGAGGCCTTCCTGTTTGGTGCCAATGCTTTTGGCAAAATAACATTCAATCCCAAACTTGAATTTCTAATTCTTTGTTTGTGTTTCTTTATTTCCTTCATTTTTTATTGTAAGAGTTTTTATCTTTTATATTTGGAATTCTAGGTTTCCAAGTGGCGAGAGAAAAAATATGAACAGATGATTCTGGAAATAAAGCTTCAAGAAGAGAAACAGAAAAAAGAACAACAATATTTGCAATTGGCAATAGAGAAAAAGAAACAAGAAAGAGACATAAATAAACAAAAGGTGAGGCTTTTACAAATAGAAAGCACACATGTAATATTTGAAGTCAACAGACAAGTCTATGCATGGCATTGCATTACTAATATTGCCTTTTCAACTTGAACATTAGTTACTTCTTAGCTAATTACTGATTCTACTGGTTTTGGGTCCAAACAAAAGTATTTATCATATTTTAGTGAATTTCAAATATAATATTTAAATTTTTCTATATAGATTATTTCATGCTTGTATGTACCATTTTGTTGCACTGCGTTTTGTCATCTTTGAAGCAGTTTCATGATTCCATTGTCTTAGAATTTGGTAGCTTTCTGTGTGGTGAACTGGTCTAAGTGATTTTTATAGACTTCCAGAGAAGTTAAATACTTTGCATTAAGAGAATTTTGTATTGATCCAAATAAGTAGAAATCCAAAAGTGCAAGCTCATTTAAGTATGGTGAGTAATGGTGATTAATGAATATACCTTCCAAAAGCTAAGCAAAGTATTTAGAAACAGAAAAATTTCATAAGAGATCAAAAAAAGAATACTGAACTGTTATATGATATCAAGTCTTCTATATGGCAATCTCCTTAAATATGGTTCTACAAAAGGATACTATGAATACCATGGATTGAACATGCGAGTAACGCGGAAGTTTTAGAGAAAATGGAAATAAAAAAACAATTATACTTAACATTAGGAAGGGATAATTGAAATTTCTAGAGAATGTAATGAGGAAAGAGGTCTTGGAAATTCTGATACTTGAAGAACAGATTGAAGGCAAGATGGACAGATAAAAACAACACCTAACCTACTTATCGGGTTTAAGTAAATGAATAGCTAAACAAGGTTTGAGAGAGATAACAAAATCACAAAGTCTATTAAGAGTTATAAAGGACAGAAAATTGTGGAGAGCCATAATCATCAATGCCCTGAAGGAATATGGCATATAGAAAATAAATGAAATGTCAGTGTTATTTTCATTTTTTGCAATTTAGACAACAATTTATCCATCATACCCAGTAATTAACATTGGAAAGAGATAGTTGAAATTCCTAAGGTGCATAATTAGGAAAGAGGGTTTGGAAAATTTGATATTCACAGGAAAGAAAGACAGAGGATACAATGCATAATCCTCCTAGTGAGCTTGAATAAATGGATGGTGGAACAAGGTCTAGGAGATATAACAAAAGAGAAAATTTATTAAAACTCTCAAAAGACAGGAAATTGTGGAGAGCTATCATCACCAAACTCCTGAAAGAATACAATACATAAAAGAGGAACAAGCTTGTATAAATGGATAGCAGAAAAGGGATTGGGAGAACTAACAAAAAAACTCAATTTATTAAGACCCACTAAGGACAAGAAATTGTGGAGAGCCATGATTTCTAGAATCCCGAAGAGACATGGCACATAGAAGAAGACTATAGTACCAATATCTACCATTAAATTATGAGGTACTCAAGTATCTTTGAAATTTTCATGTTCAATTGTTTTCAAATTTTCTTACAATGCTCATGAGATGTGTAGTGTATCCTCACAATGTCCCATATCATGTGACTTACATTATTTTTAATCATCAATGGCTCTAGAATGTCTCTTAGTATTCTTGATCAAAATTTCCTCTTTTGAACCTAACCAACCACTTAACAATAGAACTCTATAGTATGGTATTGTTGGGAAACAAAAAGCACTTACCTCCCATTAATTGAGGTAAGTCACATGGTCACATGACAGCCACTTTATGACATCACTCCAGATAGTGATTCAAGCACTAGTCATTAAACAGTCAGCAAACAGCAACCAAATGGGAAGGTTGTTTCCTTCTGCTGAGGGCCTAGGTAGACCAGGAATAAATCTGGCTATATCAGAACCTTGCAGAAACATAGACAAATCCAACCATGTTCCACTGGAATTCAAATAAATCCTTCAACATTCCCCGAGACAAACAGCTACAAAGCTCATGACTACATTCTGCTGGAACATGATAAATCCTGCTACATCCTGTTGGAACAAGCATCTTACAACAGAGCTATCCCACTGGGATATAGATGAATCCAGCTCTTAAAATCCAGAGCCATAACAATATCAGATCAGAAGTATTTCCAACTGTATGTAAGACCTTTTCATTTGCTCCTCCTTACACTTTGCTTGCAATAGATATATGTGGTATGCAATCCTCCATGTGTGGACACTTGTATATATTTATAATTCTGTGTATGTCATAGTATATAAAAATATCTGTAAGAACAAACGTTCATTCATTTGTTTTCTTTTTCTGCCTTCCTGTTACACTGGTGACCATGACGCGATTTATTTACCCAACCCACATAGAAATATATGACATATTTTCTTTTCCAGAAATGAAAGGACATAAAATGGTAAAAAGACATCTTATTTTCTTCCATTTTTTCATTTTTCAAGTAAAAACATTTATAATTTCTAATCCACACATTAAGCCTAGAGAAAGATGTGTTGAAATGTCTCTTCAGAATATGTGTATCTATCATAAATTTCAGTTATGTGTCTATTGACATTACACACCCAATATATGTGTGGGTAGCATAATCCAAATAAGCGAGGAAAGTAGAATCAGTGAACTGAAATCATATATGAAATCCTTATAGGCAATGATGGTGTAGTGCATTAATAAAGTTAATATCAATAACATCCCTTAAGCATAGTAGCAGTAGTAGATAAACCTTTTATCAGCAGTAGCCCTGGGGTAAAAAAACACTTGAACCCTTAAAGTAACTCTCTCTTTTGGGTCTTCTTCCTCTTTCAAACTATGCGACATGAACTTTCCACACTGAAGCTAAAAGTCTTGTGAATGCTTCACACCAACATAGTAAGTCCCACTTTAATATATTCATTGTGTATGCAATTTACTTCTAGGAAAAGAAACTCTTGTTTTAGATTTGCCTTTTGTTAATTTTAATAAATGCTATCTTGCATTGCAAATTAATTGATCTGTTATTTTGTGCATGTACTCTTTTTCACCCCTATTATTTCATGTACTGTAAAATAGTTTATAAGAAACCTAACACATTTAATTTTGAAGTAGTCAACACTGACAACTTTCATTTTGAAATGGTAACACTGACAAAATTTTTTATGCTAAATGAACTTGTTATTTTTTCTTTAAAAAATAGTGTACTACAACTTCACACTAGTAAGGTCTCACAAGTTATTATTTAAACAGATTTTCTTCTTAAATAAATAACATTCTGTTATGTTCTGTCAATATTATTTACACTAACAACAGTTATATTTTTCTTTATGTATTTCATTTTTTAAAATCTTTTCACTCAAGATTTTCTTGTAGGAATTTTTGGTAAAAACAAAAGAAATTCTTTTGCTACACTTGAATTAACAATATTTTATGATAAAATATTCTAAATTTTAATGATGACCTATAAGAACAGTTTTAATAAATTTATATTTTTTCTTATTCACAAAATGTTGACACTGACTGACCAATTCATCTCATCTTATTTTTGCTATTTTTTCTTCGTCTCAGCACCTCTATTGATCTAATTACTACTATTTAAACAAATAGAACAACTTACTAAATTATTTATTTTTTTAAGGAAGTCTGTGTTTGAAGTAAATACCAAATTATCTTGAATTAGTAGATAAATAATAATAAGGAAAAAAAGAAATCTATATTTGTGAAATGAGCAATGTCTCCATCCTATTTTAAAACTCATTTCCCTGTTATATATTGTTTTCCATTGGGAATTTTTCTCAGAATATTTTTCTAAAAATACTCTTCTATATCATTAATTGGTGAATAAAAAATATATTTACATGCTACAGCCTTTTGATACTGCATATGTATGTGCATTTATTTTTACAAAACTCTTGTAAAGATGCTTTAAAAGAAAGAAAAAAGACACAAACTTGCACACAAAAAGTGGAAGAACCCAAATTAGCGGCATACCTGTTTTTTCTGCCAATGACCCTGAAATGTTTTTATCTGCCTGGAAGCCATTTTTCTTATGAAAAATATTTTATCACGAAAACAAAACTTTGCTTACATAGTTTCTGCATTACCTCAAGAAACAGTCGCATGTCTACAGGATCTCCTGCTTCATCTCCACAAATCAACCCCTACAACAAATTAAAAAAGAGGAGGTGACTGTAACAATTATTAGAAACTGAAACATTTGGAGATAGAAAATTATCTCAACTCCTGCATTGTTTATAGACTCTCTCTGGTAATATGTTAGATGATAGTGGTTTACAATATATATTTGTAGGAAAACTGCCACAAATGGTGCAAGTATCCTTAACAGCAATGAGACAATGTAAACATGAATATGGCTGATATATTGATGAAAGTCATGTCCCAAGATAGCCTAGTCACAAGTTCATGGACTCCAAGTAATGACATCACTCAAATACAGAAGGAAAATAAATTGGTAAAAAGGCAAAAAGAAGATTTAACTAAAAAAATTAAACAATTTCAAAGACACTAGCATTGCAGTTAGTTGACAAGCAGAAAACGATAAATGAGCAAGACAAAAGGAAGAGCAATATCTATTGCTACTACTATAAGAGATTCAGTGACAGGAATTTAAAATGCACACATTGCAATTATAACTCCCAAGGAAATGAATAACCCAACAATTTTTTTCAGTGGGACATATTAGCATTTCAAACTCAAGTCGACTCTTTCACATATTCAACAGAAATTCAAAAACAATATTCTTGATCAATATTAAAATACTATAAAATAGTTTATAAGAAACCTTGCATATTTAGTTTTGAAGTAGCCAACATGCTAAAATGGCATCCCAAATTTTCATAAACCAGTTCAATAAAGGCAGGTAATCTTCAGGAACCTATTGTACAAATTTTCTTTTCAATCTGAAAATGGCAACAAATCACTTTATAATATTGAAATAAAATAGAATTAAAATATTTTGATAATTTAATAGAAAACATTTATTTATTTAGATATTTTCCAATTGATATTTTGTTCTCATCATATTTCTCTTCAGAAGTATGTCATCAGCTGTGTTATGGTTTCTTAGCCACATTCAAGTTGAATTGCTGCAATCCTAAGGATCCAACTGAAGACCTATTAAATTTCTGACTTGAACATTTGCCATATTAGCTAGCTATCCAGATGGATGTGATTAGAAAAAGAATAGCTACTCACTATATCACAATGTATAGATTGATATATTCACAGATATAGTCAAATACATACACTTGTAAATATGTAAAATCTGTTGTATACTTGTCTGAGTTTGCAAGTTTGTTTTTATCTACACTTGTAGGTTTTAGTGGTAGATTGTATCTTTATTCTCAGGTAGACAATGGAAGTCATATTCTATTCATCAGTTTTCTTACCTTAAATAGTTAACTAAGAGCATCTTATTATGTAGTTCTACTTCTTCTGTGTTTAACAGCAGGATATTAGTTATCATTATGATAGACAAGATTTACTTGGCTACATCCTGATGTCACTTTGGATTAATCTGAATTCCAGTATTCCAAAAGCAATGCCAGGATGTAATCAACAAAATCTTATCTACCATACTTGAGTAATAATTCAATTCTGTATATAACTGCACAACCTGTAATGAAATCCAAGTTTGGTTGTATGCAAAAACACTGGCCCTCGCTATGTTCCACAGATTCCTTTTCATTATGGCAGTGCATTTTGTCAATAAAGTAATAATGATAAATGCTTTTGAAGACACTTTTTGGATCAGGAGGTAGCCAAGAAAATATGATTTCTCACTTAATTGGTAAAGTCTTCCTACTGTTTCAAGAGAGCAAACTTCTTCTATCTGACTTCTCTCTAAGTTCGGACATAGAATTCTACACACCCACTGCCTGAATATTTCTCTGACTGCCTGACTATTTCACTGTCTACTTGTTATATGGATACTAGCAGGCAGACCCAACACCCCTTTTCATCTATTTGTGTTCCACCAACCAAAAAGGGGGACCACCCAGACAGGTATTTTGGTGGTTGGTCTTCCAAAGAAACTTACTGTCATGGCTATCTGCTAGTTCAAGGGGAAAAATAAGACATTTAAGAATTTAAACAAATAAATATTAACAAATATATTGATAGGACATTTTAAAAAAGGAGAAATGGGAAATTAAATTAAATTTAATTTCAAAGCAATCTTCAAAGAGTTCAAAGCAATCTTCACTATCTCTTGGTGAGGTACTTACATCTGGGTGGGAGCCAAAAGAATATGTCTTTTCACTATGAAAAGTTACCAAGAAAAAGATGGTTTCTTTCAAATCTTGCACTGCTGGTAATTATTGTCAAATAATCTTAAAAAATTGAATGCAATACCAATCATTATCTACTGTCTTCTTGATTACTCTCTCTATTGTTCTCACTCCCTAGTTATATTTAAATTGTTTTTTATTCTTTCACCCTCAGTAAACCTCTTGTGTCTTAGTGGCTTTACTGTCTTGATTGGGGTAAAATGATAAAACAAAACAAATACATACATACAAGATGACTGTCTACTGATTAGACAAGAATGACTATTACTGACAGGTTGACATATCTGAGATCAGTGGTGACTTTTGAAGTTGGTGAGTGATTTATAAAGTTTGTTGCAAAGACTGAAAACTTAATCTGTCTGTTTAGCCTGACAGGCAACTCAAATGAAGGATCATTATAGGTTTTCAAATGTCTCATGAGTCTGGAATGATTCTTGTAGACTTTGCCACATACATCATTATTGCATGCTCACAATAATCTGTTAGTAGGTTGTCTATGTGACTCTTGAGGTGGCCTGTGTTTGACAAGCGTATTTGGCCATGCCCATGGCAAACAAACTGAGGAATAGCCAGGTCTACTTCCTTTTCCTTAAATGCAGCTCTTTTGGCCTTTTCCCAGCAGGCAAGGATGGCTGGAGCCATGGGATAATTGTCGACTTCTAGAGCAGAAACTACACTTTGAACCTAATCATATGAGCCACAGAACAATGTTCTTTTGTTGCTTTGAGGCATTCTTATATCCTGGAGCAATTTTACACTAATCACTGTTAAGTGTTTTTTCTTTCAATTGTTTTTTAAAAAAAGTAGGAGCACTGGCAAGATATGATAAAAGCAAATTAGTGTTTGTTTATGACACACAAGAGCAACCTGTGGCTTATGCTACATCTGTGCTGAGCAGACATAAGTCAGTTTATGAGAAAATATATTTTAGCCTCAGCAACAGTTTGAAGAAATACGTTCAAACCCTCAGTCACTTTATGCTAGCATGACCATTACTGACTTCCTAACAGTTTCATCTACCCAGCTTCACTGAAAAGGCTTGGGCCAACTCAGGTTATGTTTTCAGGCCCTTTCTAATGGTGTGGCATGCTGAGATCATCTCCCTATGCTGATATTAAATAATTTCTTTTAACAAACAGACCATAGGGTGAATATCACCCACTGATAGTCAGCAATACTTGTTGAACCTTCACAGAGACCAAACATCAATGAGAGCACAGTTAGGCAGTAGATAATGCATTTTGGCAGTGTTAGCATGGATGTGTTTGAAAGAGATTTGAACCCAGGTCTCATGGTCAAAATGCTTATATTCTAACCACACCAATGTATGTACATAGATATAAAAATATATGGTCATTTCCGAACTGTAACTTAGATGTGGCACAAGGTCAAAAGTATAGGGCACCCAGTGAGTATTGAACTCAGTGTTCAGTCATAATTGTTCTCTTAAAACAAGCTTATTAACCGTTGCATCACGTTGAAGTGCTCAAGGTACAAAGGTAGATGTGCATAAGTAAATTCCCCTATGTGTATGTATGCATGTCGATATAAAAACACAAAACTTTCTATAAGGTCATTGTGTTCTGAAAGTAGAGTTTTATTAAGAGTCCAGCCCAACTAAAAAAAAAGGAAAAGAAGTCAATGTAATTTTTTCTTTGAAGATAACTAAAAAAAAACAAACAGAAAAATGATGCCTCAGAACTGACAAAATCTGACTTGAGCTTCAGTTTTTTTGTTATTGTTGTTTGAATCCCATCATGCTATAGCATTTCCCCTCATAAAAGAAGTAGAAGATGATGGCAGGATAATAAAACATCACATGTCCCTATTAAGATTATAACAAGGGAGCTCTGTGCTCAGCAGGTAAAAATAAAAATGCAAAAAATACAGTTTGAAGAACAGATGTAAATCTTTTTGAGATGAAGACAAAGAATCTTGGAGAAGAAATTCAAAAGGAAACCAGAAAACACAATTTTCATATCCTAAAGTTAAGAAAATATTGAATCTAACAAAGCATATTTAACAGGGTTCTTCTAGTAAAAGCATCCTAGGTGGCTGGCTTTTCACATGTCTAATTTGCCAAGTAAAGTTAAGGATTCTTTTAAGATGCTTCCTGAATTGAATAAACATTCTAACATGCTTTCATTTCATGGGGTTATCTTTTACTCTTGTTCTGTTTTATCCTCTCAATATTCTAACCCATTTTTATCCTCTCAATATTCTAACCCATTACTATCAATTAAAAATCCTTGTTAAACGCTTGTTATCTTCACTAAAGCACTTTTTTAATCCTTTCACCTCAAGCAAGACAATAAAGCCACTAAAACACAAGAAGTTACTGTGTGTGAAAGAATATAAGGAAAAGAAAAATTATTAAGGAAAAAACAATAAAAGAACTGGAATTAATAAGACAGGAATCAAGAAACTGGAAGAGAGTTCCACAAGAGTGAAGTGCTAGTGAAGAAACTGTTAGCATAAGACTTAATGTTACATCTAGCTGTTTCAACTGTAAAATGATGAGACATAGCTGAACTTAAATTCATGACATCTAAAAAATTAAAGAAATCAAATTCAACTTACAAATTCTTGAACTGAACATTAGAAAAATGTTTCAGAAATGGATTTCAGAAGCATGTGAAAAAACAAAGTTGTAGAATGAAAATAATTTGATGATCTTATTTGAAGTACAGAATTTAAACAGTGCTATAAAAAGTAATGTTTATTAAAAGAAAGAAATAAAAGAGAAAATTAAACAAAAAGTCTGTATAATTGTCATAAATGATATGTACTTTTCTCTTTCTCTCTCCTTAATAATGTTTTCTTTTTCCCATATTCTTTCACCCTCAGCACCTGCTTATATCTTAGTGGCTTTATTGCCTTGCTTGGGCATGAAAGAATTTAAAAAATTAGACTAAAGAAATTACTCGAAAACATGTGTATTTCTTATTTCATTCCACATTTTCACCTAGCTCATTTGTAGAAAAATATGGAAAGGGTGTGTTAAGGTTGGGAAAAACAATTGACATAAAGAGACAGAAAGAAATAAAAACAAATGAATGATAAAACTGCCTCAAAAATTTCAGCATGGCGAGCGGAAAATAACTTTTGGAATAAAATAGGACAAGGGAACGTCTTCACAAGACACTAAATCTCTAATGATAGCAGAATGAATCTCTCCAGAAGCAGACTGCTGCCTGATGGTCTTCACAACATGTTTTATTGATGATAAAGCAACATTGGTCTGAATTCCCACATCTAATTCCCTGCATGTAAGCTCTATCCTTCAAACATTCTGGGTCTTTGCACATCAACCCATATTCAGCCAATTTAACCCTGACATGTTATACAACCATTATGCTCTCATTTAGATACACATCATCAATATATGCCAATGTTGCTTTCTAAACTGGCTCTTCATGTAAATATTTAAGACCAATAATAGATTTCACAACTATAGTTGAGAATGAATCCCAACCATGTTAGGTAAAACCACTTTGCCTTGATCATCACAGTTTGATATAGCCCCAGTGACTCATGGACCACACTTGCTCAGTTGCTGTAAAATGACAAATGTGTCACACATCAATTGGGGTCATAGAATACTAGCAATGTTCCTGCTTCTGTACAGATCCCATACCAGTTCAGACATTTTTAACCATTCAAAAATAGTGAGACCTCTGTCTGAACCTTCAAATACTGGGATTAACCTCAAGCTGAACTTGCCATACACAATGAGCACTGAATGCTAAAAGAGATTATAGAAAAATAAGGCAAAGATGTGTTGAGGTTGTGGGGAAAACATTTAAGAGGTAGCAGACTGTTCTCTTAACAATTAAATGGAAACAGGCACTGAAGGAAGAGAGGCAGAAAAAAAATAGAAAATCTTAGTAGTGACAAGTGAGATCTCAAAAATGAGAGCATAGCAGGAAATATGTAACTTCCAGAACTAAATGTGCCAAGGGAACATCTTTACACAACACAATCTTCAACAATAGCAAAGCAAGTCTCAAAAAAAGCAGACTGTTGACTGCTACTTTTCTCATCATCAAAGACCCAGATTTGTACAGGGGCACAGAGGTCATATATGGATATGTCAATCTGTTCTGTGAACAGTGAACCTAGATGCAACTGTCTTCAAGACATGTCACCATGTCACACACAACTTAGGACCTTTTTTGTTTCTGTACTGATACATGGTTATCACATTCTATGGGTATGGTATTTTATTTCCTTGATTGAACTCTGATATGAAAGAAAGAAAACCTGGTTAGTAGTTTCTAATATATTTCTTAATTATGGTGAGAATACCATAGGCTGAACATGACAAAGTTTTATTGAAAATGGAAACTAAAAGGACATCAAGAAAAGATAGTTGAAATTTAAAGGACAGATTGAAGGCAAGAAAGCCAGGGGGACATGCATAACCTACCTAGCAAGTTTGAGTAAATAGATAATAAACCAAAGTCTATAAGAGATGACAAAAACACAAAAATTTATTAAAAGATACAAAGAAGAGAAAATTGTGGAGAGCTCTGACTGCCAATTTCCTGAAAGGAGATGACACAAGAATAAGAATTTTATTGTTTTTTATCTAATTTCTTTTGTTTTTTTTAAATAATTTTGTCTATTTTTTATAATATTGAAAAAATATTGATGGTCTTCAGGCTGTAGTTTTTTGTATTTGTGGTGATTTTAGTGCCAACCAAGTTCTCAGGGAAATCTTTAGTTGAAACGATGATTTTATACACAAAGATAATCCTTTCAAACAGAATCTTTTTTCAAAGTGGAAGAAACTGTTTTTGGTTTTAATTTGTGTTCTTCAGAAAGATCTAACCTTTTTGCTTAAGGAAATGCATGAATATTCAAACAATTTATAGCTCACTCTGTCTGTATAGCTTAATTCAAGAATAATCATTTTTGCTACATCTGTCTCTATAACTGATGGAAATTTTAACTGGAATAAGAAAAAATAATCTTGCAGTTCTCTGAAAGAATTGTAGAAGGCCATCTGGTGTCTTTATTGAAGCATTTTGTAATTTTCATTTAAGGAAATAATAAGGAAAACTGAAAGTTCTTTAGATCTTAATAAAATGTCAGGTCTGAGCATAATGTTCATCAAATGTGACACCAGCACTTTGGGTACTTCCGATGCTGTATGGCTTGGATGGATTTCTTTATTTATTTTAGAAAATGCTCTGACTTTTGCCCTTTCTTTAAGCATCTTGTCTAAATAAAACAAACTGACAGCCTGAAAAATGTGGCTAATTTTTTTTCTTTTGCAATTTAATTTAGAAGGTATTTTTACTCTTAACCCAGGAAAATCTGATTATATGCTTGAAAATCCATGGCAATACAATTCATGCATGCATTTTAACAATGAAATCTCGAGAACAAACATGTTAAAATTTTGATTTATCACTATTTTTGTTTTTAATTGTATCTGTATTAGAATTTACTTGGGTTTTTTTTTTGTTTTGTTTTTAACACTATCTCTTTCTTCTCACACTTTGTTTTTACCTCTATTTCTCACTTTGACATTCTTTCTCTATTTCTTTATTTTTCTCCTTTTTCTCCTCTCTGTATTTATATTTAAATATCAGTAAGTCTATAGCCTAATGAGAAAAATTGCATACACTGGTGTGTAAAATTTTTGGGAAACCTTGTGTGTTGATTACTTTGTTAATTTTGGGTGGCCACATGGGGAATGCCTGGTGCTCTAAGCTTGGCTGTACAGGTGGCATAATGGATAATCACTTTGTTAATCAAAGAGCCAAGTTTCAATTCCTGTCAGGTTCTTTATATTCACTTACATGCAAATACTCTGCTATAGGTTAATTAATAAGATTTGTATCTGTAAACTATTAACTCCAAAAAATTCTTATAATCTAAAAATATTTTCTGGCTTTTAGTAACCTGGAAAGTGTTGATAAACTGTAAAAAATGAATCAATCAATGTTTTGTTAATTCTACTTCAAAATCAAGAGTAATTAACAATATGCTTTTCTAAAAACATTTTATGATCCATGAGGGCTAGAAAACAAGTTATTGCATTTTTGTTAACAACATACGGTGGATGGTAGAGCATTTTAAGCACAGTGATGCTGAAAAAGGCCATGTAAAAATACTGGGCTACCAGTGAAAATTTAATCTTTCCACTCTTTACTTAAGTTGGAAATGAAATTTCCCTTTATTGCAAAAAGTAATCTTTATTATTACTGAAAGTACAAAACATTATTAAAGTATGGAATCAGTAATCTGTGTTGTTCCCTTTGGTTCAAATAAGTGCCTTAATTTGATGTGGCATTGAATGGAATAAGGTCTAGATTTTCTTAATAGGAATTTTTTTTGCATTCTTTTTCAGTCATATCAAAGCTCTTAGAGGTTGTATGATTTTCATTGGAGCTCCTTTTTCTTCAATTTCCAAAACAATGGTTTAACAAGACCAGGGTTTCTGAAACCTCACCCACAAAAATATATTTGTGTTGCATGTAACATGTGGCAAGGATTATCATACTGAAAAAAATTCTGCATCTTTGTAGTCTGGCTGAAGATTAGTCTATAGTAAGCTAATATAGTTTTCATGATTTAGGTTGCCATTTTCTTCTATCTTCTCTTTTGATGTAACCCCATACCATTATGTGTCCATAACTAAATTTTACCATCTTTCTGGTGTATCTTTGTGTTGCAGAACTAATTTCAACTTGGAATTAATTTCAACTTGGAATTAATTTCAACTTGGAATAATTTTCAACTTGGAATTATTTTCAACATAAAACTAATTTCAACTCAGAACTAATTTCCCTATTTAGCCTTGATGATTTAGCAGCCATGTCTTTTAATTCATTTTTGTGATTTATTAATAACAATTCATGGTTACTTTTATCATGTCAGTGAGATTTGATCATTGCCAATTGCTGATTGGTAACATTTATACTTGCAGTAATTTATGCTGTAGTGTAACTTACATCTGAGACTAATAGTCAACTCTGAAGCTTTTGATTTAGAATACAAAGAGGTCATCAGATATGTATAAAGTGGAGGCTTTCATCTGTCCACACACCACAGTATAATTTGTAGAATTACCCATTGAATTACTATAATCAATAGAATCTGATGCTGGCATAGTAGACAGTGATATTGAAATTTATTCCAAGTTGAAATTAGTTCTGAGTTGAAATTAATTTAATAACCCTTATCTTGCATTGTTTCTTTCTCACATATATTCCCTTGTATTAGAATGTAACTCTACTTTGCATTCATTACTAAAAAATGACTTTTGCCATTTTCCAGCATCCCATGTTAGCTGTTCTTTCCATCTTCTATTCATGTGCTTTTTGGTAATGATGTTTTTGTTGCTATATAGCCATTCAATATGCTTTCATGTGATACTCTGTGTACCGTATCAACTGAAACCTTTTTACTGTTAAGACTGCATTTAGTGCTTCTAAACAATCTCAAATGCACAAAGCAGATGTGAATTGTGGTGCAAGGGATACCAATTTGGAATGAGGTAACTTACACTTACACACAAATACCCTTGGGAAAGGTATGAATTCATCTCTTATCCACAAGCTATGGGTTGAATAGTAAATCAGATTAGGTTCTATAGCCTTGGTTGGAAACCAGTATACTGCAAGAAATGTCAACGTACTATAAGAAATTTTCTGCCTACTAAGTCATGGATTGAAAGGCACATGATCGCCAAAGCATGCATCACATATGGTATTTAACTGACAGAAGCAATCTTAATAAAGCTGTTATCTTAGCTTCAGTCACTTTTCCACCGTCATAAAGTCACTTCACTGATAATTGTTTGGATGAACTCTTTGCCAGGGTATCTAGACTTTATGAATTTAAGCACAGTACTAGATTCGGAACGAGGAACCGGGGAGCCGAGTTCGAATTCCAGTTGAATCCATTGTATTCACTTACGTGCAAATACCCTTGGGAAAGGTATTAATCCGTCTCTTCCTTCCAGTTATGGGTTAAATAGCAGGACAGATTGGGTTCTATAGCCTTGGTCAGCAACCAGTCTACCACAGAAAGCAATGGCAACCTACTGCGGGATAATCTTCTCCCCAGTCAGTCATGTCTCTTTCAAGACATGATCGCCCAAGTGTGATATCACTTAACAGACTGACTGACTAGATTAGCAACAAGGTCTCATCAGTTTATAGTTGAATTATCTAGATATAACCATAAGTTTTATGCTAATAGTTGTGTTTATTTTTGTTTTGTTTTTTTCCACATTTCTTGCTCATGGAACTCTTTTTTAACTTCATGCTTTAGGCTAACTTTGATCTTCAAAAATTTAAATGAAATATCTATAGGTATCTACTGTCTTCCTGATTGCTCCTCTATTGTTCTCACTCTTTAATAAAGTTTCTGTTTTCTTATTCTCTCACACTCAGTAACTCCTTGTGTCTTAGTGGCTTTATTGCCTTTCATAGGGAGAAATAATTAAAACAAAAAATATCTTTGTGTGCATGTATTGAGATTATTATAATTCTTTAATGTGGCAAGCATACAACAGTACATCTTTTTTAATCATTTCACCCCAAGCAAGGTGGGACTGCTACTAGGGTGCAGGGGGTTTACAGTCAGAGAAAAGACTGGGTACAGTAGGTATAGAAGAAAGTATAAAAGACGAATGGGATTCAAGAATATAGGAAATAGCAATTACCAATGTATTTAAATTTTGGGGGATTGTAGTTGTTAGAAAAAAAAGTAAACGGAAAGGAGTTCCAGAATGGGAAGTGCTAGAAATGAAACCATTGGAGTAGAAGTAATGGTTACGTTTAACTATTTTGACAATAAAAGGGTGGGACCTAGATTCCAAACTATTAGCATGCTTAAATTCACATGGATTTTCTTTACTATATCAAACCACATTCTTTCCCTGAAGTCACTGGCTATCTTTGGATTATTAATGGTTTATACTTACTGACATACTTGTTTTATGGGTTTAATTTTCAGCAATATTATCTGTGATTATTTTTGCTGAAAAAAAGTTATGTTGGTCTTGCTAGGCTTCCCTCTGATATTCTGATCCTGTCTTTTATTGAAAGATAAAAAGTTTCTTGTTATTTATTAACAATAAATAATGCTTAGAGATAGGCTATGTTTGGAATGTGCAGCTCAATACTAGTGTTTAATTTGATATTTCCTTTTTGACAATATGAAATGAAATGACAATATGAAATGAATATCAAATGAAATATCAAATGACAATATCAAATGTAATATCAAATGACAATATCAAATGAAATATCAAATGAAATATCAAATGACAATATCAAATGAAATATCAAATGACAATATCAAATGACAATATCAAATGAAATATCAAATGAAATATCAAATGACAATATCAAATGAAATATCAAATGACAATATCAAATGAAATATCAAATGACAATATCAAATGAAATATCAAATGACAATATCAAATGAAATATCAAATGACAATATCAAATGAAATATCAAATGAAATATCAAATGACAATATCAAATGAAATATCAAATGACAATATCAAATGAAATATCAAATGAAATATCAAATGACAATATCAAATGAAATATCAAATGACAATATCAAATGACAATATCAAATGAAATATCAAATGACAATATCAAATGACAATATCAAATGAAATATCAAATGACAATATCAAATGACAATATCAAATGAAATATCAAATGACAATATCAAATGAAATATCAAATGAAATATCAAATGACAATATCAAATGAAATATCAAATGACAATATCAAATGACAATATCAAATGAAATATCAAATGACAATATCAAATGACAATATCAAATGAAATATCAAATGACAATATCAAATGACAATATGAAATGAAATATCAAATGAAATATCAAATGACAATATGAAATGAAATATGAAATGACAATATCAAATGACAATATCAAATGAAATATCAAATGACAATATCAAATGACAATATGAAATGACAATATCAAATGAAATATCAAATGACAATATCAAATGACAATATCAAATGAAATATCAAATGACAATATCAAATGACAATATCAAATGAAATATCAAATGACAATATCAAATGACAATATGAAATGAAATATCAAATGAAATATCAAATGACAATATCAAATGAAATATCAAATGAAAATATCAAATGAAATATCAAATGACAATATCAAATGACAATATCAAATGAAATATCAAATGACAATATCAAATGACAATATCAAATGAAATATCAAATGAAATATCAAATGACAATATGAAATGTAAAAGTAATAATAGGGATTAAATAAAGAAGAGAAAAAAAGGAAATCTGAAAATTTCCAGAAATTAAAGATTAATGAATTTATAATTATGTATAAAAGAGTGCTGAAAAGTTCTTAGCCCAACCCACTTTCCAAAATCTATCCAAATATAAGAAATCTTTCAAAGGTTGGGTTATGTTGAGAAATTTCCAGCACTGTATCCTATAAATTTATAAGTAGATAAGCCATTTTTTTAGAATTGAAAATATTTTTTTATGTATCAAAGTATTTCATTTCAAACATACGCACAGTAATGGGGGCACTAGAGGGTGTCGTCAGTGATGTCATCGTGAGGATCACTAAGGGGTTTCGGGTCTTTCAACATCATACCCACTCACCGCGCCGACCCGACCAGAGATGATCATCCTCCGGCCCACTCTCGATAAGCACTTTCAGACACTGGAAAATTACGTTTAGGCCCAGTACGAAACCCTGCAAATGCTTCCGATTGTCAACAGTCAGAGCCACTTTCTATTTAGAGATGAACCGCACATGAGCTTGTCCAAAACATTAATTTAGACGCAGAATTTTGGGGAATTTTAGCTAACAATTTGGAATCCAGGCACTCTCTCCATAACCATAACCAATTAGCTGTTCTTTCTGCTGTTTCGGTTATGGACTTGAGTGCTTTTCTTTTTATACTCCCACTATCCCAATATCTGATAAGGCTTTGCATAAGGACCTTGCTGCAAATCCTCTAGTCCCCACTTCTATAGGAGTGCAGCTAGCCCTCCAGCCTTTAACCCTGCAACTCTCCAGCAGTTCGTCATATTTTAACTTCTTCCTTTCATGAGCTTCCTCTGTGTTTTCTTCCCAGGAGACTGTCAGTTCCCACAAGACTATCTTCTTCAATTTATGTGAGAAGAAAACTATATCTGGGTGAAGTTTTGTGATGGCAGTTTGCTCTGGGAATTTCAATCTTGAGCCTATATCGGCCCTTAGTTCCCAGTCTGTTGCAGGAGATAGCAGGTTTGGATTTACCTTTCTATTTCATGGGATTTTCGCGCCCACTTTAATAAATTTTATCTGCCTCGTGTCTGGGTTGTAAACATTCTCTTTGATAGCATTTTGAACTATTTTCACGATCTCTTTTAGAATTCCGTCATGGCGCCACCTGTAACACCCATCAGCTAGTGCAGATTTACAGCTGCTCAGGATATGTTTTAAGGTACCTCTGCGCCCACAAAGATGACAATTTGGCGACTGGGTTTTATACCATAATTGTAAGTTTGTGGGGCTTGGCAGGGTGTTGTATACTGCTCGAATCAGAAATTTTAATCTGGTGTCACTGTGCCATATTTCAGACCATTTGATTTGGCATTTCAACATAGAGCTCCATTTGGTCCATGCCCCTTGCTGTCTCATCCCAACTTGGATTGCTATTCGTTTCTCTTCTTTGCCATTTCTGATTTCTTCCTGCAAAAGATGACTTTTCTTTTTTCTTTGCAGTTTGTCATATTTTTCTGAGGGAAAAAACCCGAGGCCTGCGTGTCCAGTAGCTATGGTCCCTAGTATTGCCTTTTCTCAGATTCTTTCTTTTGCTGTATATTGAATATAGTAAAAATAAAAAATCTGGTGTGAAGTCCTAAGTTCTTTGTGTTAGCACTCAATGCTCATGTATAGTAGTTTTCTTTCTCCTAATTGAAATAGTTATATAGCCTGGTTATTCTGGCCTTGTTAATTGGCTAATCTATGTATAACTACATTTCCCTGTAACAAAGGAAGTGTGTGCTAATTGTTTTTCTTGTAATTCTTCTAGCTATCCTTTCGTTTTAAGGGTTTCTTTCTCTCTTGTCTGATCTTAAGGTATTTCTTTCTCTGGGAGACCTTGATGTATCTAGTTTTCTCTTGTTATCATGGCTGTATTTGTGTTTTGACTCATCTCCCTTAGTTTCTTTCTCTCTCCGTGGATTTCAAGGTATTTCTTTCTCAGGGTGATCTTGCTGTATCTCGTTTTCTCTCATTATCATGCTTTGACTCATCTTCACCAGTTTCTTTCTCTCTCGTCTGATCTTAAGGCATTTCTTTCTCTGGGAGATCTTGATGTATCTTGTTTTCTCTTGTTATCATGGCTGTATTTGTGTCTTGACTCATCTACCTCATTTTTTTCTCTCTCCTTGGATTTCAAAGTATTTCTTTCTCAGAGTGATCTTACTCCATCTTGTTTTCTATTATTATCATGCCTTGACTTGCCTTCCTCAGTTTCCAAATTATATTCTCCCTTTCGATCACTATGTTCATCTTCAGAAATTTCATTCTGCAAAGGTAGGTTTCGTTTTTGTTCCTCACTATCATTACTTGAATTTCCTGTTGACATTTCTTAGTCACTTACCTCTTTGTTTACATCTTGTCTTTTTTTATGTGCATGGATGAGTATGCTACTCTCATCTTTTTGCTTTCTCTTAATTTCTTAGTCCTTGCTTCTGCTGTGAATGCTCTTATCCATGCATCCACAAAATCAAGATTCATTAATGATAAAATGCATCATATTAGTGATGCTATTGTGAACTACTAAGTTCTTTGCATTAATTCTGGCTATGTATATTGGTTAATCTTCATATCACTACAAAATTTTATTTAAATTTGATGTTATTTGGTTTTCAATCAATAACTTGGTAAGTGTAAGGGTTTAGTTATATTTCAGTTTTTAAATTTTATGCTTTGTTTTGTAGTTATCACATATTGTGTTTAGACATCTGGGTACTGTAACAGTTCGACTTCTTTCATGTGCCATGTTCCTTCAAAACATGGGCCATATTAGCACTCAGCTTCCTGTAATTTGTAACCCTTAGTAAATATTGTCTTTTCACTATCTCTCTTAATCCCTGTTCTACCAACTGCTTTTCTCTTACCGTCAATAATTCCTGTGAGTATCAAATTTTCTAAACTCTCTTTTCTCATGTGTCCTAGAAATTTTAACATTTCCTTCTGATGTTAAGTCTAAATGCCAATTTTTTCTATTTTCTCTAAGATTTTGTTGTTGTTCCCATGTTCAATCCTTGGTATTCTCAACATCCTTCTGTAGAACCACATTTCTGTTGCTACAACTCTATTCTTCATCTGGAAGATTGTCCAGGTATTCACTGCCATATAGAAGAACTGACATTACACAATAGTTCTGTACACTTTTAGCAACTCAGAAAGAGAAATTGTTGAGCTGAGATCAAATTCTGGCCAAGTTTACTATGGTCACTGTCACATCAATTTCCTTGAAAAAGCCTGAATCCATTTCTTCATCCTCACCTTAATAAATAAGAAATTAACTCTGATTAACTTATGATATCTACACACAAGGTAACTGCATGTCAGAAAGTGAAACCTACAAAAAACAGAAGATTGAATCCCTCACCTATTTGCAAGAAGACTGAACATTTGAAGAAAGACCCAAAACCATATACCTTCCATCTCTCACCATACTAAGTATTCCAACTGTAGACTCCACTTTTGTTGATTCCACATTGCTACTGTTTAATGCTCTCTTATTAATGTCTGATAATAGTGTAATATAACAATCCCGCCCCACCCGAGGAAAGGCTGATGCAAGCGGGGGTGTTTTCCGGTCGTTGAAAGGAACGGATGTTTGTTTGACCTTATTTCCGGCAGTAGCGGAAATGGCTACAAGAGGCAGACAGAACAGGTGTCTCTGAGAATTACGTGGGCGTGCGTGGGCGAGGCAAAATCCGGAAGTACCGGTTTGGAGATTATAAAAAGACCTTGGCGCACGGATTTCAAGAGAGAGACGAGACAGAGGCAGACGAGAGAGCCAGACCAGACCAGAGGAGCAACAGATACTACGACTCTCCCGTCAACCTGTCAACCCGTCAACCCTTGGAAGCGCGCTCTCACTCTCTGTTCACTAGGCTACACGGTTCATCGTCATTAATAAAAATATCACTTGATATATTTTTATATATATGCGTGTTTGTTGTTTATTGATATACAACAGACTTCACTTTTTGGTGCTAGTGACTTGCTGTTTTGAGACAACAAAACAGATTGATACGAGCTGGTTACCACGGCAATGATTGAAAATTCAAGGGACTTAAAACTACCGGATAGAAGACGAAAATAGTAAACAACCGGACGACAGCGAGGAAGGAAGAAAAAGAAAAAAGAAGATGAAAATATATAGCAGTGTGACTATAGACAATCAGCCAAGGTAAGTGACTCATTGATTTGATAGTGTGTGTGTTCTCTGCTCGTGTTTATAATAAGTCCAGTTAGAAAAAAAAAATGCATACTTTTGCCATTGAGAAAAATGGATTGTTCGGTAGAACGGAGGGGGTCAGGAATATATGTAGGGAGTAGCGCATAGGTTGACGGGTTGACGGGGGTGTTAAAATTGACGGGGGTGTTAAAGTTGACAGGAGTGTTAAAGTTGACGGGAGGATTGGAGTTGAGATATTTACCTATCTGTAAGTACAAAACATCTGAGTTAATGATTTATTTTTGTTGTTAATATTTTACCATATATGTGAAGTGAGTTTATTGGTATGTTGCTTAATTAATCGTACTTTTATTGAGTAAGTAAAGGAAGTTTTTTCTACTCTTTAAAGTGGATAATTGGATTAACTTGTTGATAACAATGTTTTCGTTGGGTTGTGCAGTGTTAGGTTTTTTTTTTTTTTGGATTTCTTTTCAATGACTGTACACTACAAAATGATTTACATTTCTATGTTTGTGAATTATGCTTTTGTGCAGGTTCCCATAAATTCAACATCCTCTGTGAATTTTCATTTATGTGACTTGGGAAATATCTTTTGAAGATATATTAATTTCTGAAAACTAGTAAATACCTTGGAACAGATAGATATGGAAAGATTTAGTGAAGGATATGAAGAACTCCCGAAGAGGTTGACGATAGGAGTCATTGCGTAATAATAATCCTGGGAATAATAGCCAGGAAGCGGATTTTTAAGTGTAAAAGAAGCAACAGTGCTTCGGAAAAGGAAATTGAGTTATCCGTTGTGAATAGTACTCCGGGGTCAACGGGTGTTCAACACTCAAATGTCTCTGCGTTAAACAGAGAGATGTCAACAAATCAGATATGCTTGGTTTCGAATGCAGAGGAAGTAGTTCAGGGAATGGAAAGCATTGTACAAACTAAGGAACTACGAGTCACGGGTCCATTTTTTTTAGACTAAATTAATATCCTCCACAAGTAAATTGCATGCGGATTAACGTTGGAATCAGGGTAATTTTCTTCATTTTCTATTGAACATTTCTCGGTCAGAATATGAATGATATGTACGGCAGATAATTGCCATTTTTTCTGTGTTCAAACATAGTATGTTTGAAATTAAATTAAATTAAATGAGGTTACATGTGTAACAATAAACTCGAGCAGAAGCACGCATGGTGTTGGTCAAAGGTCATTTACTCGATGTTAGTTTAGAAACTGGGGCGCGATTACCGCCTATAATCACGTGGTTATACATCGAGGTGTCTACGCTTATGGACGGAGTCGAGAAAGAAAATGAACATTTTTAAGAACTTTGCCCAATTCTGTGAAAATGGATATTAAAAAAAAAAGAAAAAAAAAAAAAGAGGAGGAAAAAAGAAAGAAAAAAAAAAGAACAATGAAACATCGAGCTGGTAGAACAATTTTCAAGATGGAGACGAACATTGTTGGGTTGCCGATGTAGGCTCCCCTATATTTTTTTTTTTGTTTGTTGTTTTTTTGTTTCGGCATGCACATGTTTGTTGTTTTGGCGTGCACATGTTTTATACAATTGTCGGGCTTGTGTGGCATGGGGAGGAGAGTGAGGGTGTTGCGCTTAAAATGTTCTTAGGTGAACATTTTGGAAAATGGGTGGGCGAGGAATGTAATATAACAATCCCGCCCCACCCGAGGAAAGGCTGATGCAAGCGGGGGTGTTTTCCGGTCGTTGAAAGGAACGGATGTTTGTTTGACCTTATTTCCGGCAGTAGCGGAAATGGCTACAAGAGGCAGACAGAACAGGTGTCTCTGAGAATTACGTGGGCGTGCGTAGGCGAGGCAAAATCCGGAAGTACCGGTTTGGAGATTATAAAAAGACCTCGGCGCACGGATTTCAAGAGAGAGACGAGACAGAGGCAGACGAGAGAGCCAGACCAGACCAGAGGAGCAACAGATACTACGACTCTCCCGTCAACCTGTCAACCCGTCAACCCTTGGAAGCGCGCTCTCACTCTCTGTTCACTAGGCTACACGGTTCATCGTCATTAATAAAAATATCACTTGATATATTTTTATATATATGCGTGTTTGTTGTTTATTGATATACAACAATAGAAGAATAATCTTTTTTCAAATATAAAATAATTTTTATTAACATCTGGGATCCATTTGATTAATGTTGGCCATGAAGGGTATATAGGTGTGCAGTTGGTATAAAGGCTAGTGACTTGAAATGTGAAATCAACAAGGTGAGTTTGAATTCCTGCAGAATTTGTTACATTCACCTTCAACTAATTATCCTTGTAGATATGCATTAAGTAGTAAGGTAAACTGAGCTCTTTAGCTTTGGCTGGTTAGCAGTAGTAAGTCAAATCAAACTCTTTAGCTTTAGCTGGCATTAAGTAGTAAGGCAAAATGAGCTCTTCAGCTTTGGCCGACAATCAGTTTAAGAGAAGAACAATTCAGTATTCAATTCCATCCATATTATTGCTACTGTGATTCCTGTAGCAATACCTAGTATGTTGTGAGATGGAGGGGATATGGTTTTGGTTCTTTCTTTAAATGTTCAGTTTTTTTCTTACAAGGATGTGAGGGATTCCATCTTCCGCTTTTATGGGTTTAGCCTCCTGTTGCCTAGTTATCTTATAGTAAGTTCAGTTGGATTAATTTCCTGTTTATTATGGTGGCCCTTAACTTCAACATCCTTTGAAGTTTGATTCAGCTTTGATTAGTGGTTTTGAGGTTACATTCTAGGCAACAGGTCTTTTGAGGTTCTCAGATAACACAAAACCGAATTTTAACTCTGCTCACTGATTCCTCATTGTGAGCCACTGTGCCTCCATTTCTTTGATAGCATCTTAATATTAAAAAATGTTTTAACAATTGCCATCATTTTTAACAACACAGATACACTAATCAATAACAAACATTACTTGCATCATTCAATATTTAACTGTTCTGCTTATATTTTGCAAATAATTCTGAAAATTTAAAAAAAGAAAATAACGTACATTAAATGTTCAATTAGAATGCAGCAAAAAATCCATACTTATTAGATTTACATATGTTGTTTCATATAGACATTTCAAAGATGTTGTTAAAGATAATCTGAGAACTCTTGAAATTAGAGTCAAAGAATTGGGAAAAAAGAAACAGAGAATAAGTCTGGTTGAGAAAACTAATTTTTAATGGTTGCAATTGCTTTGAGGTCTTGAACATTTTTAGTTGAAAAGCACTCTTAGGAATGGTGATGTAGAGTCAATCCCAGAAAAAATATCAGGCATAGTGTAGCAGCTCAGATTCATTGCATTCACTTATGTGGATGGATTCATACCTTGGGAAAGATATGAATCCATCTCTTCTCCCCCCAGCTATGGGTAAATAGCAGGAGAGACTGGGTTTTATAGCCTTGGGTAACAACCAGTCTAGGAGAAGGAAAAACTCTCAATTCAAAACCAATCTCATTGTGGACTTCCTAAATCAGGGGATGATTGTGTTTGCATAGAGTTAACGCTCCTACTTGTAAAAAAGACAAGTTACAGATGTATCAATGAAAACAATTCAGCCTAGAAAAGAATGCAATGATGAAGGGTTATCAATGGTCTATGCTCACTTGGGTGTAGGGGCTAAGAGAAATGAAGAAAAGTTTTGAAACAATGTAATGAGTTTCAACAAAATGAAGATCAATAATTAATAACAAAAACTTAAACATTTAATTAATGTGTTCACTTTATATTTTTTAGATAGTTGATGCTATCTATTATTCATTGATCACGCTTGACATTTTGCTTGTTGCTCAATATATTTTCATGCTAAAAATTTCATGCATTTAATATAACAGAATGGAAATGCCCCTTGAAAGAAAAAGATTATGAAGAGAAGAAAGACAAAACCGATCTAAAACCAAAGCAAGACAATCTCTTATTAGACAAAAATATCTGAATTCTTTGCAAGCAAATCTTGAACAAATATGATTGCAGTCCAAGAAATGTGAAAGTAAGAGAATAGATTAATTAAACATTAAACAATTCATTTTGCTTAAGAGTTAAATTTTTCTAAATAAAGGTAAAATTTTATTTGTGTAGATTATTAAAACAATTAAGGGAAGTAACCACTCATAAGCCTACAACCTTAAATTGATTTATTTCCTTTGCTTCTGTAGAGCATGATATGAAAGATATACATAAATAGACAATGGTAATTATTATAAGTATATATGCATGTCACAAAGAAGTGTTGAAACTAATAAGTAAGCTTGAAATATTTGGAAAGGATATTAGAATAATCCAGGATCAATACTGACAGCAACTCACCTATATATGGATAGAAAAATGTATTCAGTAAATATACAAAAATAAAAAGGCATGTAAGACAAGGATGTCGCTTCTCACCAGACTTATTCAACCTTTACAGTGAAGCCATTCTGAGAGAATTAGAAATCTTACCAGGATATGCTGATGACACAGTCTTGATAGAACTATTATAGAAGGCAATGAAAGAAAGCAAGAAGAAATGATTAAATATCAATTGCAAGAAGACAGAATACATGGTTGTTAGCAAAAGGAACAGTTCAACATGCAAATTACAAATTGGAGATACCAAAATCAAACAAGTACAACAATTTAAATATCTGGAAAGTGTTTTAACAGAGGATGGAAAGAGTGACACTAAAATTAAAAGGCCCATTGGGAATAATGAACATCGATGTGCAGGTAGTGTAACATTAGCAGATTGAATTCAAATTCAGGCCTAGTTTATTACATTCAATCTTATATAAATACACTTGAGAAAGAAAATAAATTCATTTCTTATGGGTTAAATTGCAATTTGACAATACTTTCTAACTTTCTAAAGAAAGGGCTACTTTGAACCACTCCATTATATTTTCCAATAAGTCATGTCAATTCAGAGATAATAAAGAAAGAGAAACTGTGGTTATCTACTTCCTGAAGGGCTATTGCTGCTAACCTTGTTGTGGAGTGAGTAGCCATTGTCAAATGCAAAATAAGTAATAGACTGTCCAAGAAACAGAATTGACAAAGTTTGCAAAATGCAAAAACAAGGAAAAGAAAAGAATAGGGTAAAAAATAATATAAAATAAACAAACAAAATATCTAATGCAAATTGACACTAATAATGCAAACACCAGTAACATGGCAAAAAGTTCACAAACTAAGAATTGGAGTTGACATACAAAAGCAAGTTTGGACAAGCAAACATAGTGTTTAGACTTCAAGACAAAACAGACCAGGACTGAGTTGGCTGAAACTGAGAAATGACCTATTTTATTGGATAGAAAGATATTCCAGTATGCTTTTCTGTGCTGTTATTCTTCTTCAAGACTGGAATAAACACCTGCAGACTTCCTAATGATGTATAGAGTCAGCCTCGCCATACCAGATGTTGCTACTTTGGTTTCCATAGTAAGTAGGTTTTTTTCAAAGCCAATTGGGTATAGGGTTTAATTGGTTGCAACATGCTACCACTCTGAATGAATTCAGAGTTGTCCTTCTCCTCGACTTGGTGGAAGCAATTAAGAGGTGGTTTCCATGGTGCTCAAAACCTGCTGATGAGTGACCTTGCTGCCAGATATAGTTTATCATCAAACCCAGGGGAGATCAGTAAAAATAAGAAGAAATATGAATTCTCAAGATAACTGAATTTAAATTCTCTCCAATGATGGGATTTGCATGTTGTGTTATCTGCTTGGAAACATTTAATTTGACTCATAACATTGTATATCTCATTCCTTATTTCATCTTATTTCCTTTCATTATTTATGTTTTCTGAAACCAGAAAATGAATGATTTTCCAGCAAAATTATTTTCCATAGCTATGAAAATAATACCAAATTTATACTGAAACTTTTAACATTTTCATTCTCTGATAGAATGAGAACAATGATTTCAAAAGAAATTTCAAATCAATATATGCGTTTTTTTTTTTAGAATAAATAAATTGGAGATTAACCTGCCTTGATTGCTGGGAAAAAAATTTAAAGATAAAAGATTAGTTTTGAGATTGAACTGTTAGTGCAAAGGCAATAATCACAGCTGCCACAACTCAATATTTTCTGACTCAATAAAATATTGAATGAGTTCATAAAATTGATATAAAGTACATGGAACAATGATTGCTGCCATTTATATTTTTAATTTTACACATGCACATTATAGTAGGGTTAGTTAGGATCTGTTTGTGAGAAAAAGAGTACCGTGATGCAATTCACTTAACCAGAAATTTAAAAACATCATGCTGTACTGCTTGACATTCACTTGGGAAGCTCTAATATGAATATTTCAGTGTGTTTGGGTGTTAATCTGAAGACAATGCTGAGGATTCAGAAAGAAATGAGTCTAATGCTGATTACAAAGTTGTTTGAAGTGATCACTAGTGATGGTGATGTTATGACTCCATTCATCTTCCCACTGGGCCTCAGATTCAGCATGGAAGCCTACATGAAGTGTATTGTAGCCCCAGGCTACTCACCTCAAACCGTTCACATTTACAGTCACATGACCATCATTCAGCAAAACATTTTGTTATCATAGTTTGACCCTGAAAAACCCTAAAACAAAAACAATGCAAATAATGACTGTGATGTACACAAGAGCATATAAAAGCAGCAGCTGAAAGACAAAGTTACCAGTAGCTGGCCTGATTGGGTGAAGGAGGACAATGCCATTCCAGTGACCTGACAGATGCCAATGCCTCCGACCTCTACCACTGCTACCACTCTGCCTGACACCTCTGACCACTACCACTGCTACTGCAACTCTCCTTTTCAGGACTAAAACAGCTGTCATTTCCAGGAAAAAAAAAACTGGTCTTTTCTCAATTTATTACAACTGCCCTTTTCAGGGCAAGAAAGTCAATCTCACTATGATATACACCAGTACAAGCCAGCAGTGACTTTTAGTGAAGTAAGCAGTCCAGTTCAACCCAACAGCATTTTCCAGCATAACAGGCCTATTCTGACTCTGGACCAATCAACTGTCAACTACAAACATGGTCTACACTACTTGTCATTGAATCAACCTGTACTTAGATTGTTAGCATAGTCTATGTCACTCGATTGTGACAACATGTGACAAACCAATATAATCAGCCTGGTGAAGCAACAACTAACAACTCAGAACTCTGGCCTACAAATGACTAGCCACATGCACTGATTGACTCAAGCTTGTACACTGCTCAATCAACAAGAGTTCCAAGGTGACCCAAGAGATCATTTGAACTGAAATGATAAAACAATAAAATTTGTCAAACTCTGGAAATTTTGTCATTCAACATCTTGTTATTGTTATTCTAGCCTTTCCTGTGTTACTTAACTTTTAATTCTAAGAATGTACAAAATATAAATGCTCACTAAATTTACAATCTGAGTAGAGTCAAACATCCATAGGGACGTTAAAATTGTCACAGTTACTTTTTATCTAAGTAGAATTATTCTAGCAGGATTATTGAACCTGAAAAAATTGGATTGTAGAGGGATGATGGGCTTATTGTCCTTCCTAATAATAATGACCCTCTATCCTCTAAAATACAAAAGAAAGTTATAAGGGCTTTTAAATCACTTGGTTTTAAAATAGATATTTCTTCAAATCTTAAAATACTTAATTTTCTAGATATTACTTTGAATCTCTTTAATAATACTTTCAAGGCATATCATAAAAACAGTGAATCTCCTATTAATGTTAATTCTAACCATCTCCACAAAGTGATAAAATAAATTCTTACTACCGTTAACACTAGGATAAATAAATTATCTTCCAATAGCAAAATATTAAATGATAATAAAATCCTTTATAATAATGCTCTCAAAAAATGGGTTTAAACAGGAATCGTTCTATCTAAAAAACCCAATGAAACTGGTATTAATAAGTCTAAAAATAGAAAAAGAAAAGTTTTATGGTTCAATCCTCCTTTTAGCCAATTGTCTAACATTAATATTGGTCAATATTGTCTAAAATTGATTGATAAACATTTTAATTTTAACAACCCACTAAGTAAGATCTTCAATAGAAAAACATTAAAAATCAGTTATTCATGTATTAGCAATATTCACAGCATCATTATTTCTCAAAATAAGAAAATACTAAACAATTTGTATAATAATCACCAAATAAATATAAATCCTCCCTGTATTTGTAAAATTAAGGATAACTGTCCAGTTGGAGGAATGTGCATATTTGAAAAAGTCATATACCAAGCTACTATCTTTTATAAGGAATATAATAAAGAAAGAAAAGTATATTTCAGAATTTCTGCTGAACCTTGGAAATACAGATTTTATAATCATAAATATTCCTTTTCTAGGCCCCACCTTAAGTCCCAGAAAGCTCTATCTAAATATTTCTGGGAATTAAAAGATAGAAGACTCATTCCAGAAATTAAATGCAAGATAGTTGGTAAATCAAATCACAAACTCCTATTAGCTTTAGAAGTAGATGTAACCTATGCTTAGATAAAAAAATAAAAATAATTAACCTTTGTGGTAATAACCAGCATTTAAACCAATGAAAGGAAGTGATTTTTAAATGTCATCACTGTAATAAATTTAAATTACCAATTTTGTAGGATTAATATATTTTTTCTGACAAATAATTTTCTAACAAATTCAACTGTTAATTATTTCTCAAATCTGATCCATTATTTTTATTTTTTATTTATTATTATTATATTTTTATTTTCCTTATCTTTTATTAGTACTGTATATTTTATTATTATTTTTATTATTAATATTATTATTATTTTCATCTTTATGTATTTTTTTATCTTTATGCTTAAATTTTTGAAAAAAATATTTTTGTTTTTGTGATGTTAACAATTTGTGAGTGTATTTTTGGTTTTACTATATTGGCCCCTTTCTTTTTATATGCATTAATTTTTATGAATCATTTTTTTTATTTCTGTAAAATATCTTCTCTTGTGAAATTTTTTTATTATTTTTTTAAAAAAGTGCTTTTAAACAATTCTTTAAAAAAATCTTTTTTGAAAAAAATTAAAAAATTCTTACCTTCTAAAAACTTTCGTGACAACTTTTTATTTGTGACTGCAAGTATATCATCTGTCTCCTTTTCTCTCTCCATTCTTTTTTCTCTTGCCCTTATTTTACTACTCTTTACATTTTTGGCTTTTTATGTGTTATTATTGTGTGTTTATATAGTTTTTGTCTGTGTGCTTATTTTGACTATGTTTATTTATTTCTTTCCTTCTTTTATTTTCTGTATACATTCTCTCTTTGAATTATTTTTTTGTTGTGCACTTGTGTGAATTGATGTATGTATTCTTTATTCCATGTGTTTGTATTTTGTGTATGTATGATTTGATATATGTATTCTAAAATTTTTGACACTTCTAGCTAGAATGTATACACATTGTTCCCTTCAAGTAACCAATTTCCCCTCTGTTAAAAACTGCTTTTTCCAAATGTTTTGAATGAAATTAACTTTTATTTATTTATTTTCCACCATCTGAAAGAAACAGTTTGTATTCTTACTACTACCAAAATAAATTTTGGATTTATAATTGGTAAAAGGTCAGAGTAATAGAGCACTTAGTGAGGATCAAACTCACTACATTAAGAAATCAGTCTATCAACTAGACTTGTTCATGATTAAGTTATTTTTCTGATACTATTAATTAGAAATATATTGATAGGTCAAGTTATGGATTAGGTGCCTTATATCATCCGGGACTACGTCTAGCTTGCTGTTGGGCAGTAAGTCACTATGATATTGGTTCCACTAAAACTCAGAAGAACTCTGCCAAGATGTTGAATTCAAACCTCTCAAAAGCTGTCCTCAAATATGGTGCATGATTGTTTGCAAATGGACTTCCCCAGCATATCCCATAAATGTTCCATTGGGCACATGTCCAGCTAACATAGTCATCACACCATTTATCAGCAATCTTCAGAATGCTCTTCAAGCAAATTCTGAGCAAACTAGATTTAATGACATTGTTTATTATTCAGCTAGAGTTTTACCTATCACTGCTGGGATATATGGAGTATATAGTGATTTTCTAAGCATAAATTAGATGTAGCACAAAGTCAAAAGTATGGCGTAACCAGTTAGAATTAACTTCACTATTAAGGTGTAATTGATCTAGCAAAAAAAGCTTGCTAAGAATTGCACCATGTCAAAGTAGCCAAATACAGTTTATGAATGGGTGCAAAAGAAGCAGTGCAATATAAGAGTCATCTGTATTTAGGCAGACCAATAGATCCAACCCATGCCATGTGAACACATCTCCCACCATTACAAAACTACCACCAGTTTGAAATTCATGGCTTGATATTGCTAGTCCTCTATAGACTAAAAGCAATGTCACAAGCTGGGGTTTTCATATGACAGGAAGCTAAAGTATACTAAACTTTTCATATGGCTAAATAGAATACTGAAATTTAATCCAGTTTTAGTTCTCTATTACTGCAGAAAATCTAGCCAGATGTTTGTGGTCATAATCATTAAGGATTTGTAATGGCATGGTCATCTGCTAAAAAAAGAGCCCAAGATACCAACTACAGGTCGTGTATACTAAAATCAAACAGGCACAGAAATTTAAATACCTGGGAAGTGTTCTAACAGAAGTGTTCTAACAGTTTATCTCCTCCCCAGGGGGAGGAGATAAACCCACAAAATGAAACTAAAGTATGACAAAACATCAAAACTAAAATAAACTATGTTAGTGAGATCCTTCTATTCCATGGAAACAAAAGTGGACGCTGCACTCTGCCTGTAGGCAGAATAATGACACTCAATCACCAATGAAAATGGAAGGGAAAAGTAAATGATGGAGTAAAATATGGGGTCATTTGTAAAAACAAAATCATTGTAGCTTGGGGAAGCACAGCAAATATTAAGGATACAATAAACACATCAGGAGATAAGAACATACATAAATAAAATGTTCTTTTATCATATGTCAAATAATATCATATATTAAAGAATTATTTTAATTAAATCTATTATTTTTAGTTATATATAAAAGACTGTTTCAACTCAAGATTGACAATAAAAGTGGCTGACTTCATGTATATGCTGTGTCCTTTAAGGATCTTGTGATAATGACTGTCTACAATTTCCTGGGATGTGCATTGTGGTGCATTGAATATCGGCTTGGAACGAGAAATCGAGGAACCGAGTTCGAATTCCAGTTGAATTCATTGCATTCACTTATGCAGAAATACCCTTGGGAAAGGTATTAATCTATCTATTCCTTCCAGTTATGGGTTAAATAACAGGATAGATTGGGTTCTATAGCCTTGGTCGGCAACCAGTCTACTGCAGAAAGCAATGGCAACCTACTGCAGGATAAACTTCTGCCCAGTCAGTCATGTCTCTTTCAAGACATGATCGCCCAAGCATGTATCATGTATGGCACTTAACTGACTGACTGACAATTTCCTGTCCTCTGTAGCACTTAATATCTTTCCTCTTTTTGCTTTTCACTCCCAAACCCTGCTTTACTATCTATTCACTCAAGCTCACCAGGTAGGTCATGTTTTGCTTTTCTCTGATACTCTTTCCTTCAATCTGTCCTGTGAGTATCAAATTTTCCAAGCCCTCTTTCCTCATTATATACCCCATAAATTTCAACTATTTTTTTCTGATGCTAAGCATAATTGTCCTTCTTGTTACCATTTTCTCTAGAACTTCATCATTTCTCACATGTTCAGTGCATGATATGCTCAGCATCCTTCTGTACAACCACATATCTGTTGCTTCAAATCTCGTTATCTGTGAGATGATTATCCAGAATACACAGCCATATAAGACTGGTCCTACATAACAATTCAGTAACCTTTTCCTTGTTTCTTACAGTATTTTTCCATTTCTTAATACTTTGGTTAGCTTTTGGAAGGCTTCTTTTGCTATCCCAATGCACTTTCTGATTTCTGTGTCACACTTTCTGTTCTCTGTTAATACATTTCCCAGATATTTAAATTATTGTACCTGTTTAATTTTGATATCTCTAATCTTTAATTTGCAAATTGGGCTGTTCTATTTCCACTTTTCCTTTTTTATGCACCATGTCTTTGCAGGACATAAGTAATAATGGACATCCACTTGCCTCTATCCCTTGTAACTTTTCTTTTTGATTTTATCTTCTCCAAAACCTTGCTGTTGTTTGCATATTTGGTGCATGGTATCCTCAGCATCCTCCTGTAGAACCACATTTCTGTTGCTTCGAGTCTTTCCTTCATCTTTGAGGAGATTATTTAGCATTCACTGCCATATAGGATTAAATTTGAAATTGTTACAGATCATTTTAAATGTCAGTATAGAATCATTAAAAAAGAATTCTTAAAAAATGATAAATCATTGGTCAGAAAGTTTTAAGATATTGGTTAATTCTAAAAACAATAAAATATCTATAAGGATTATGATTAATTTTAGTTTTGTTTTCAGTTATTTAATCATGGACACTGAAAAATTTCCAGATTCTATTGAACTCAGATAAAAGTATTTGCATTGCAAACAACATTGTTTATCAGAGACATTTCATGGGCACAATGGATGTTACTTGCTTGTATTGGCTTCAAAAATGCATTTGGAGAAAAATATATTTTTCATATGTATTACATGGAATCACCAAAAATTGCTTGCTTGTATTGGCTTCAAAGGGTCATTTACATTTGTAAAAAAGATTGTTTTTTTAAAGATATTACATGGAACAACAGAAAGCTGCTTACTGTTATTGTCTTTACATTCACATTGAAAATGACTTGTCTGTATTGCATAAGCATGGCATTCAATATATATCACTGCTAATGTTTTAAAGGGACTCTGAAAACGCTTTGTTTATATTGGCTTGACATAGGCATTTTCATTGCAATCAAAATTGTTTATTACATATATTTCACAGAGATAATTAAATTTGCTAACTTGTAATAGCTTCACGTATATATTTCTACTGTAAATAAAACTGTTTTTCCCAGACATTTTATGGAGACATTGAAAATTGCTTGCTTTTATTGACTTCAAATAAGCATTTACTTTGCAAAAAAAATTGTTTTGTTACAAATATTCCATTGAAGCGCTAAAATTTATTTGCTTTTATTGGTTTCATTTATACATCTACATTTCCAAAAAGGTTGTTTATCACAAGAATTTCACAGTGATACTTAAATTGGCTTGCTTCTGTTTGTTTTATATAAGTGTTTATTTTGCAAAAAAAATGTCTGCTTTAGAAACATTTATTAATGAGTTTAAATCACAGTTTTTGTATCAGTTAAATCTCTAATGTTAAAATAAAAAAAGCATTTTATTCACTGACCTGATAGTTAAAAAAATATTAGATGGTACTTCTGCTATGTAGTTAGACATTCTTGGTAAAATCGAAAGAAAAATCTGAAATTGGTTTTGACCTGGCATCTCAGCTTTAGTTACTTTCCCACTGCCATAATATTGCTACCCTGTGCCTTTTCTATATTTTTATAGTGATTATTTGGATGAGGTTTTCTCTTTGGTACTTTGACTTGATGATTTTAAGCACAATAGTAGATTGGCATTTAGGTCTCATCATTTTAAAGTTGAAATTGATATTTCTATACTGTTTTTTCTCTGGCAATTCTAACTTTTGCAACTCATCTGACTTCTTGCTTTCTAGTCAAGTGTTATCTTCAAAGATTTTAAATGTAGTATCAACTGTCATCTTATGTCTTCTTAATTCTTGCTTTTTAATGGCCTTTCTCCTTAATAATAATTTTTCTCATATTCTTTTGCAGTTGGTAACCTCTTGTGTCCTGATGGCTTTATCATCTTGCTTGAGGGGAAATAATAAAAAATGTCTTTCTAACATTTTTACATATTTTGTACTAATCTGAAAGAACTTTGCTTAACTTTAAGTATCAAATATGATTGAGTTCTTCTCAATATGAAACATTTTAATGTGATTTTTTATAATGCTTGAGGTTACACTGGCATTGGGGGACGATTTACCTGGGAAGTGTTCTAACAGAAGAAAGAAAGTGTGACACAGAGATCCAAAGGTGAATTGGCATGGTGAAGGAAGCATTCCCGAAGTCGAGTAAAGTATTAAAAAACAGGACAATTTTACTAGAAACAAAGAAGAGAGTACTGGATTGCTATGTGGTGTCGATTCTTCAATATGGCAGTGAATGTTAGACAATATCTTCGAAGATGAAGGAAAAACTTGAAGCAGCTGAAATGTGGTTCTACAGAAGGATGCTGCAAATATCATGGATCATGCATGTGAGCAATGATGATGTTTTGGAAAAGATGGAAACGAAAAGGAAATTAATACTGAGGATATACCTAAAGTTCCTGGGACATGCAATGAGGAAGGAGGGCTTGGAGAACTTGATACTAACAGGCCAGATAGAGGGAAAAAGAGACAGGGGAAAGCAGGGGATAACATATTTGAAGAACCTGATAAGATAGATGCCGGAACGAGGGCTGTGTGGTGTTCTAAGAGCCATGAGGGATAGGGAGATGTGGAAAGCCATGATTGCCTATGTCTTGAATGGACAGGGCACATAAAAGAAGAAGATTCTCTAAGCAATCTCTCTCAACTTAGAAAATTACAATATAATCTTCTTACTCTTGGCCCCACTTGTCTTTGTGTTACATAAAAAAATATCTTTGTGAATATCAAGAAGTTTCTTAAAGTCTAATTTAACCAAATATTTTATTTTGATAGATGTATCAGTATAATATACACAGATTACTGATGGTAAACACAAGAAAAAATGCAGGAAGTATATTGCAACCCCAGGCTACTCACCTCAAAGCTTTGGTGTTTACATCATGGGACAATGACTCAACAAAATGAAAACAAGGCACATAACGACTGTGACTTACATCCAGGTATATAAAAGCAGCAGTTTAAAGCTAAATTTCTCTAGTGGCTGGCCCACCATGGACAAAGGAGATATGAGGAATTTGATGCTGTTTCAGAAGCATGACATACCTGAGTCTCCAACCACTACTCTTCCAATCAATCCTACTACTGACTCTTCCAACCACTACCACTGCTATCACATTGCTTGATGTCTTTGGCCACTAGCACTATAACCGCAACTGTCTTTTTCCGGACAACAAACCATGGTATGCACCAGCTCAATACAGCAACTTCAGTTGACTCAGTGACCAGTCCAGTTTAATCCACCAGCAATCTCTTGCATAGCTACTGTCACTTCAAACTAATCAACTGTCAACTGTTAATGAGGTCTACACACCCATTACCAGATCGACCCAGACTTCATCAGCCTATGTCACCTGACTGTGGCAACACCCAATAAACCAATATAATCAGCCTGGTGCAGCAATGACTAACAACTCAGGCCTCATTCCCTAGTCTACGAACTGCTAGTCGCACTCACTGTTTGACTCAAAATAATAGTTTCATGCCAACCCCAGAGGTCATTTGAATTGTAACACAATAAACGTTGTCAGACTTAGGCAACTTTTGTCACTGAACATCTTGTTTTTGTTATCCTTGCCTTTCCTGTGTCACTTCAGCCCTTTTCTTAAAGTCTGTAGAGTCCTAGACCAGGTTGTAAATGAAAGCAAGATAGAACTAATGCTCAATTATAAAACAGTGTATGGTTCTTAGCAAGATGGACTGTTCAAGATACAAGCTACAAGCTGGAGGTCTCAGAATCAAGTAAATATAGAAATTCAACTACCTAGGTAGTGTTGCAAATAACAACAAAAAATATGACACAGAAATCTGAAGATGCAATGGAACAGTGATAGACACCATCCAAAATTGAAACAAAGTATTATGAAACAGAAAAATTTCATTAGAAACAAAGAGCTGAACTGGACTGTTGTGTAATATCAGTCTTCCTATATGGCAGTGAATGTTAGGCATTTTCCTTGGAGATAAAGAAATGAATACATCAGCTTACTACCATAGAAAGAATGTAATGATACTTGAGTTCATTAGTGAGTAGGGAAATTCACTTTAGCCATGACTTCAGATGCAACTGAATTATTCAACAATCTTAATGGCTTTCACTGGCCATGAACAAACAACCGGGATATCTTTGTAGCTAGAGGTCTCTTTGTGAGAGAGATCTGATGACAGTTCACAACAAGTTTGGCAAACAAAATATATAAACTCAATGAGAACAGACTATATATATATATATATATATATATAATTACATTTAAAAAAATAAAATATAATATGAGCTTACCTTGATAAGAAACTATCAATGATTTATAAGTGCTGTGCAACATTTAGACTTGTTTATATCCTGCACTTTGCTCCTACATGCATTTTTTTTCTTTCTTTTTTTATTTAAGAAGCAACCTACAAAAGGGTCGTGATCCAAAGTTTTAAAAACCCTGTCTTAGACAATCTCTATGTCTGGTTATATTGAAAATTTACATATTCTGTTTGAGTAGGAAAAAACAGACAAGTAACACAAGGGTGACTATGAGACTAGTGAGTATTAAATGGTATGAGTTATCTCCTCAAAGCATAAATATTTATCTCTGAAGATTGAATAAAAGTTTTAGTTTGAAATTCCAATAAGTTTAATGAGTATAATGACAGACAGCTAAAGAAACTGCCTGTGTATAATAATCAAGATAAACATGTAATGATAATTCCTGACCTCAAAAAATATTAGAAATAAATTTCTCAGAGATCTACTCTTAGGAACTATTATGAAAATATATGTTCCAGTGTTTTTTTTACATGACAAATTCTTCTTCTATGTGCCCTGTCCCTTCAGGGCGTAGGCGATCATGGTTCTCCATGCCTCTCTATCCCTGGTGGCTCTTAGTATGTTTTCTCCTGTTACACCTCGCAACCCCCGTTCCATCATCCACCTGATCAGGCCCTGCAAATATGTTATCCGCTGCCTTCCTCTGTCTCTTTTTCTTTCTATCTGGCCTGTTAGTATCAGGTTCTCCAAGCCCTCCTTCCTCATTGCATGTCCCAGGAACTTCAGTTGTCTCTTCCTGATGCTCACTATTAATTTCCTCTTCGTTGCCATTCTTTCCAAAAAAAAAAAAAAACCATGATCATATTTATATTTAATTTATTCCCCTCTGATATCACAAATATAAACACATTCATCTGAAATTTTTTTTGACATTTAGATTACAGATTATCGGAACAGAAAAATCACACAACAACAACAAGAATCAGAGAGGTGGCTGAAACGCCTTGAAGAACTGCATGAAGAACTTGCTGAACAAGCCAAGCATGATTGGAAGCGGTAAAATTGATTTTGCATCTATTTAAATTCCTAAAATTCAAGTTTATCATTTTAAAGGAAGATAAAATATATTTCCATTACACTAGCCAATAATGAAGAAATTAATAAAGAAGATAGAGATAAGGACAATTTAAAATTATGACTTCAAAATTAACAGTCAGCCTGCAGCGACAATTGAAAGAGAAGAGTAAAAAAGGAAAAAACGTTTCTCACTACTGTAGTGTTTATAATGTGATCTGAACTTTTTATTTAATGATTTATTTCAGTGACTGTAAACAATTTGATATCTGTCTATATTTCTGAGATAAGGTTTTATAACTATTCACACTATTTACAATGACATTGTTTGGTAGGCAGTGCCTACCCTGAAAAAATAGCTCATACTTTAGTAGCTATAATATATATATATATATAAATACATAATTAATACACACACACACACACACACACACACACACACACACACACACACACATATATATATATGTATTTTGTATATTAATACATAATATATATATATACACATATATATATTGCTTTTTTCTTTTATTTACAAAATTTTATAAAATCTATTAGGAAATAGATTAAACCTAGTATATTTTTAATTTATTTAGTCTAAACATTATTTATAATATATACTTATATTAGAGTAAATGCTCTGTTTTTTTTATTATTATTATCATTAAACAGTCTATTTATTGACATCTACTGGCTGGAAAACTGAGAAATCTTGTTAGGAAAATATACTGGAGGACACATATTTTCCAAGATATATATATATATATATATATATATATATATATATATATATATCTGAGTGAGTATAGCATGAGGAGAGAAAAAAAAATTTTTTTTTCCGTCCAAAAACATTAATTTAAAACAGTGCTCAATATATGGTGTATAGAGCAGTGAATATTTATTATAAATTATATTTTAGAACATGTACATAATTTCTTCTATATATGTCCTCTTCCCTACATTCATATGTTTGTTTCAGTTTTTGGATTTAAACACTTCCTCAGGGTTAAAAATGTATGGAATATATATATATATATATATATATATATTCCATACTGGATAATATATATATATATATATATATATATATATATATATATATTCCATACTGGATATATATATATATTCCATACTGGATAATATATATATACATACATACATATATATATATATATATATATATATATATATATATATATATTTCATAATGGATAATTTTCATGTTCTAACAAATGCTACACATAACTGTCAAGTGTTTAATTTAAAGCAAAACATTACAGCAATATAGCAACACAATTTTGTGGTTATTTTGTTACTACTGCTGTACCCTTGAAGATGATCTCAGAAAGAGATTGAAAGTACTTGTAAAATGATAAATAAAATCAACTTTAACAATTAAAGCACATTTCTCATATTTGATGATAAGACATGGAAAATTATTTGTGAGTATGAAAGGATTTTGTTAAAAATAAGCAGACATAATGTTTGCAATTTATTTAATCAGACATGCCTAAAAGAGAATTTTCTACCTATATACACAAATTTTAAATATATATAGCAACTAGGTCCCACCCTTTTACAGTTAAACAAATAAGATGTAACCATAAATTCTACTCCAACAGCTTCTTTTCTCGTGCTTCCCGCCTGTGGAACTCCCTTCCACAAGTCTGCTTTCCCGACAGTTACAATCTCCAGGTGTTTAAATGTAGGGTCAATAGACACCTCCTATCACACTAACTCCCAACTATTCTCACAACACTCTCATCTACCCAACCCTCATTCTCGGTATCCTCACCCGCCTATCACCCACCCTCTGTTATTTCCTATATTTAATCAGCCTTTCTCCACTCTACGTAGCCCCCTGCACAGTAGTGGCAGTGACATGCCTTGCTCGGGGTGAAACGCTTATAAAACAAAAAAAAAATATATATATATATTTGTGTTGCAATGTCATGGTCATGCACATATTAAAGCTTGAAAAACTTCTTTTTATAAACATTTTCAAACATTACTACAGTATATATATATATATATATATATATATATATATATATATATATATATATATATATATATATGTATATATATATATGTATATATGAAGGCTTAATTTGACTTTGTTTAGACTGATCGTCATTTGTGGTTGAGAGGTGTAAGATGCGGCAAATCACTTAGTGGCTTCTCCTATATGGATAGAGGTCGCAGGTTCAAATCCTGCCAAATGACAAACATTTTCGTAACAAAAATTTATCATAAATAATCAGGCCGGTAGAAATAAATATATAATACTGTTTGATTATAAACAGAATATCTACTTAAATATGAGTATCGATCAAAAATAATGTAATGTTCAAACAAATTATTTTTTATATATATATATATATATATATATATATAACCAAGCATTATATTTTTTTAACCATTTATTTTAAACTATATTAATAATAAACATTGGGCTCTGTACAAATCTTTCAGCAGTAGGGTTTGAAATGAAGAGGTAATGAAATTCTTTTGTGAAAAGATCATGTCCAACAGTGGTTCCAAATTTTTGCTTTCTATTGAAACATAAAAGCATGTTTGAACTAAACTGGTCAGTTTCCAGCAGCTAAGGAAGCTTTTGAACAGTTGTCTTCAGTTCCTTTATGATTTTACTAAAAATGTATTTCCTAAGAAGATATAAAAATAGCCTTAGATAGGGAAAGGCTGTTGGCAAAAAAAAAAGAACTCTATAATTTGAAATCTTGTGTTAGTGAAGTTAGATTAAATTTCTTTTAAACAACTGGCAGACTCACAAAATGACCCAATGTAAAAATGGTTACATCTGTTTATGAACAAAACTTTTGATGAAATCATGTAAAATCTCAAATAAATGTGAGAGACATTCGAAAAGACATGTTCAATGTAGAATATATGTAAATGTTGTACTTAGTGAAAAACGTTTGCAGAAATTAGGTGATTCAAAAGTATAAAAGTAATATATGCAATAATCTTACTTTTGTTTTTTCAACAAAAGTCTTTTCTTTAATCAGATAACTTACACTTTCTATATTGATTTTACTATTGTCTTCATTATTATTGTCAAATTCACGTTTTGTCCATTTTACACTCCAGCCCTCTTCAGCTGATATACATTAGAATTTCAAACTGAGCCTTTTATTTCATCCACTGGGGTAGATTGTTCTAGTTCTACATGTCATGCCTTTTATGAATATCTTAGTTTCAGTTATCTCATTTTTAGTAACAACTCACCAAGTTTTGTTTTCTCTGCTGTGGCCAGGTATTGAACTCATAACACTTTGGGTCAAGTCACTGGATTACTTCAGCCAATGCTTTTATTCCAACATATATCACCTGAAGAAGGTTGGAGCATACAAGGGCTGAAACATTGTGAATATTACAAGAAAGACAAGGACAATAGTCCAAACAATGTAAATAGTGTAAATAGTTACAATACCTTATCTCAGAAATATAGACAAATATCAAATTTCTTGTTTAAAGTCACACATTATTAAAACACAATTCAATTGAATAAAATATTTATTTTTGAAAGAAAAAAAAGAGAAAAATAATTTATAGGCGTGAATTTAAGTGTTTGTGGGTATGGGTGTAATTGAAAGAATAAGTAGGTTCATGTTGAGAATTTTTTCTATCTCAAATGAGGTTACACAGTGTCTTGTTATTGGTTGGCCATCTGCAGATGTCTATCACCTCAAGACATTAAAACTGTTCCTTTGATATTACACACACTGATGTAGCAGTAAGCAAGTGAATAACATTCTTACTTTCAATTTTTCATACCTATTAAAAACCTTTATATTTGTAATAACTTAAAATACTAATTTTTTGCATGTTTAATACGGACAAGAAGGTATCACTCTGCAAAGTTTCACAATCCAAGTCCTATTAATCTCTGAGATTTTGCCAGAATAGTACAATTTTTGTTGTCTGATTACTAACTTTTGTGTTGTATTCAATTTTTTAAAAAATTTTTTATAATCATTTCACCTCAAGCAAGTCAGGACCACCCCTGGTGCTCATGAGGTTACAGCAAGAGATAAAATAAGGTATAGGTGATGTCAAAGAAAGATAAGAGATGTGTTGGAATCAAGTATATAGAAGATGGCAACTGACATTGCATTTGAACTTTTAAAATTGACTGTAAATGTTGCTTATCTATGAGAAACTGATATGCAAATTTAGCAAGATTCATCTTTGAAAATATCTTTTCTCATAATTCCTTTTTGATGTGTCATGTTCTTTCAGGATGCTAGTGATTTGTGGTCCTCCACGACTTCTTATTTTACTACTTTTAGTAACTTCTGATCTTTTACCAACAGCTCTTGTTCTTGTCTTGCCATCTACACTCCTGATCAAAATTTTAAGACCACTTAAATTTCATTAAAAAGTAATATTTTTTTTACAGATAGATTTTAAACTCCTCCCACTTAAGGTTACCAATACTACAACCTAAAAGATTATGGAAACAAAAAGCTAAAGATTTTTAAGTGGTCTTTAATTTTTGATCAGGAGTGTATTTCCATAAACTCATTAAGCAGGTTAAATGCATTTTTTTCCTGTTTCTTTTGATTTCATTATATCCTGTGACCCTCTTTGTTCATTATGTGTTCTAGAATTTTCAATTGTCTCTTTCTGATTTTAAGTGTTATTCTAAAAGATTTTAAAGCAGAATATCCTGTATGTGTGTTGTGGTGCAGTAGATATTGGCTCAGAATAAGAAATCAGGGAACCAAGTTCAAAATCTAGTTGAATTCCCCACATTCACTTATGTGCAAATACCATTGGGAAAGTATTAATCTATCTCTTCCCTCCAGTTATAGGTTAAATAACAGGACAGATTGGGTTCTCTAGCCTTGCTTGGCAACCAGTCTACCGCAGAAAGTAATGGCAACCTACTGCGGGATAATCTTCTGCTCAGTCAGTCATGTCTTGAAAGAGACATGACTGACTGAGCAGAAGATTACTAACTAAGATTACTAAGTTAGTAAACTACCCAACCATCTATCACGTATGGCACTTAACTGACTCATCCTTCATTTAGGAAACAATTATCAAAACCAATTAACTTTTTTCTCTTTGTTTTTGTCTTTGGATTGCAGGATGGTCACTTTGAATTGAATGTCAAATGTTTAATGATACATTACAAAATATATATATATGCATAAGTAGACCCCTGCCCTCAAAAATTATGGCAAAATATTTAAGAGGATTATCAGCTATTTCCTCACAGGTTATTTCCATATATATATATATATATATATATATATAACTTGCTAAAGTCCACTGTACTTTACCATTTTCATGTTCTTATGAGTGCTAAGCAATTTGTCAATCATTACATTTAAAGCAAGAACAAAATTTACAGTAATTTTTAGCAGCACAGATTTGTGGTTATTTTCTGTTACCACAACTTAAACTCTTAAACATGATCTCAGAAGGAGATTGAAAGTACTTGAGAAAATTGAGAAATAAATCATAAAATCATCTGTCAAAGTTACAACTCATTTCTTACATCTTTCAATTATAACACACAAAAGATTACTGAATTTTATTAAAAATAAGCAGATACAAAGTTTGCAGCTTATTTAATCTGACATGCCACAAAGAAAATTTGCTGTCTAAATACACAAATATATATATATATAACAGTCTTTATTATAGAAGAAAGGATAATATTATTAAAAGAAAAAACTAATATTAGTTACTACTTTCTTATGGTCAGTAAGCTGTGTGAAATATTATGATGTGCTGGATTTGTTCCACAAGCAATAATTTGCTGACTTCTGCCTTTCAATGCCATCATTTAAATGTAGGCATATGTTGATCTTATCCTCATGTACATACCACCTAGTGAGTATCTAGTAATTTTTTTATTATACTATTGTTCACCTCTTAGAAGGTCCAAGAGCCACTTAAGGTAGATGGTCACTGAATGAGATTATTGTAAGGCTATATTATGAGGATAGGTAGGAAGAATATCAATTGGTCCTATACTTGAGGTAGTTAAGGAAGCATCTACTCAGGTGTCTGTTCCAGGAAGTGACAGTTCTGGAGAAGAGGTAATCTAAATGGAACATCTGACTCATATAAGATATACAAATGGAACGAGGCTGATTTAACACTCTGTACAAAGTGGGCCCTATCTGTGAAGTTCTGAACAAGTGAAAATAAAGAATGTCATTCATAGGAACATTTGCCATAGAGTAATAAGGGATTAGTATAGCTTTGAATACAGGGAAGGTGTTGTAGGATGGAAAATAATTCATTTCCTACATGGCTCTGGAATCACTTTTGAACTCTGTCAAGACTCAACTGGTAGCTCCAGCCAAAATGTGGTAGCAGTACTTTATTTTTGTGTGATCTGACTTTTGAGCATGGCAGTAAGAGTCAATAGGGTGCTTAGTAAAAAAGAGTTCTCTAAGATCCAACAGAGGCATTAGTATATCTGTGATATAACCCTATAACAAAAGAGAAAATCACCTCCTTCAAAAATGTTCATGTTTTGTGCATGGTCTGCTGAAGAAAAAATACAGAAAATTGTTAGCCCAGAAAGAGCTACTATAAGTATCAGAGAAACTATGCTAATGTTCTTTCCTCCCTGTCTGACATGGCCAATCAGAAAAATTGCTTGGTGAATAAAGGCTGTTGCTTTTGCATACCAGGAAAACAATTTTTTGAGCTTTGAAAGAGAAAGTACGATTTTTAAGCTTGGTGAATGAAAGTGCCTTTTTGCTGTTGTGAGAGAAAAGTTAAATTTCTGACCCCATTTTTGGTACTAAAGTGCCTGCTGGACTGTTCACACCTGATCTGTGATTGAACGTAGTGTTGGCACACAGATTTTTTTGCCTTGTTTGTTTCTAGTGAATCCATTGCTTGATACCCAATTACAAAAAGCAAGTTGAAAATGAAAATGTTATAAGCCTCTTGCTACTCTCACTATTTTTATGGCAAATGTTCTGATCAGTTGCACTTCTTACTGCCACCAGATCTTCACATCTAAGACCTGCCATACCATTTAGACAGGAACAAATCATTTTTATTTCCTTTGTATTCCATTAGTAAGGAAAAAATTATATTCAAACAGCTTCTTGCAAGAAACTGTTGCTTTGTGCAACTGTCTCCCAATAAGATGCTTCCCCAATAGCTAAAGTTATAACATCTTTAAGTCTAGTATTAACAGATGTCTTTCCTACCTATTCTCATAAAAATGTACTCTTTCCATCCTTTTACAAGCAACAACCTCATTCAGTAGCCCTCTGCTCTGTTGATAAAAAATTAAAATTTAAAAAAAAAAATAGAAATGAATATGAAGATAAAAATTAAAATTAAAAATTAAGAGTTAGAATTAAATTTAAAAATGAAACAATGCAGTGAGCAAAAATTAATGGGACTTAATTCATAATTGTTAAAGTAATATTTGGGGGGGGAGAAAGAAAGGGAAGAAGTAAGGAAGAAAGAGAGAAAGAAAGAAAGAAGCAAACATATAGAGGAATCTATATCAATTTAGGATCTAAGAATTTAAGTAAGTATTTTTTATATGACAGCATCTGGTCATTAAATCACTTTTTGTTAAACAAATTAAAATTATTGATATGGTTTAAGATTATAGTGTATTATCCATTCTAAAGAAACTAGTTGTATGCTGAAACAGATTAACTGAATTTGGCCTCGTTAGTTGATAGCCTACTATAAGTTATAAAATGGGTTATAAAACAAGAAAATCAAATTGAGTATCGAAACAACATTTTATATATACACAAATATCAATTAAGGTTTTTTTACAAATAAAGTAATGTCATTTGGATGAGTTCAAAGGATGTTAAAACGTTTATAGCAGTAGATGCTGAAAGAGAGTTTGTGCATATGTATGTGGGAGCGTTTGTCCGTTAGGAATGTCTTTGATGTCTTCTGCTCCGTAGATCGGGTAAGTATCTCAGGGGACAGTGAAGAAGGTGAGAGGGAAAGGCGAGGTGAGCATAGTGGATCACTTGACGAGGTCAAGGGATGTGCTAATTATGCTCGCACTTTCTCAACACTGGTGATGCTTTTTTTGTCAGCTTTTTATTTCGTCTTTGTGGGTCCCAGTATTTAATTCTGGGCTTCCCATTGGCCAATAAATAAAATTTGTGTAGGCTCGCGAACTGGAATTTGATATTTAATTAATTTTTGGTTTTCTGCTGGAACATATGCATGGAACCGAGTGTGCAAAGACCAGTTTTGTTCATTTGCTTTCTGGATCTTCGAGGGCAAACATCCGGTCCCTCACTTTGCTCGGTATCACCACAAGATAAGTTTTTCTAAAAGGCATAGATTACATCTATCTCTTTTTCCATTGTAAGGCTTAGATTTAGCTATGATATTTTAGGTAATAATTGGGTTCTTGTTAATAGTCTGCAAAAACTGTACACTAAGGACTCATAACCATACAAACATCAACAGGGAATCAAATCACCCCCAGAGAATCACCAACAACCTACACAAATCCATTCAGTTTCATTTAAGTACCAACTCTAGCAATAAAGAAATTTTTGACAAAAAATTAAATACATTCATGCTTTAGAAAAAAGTAAACTCAACACTAGTTTAGAATCCTCTTCTTCTTCATGTGCCATGTCCTTTCAGGATGTAGGTGATCATGGACTTCCACTTAGCTCTGTCTCTTGTCGCCCTCAATATTTTTTTCTCTTGATATCTCTTCTAAGCCCTGCTCTGCCATCTATTTGCTCAGTCTTAACAAGTATGTTTCGCATTGCTTCCCTCTGTCTCTTCTTCATTTTATCCAACCTGTGAGTATTAAGTTCTCCAGGTACTCCTTCCTCATTATGTGTCTCAGGAACCTCATTTGTCTCTTCTTTACATTTAGTATGAGTTCCCTTCTTGTTTGCATCCTTTCCAACACCCTGTTGTTGCGCACGTGCTCCGTCCATGATATACTCAGAATACTTCTGTAAAACCACATTTTTGCTGCCTCAAGCATCTCCTTCATCCTTGATGAGAATGTCCAACTCTTCTTTTTTCTAATGAGATTTTCCTGTCTTTTAGTACTCTTTTTAACTTCTGAAATGCATCTCTGGCCATGCCAATGCATCTTTGGATCCTCTGTCGCACTTTCCATCCTCTGTCAAAATACTTCCCAGATATTTGAATTTTTACTTATTTTATTTTAGTTTCTCTGACTTGTAGCTGGCATATTGGGCTCTTCTCTTTGCTGATGACCATACATTCAGTTTTCTTTAAGTTTATACTCAGTTCTTTCTTCTCACTTTCTTTTGCTATCTTCTGTAGGTCTTGCATTTTTGTTTCCTTGTCTGCTATCAGCACCATGTCATTCATGTATCTAATATTGTTGAGGTTGTGGCTGCCAATAATGAATCCTAGCAAGGCTTTTATTTCTCTCCTAGTTGCTTCACTGTACAGGTGAGAACACACATAACTGTCTAACACCTCTTTCTATTTTTGCATACCTGTTGAGTTCATTTTCTATCCATACACAAGTAGTTTGCTGCCAATATAGATTCTTGATTATCCTAACGTCTTTTCCAAAAATGTTGAGGTTGTTGAGCACCTCTATCAAGTCCTTGTGTCGTACTTTGTCGAATGCTTTTGCATAGTCTATAAAGTACAGATAAAGGTCCTTCTGCATTTGTATTGCTTGTTCAGATAGCATTCTGAGCATGAATATCTCATTCCTCATTCTGGTATCTTTAATGAACCGACATTGTTCTTGTCCTATCTCTGGACTGATTTTGCTGCATACTCTGATCTTCAGAATCCGGATGATAATTTTTTTTTGTGTGGCTCATTAAACTGTTTGCTCAATGGAGCTCACATTCCTTTGCACCTGGCTTCTTAGGTAGTATTATGAAGATTGATCTGCTTAGGTCCTCCGATATACTGCTGCTGTTGTGGATTTTGTTTATTATTTCTGTTAGTCTGTTTAAAGCACTCTAGGGACATCTACATCTCTATTACAATCCTACCTGGTCCTGCTGCTTTGTTTGTCTTCAATTTGGCCTTTGCCAATTCCACTCTGGTTTTTAATATTTCTGGTTCATCTATAATTTTGTGCATTGCACTCTGTTAAAAACAAGGTAGTCAGAAATGAGCAGAAATCATGTAAACATAACATTATTTGGGTTTAACCCACACTTCAGTCATAACATCCAAACTAATATTGGTAAACTCTTCCTAAACTTAATTGACAAACATTTCTACAATTCACCCACACTAAAAAGAAAACTTCAACAAAAACAATGTTAAAGTCAGATATTGTTGTGTTAAGAACATAGACAAATATATTTCACTACATAAAACTATGATATCAAACGAATACTTGGCCCATATAAACAACACCTGTCACCCAACCAATAGCAATAATAACCTCTGTAAAAATAATTGCAACTGCTGAAAAAATAAAAACTGCCCATTGGATGGCCAGTTTATGTCTAAAAGTATTGTTTATAGAGCTCAAATTCATTCAAATGATAATGATGTTAAATTTTACTTTGGATGTTCTTCTAGCAAAAGTTTTGTTTTATCCATACATTATTGTAAATTAAAAAACAACAGCATAAAACCCAACTATTACCTGGAATATCATAGCTAAACCCTAATCTTACAACAGAAAAGGAGATAGATGTAATCTATGACTTTTAGAAAAACTTGTCATCTTAAATCATATCAATAATCCCAATTTGCTTAATAAAAAAATCGCTTTTCATGGGTTATAGCTCTCTAACCAGACTCTCTAAGTTACTAACTCACAGCTCTTTGGGTCAAATCACTGGAACTAACCAATGTCTATATCCATTGGGCCATGTGTCCTTAAGGACAAGAACAACTGAGTTTCTGAGGAAGATAACTCATGACTACCAAAAAGACTTCACGCAAAAAATGACAATGATATACCTCTGTGACTGTAATAAAAGGTTCAGTTCGAAATTCTTAGCACCTGAAGAAGGCAAGAGCATACAACGGCCAAAACGTACAAATGGCCACAAAGATGAGGACAATAGTCCAAATAATGTAAATAGTTTAAATGCTACCTCATCTCAGAAATATAGACAAGTAATATTTAAATTTTTAATCTTGTTATTCAAAATGCAGTGACTTAAAAGTACAAGATTTAATTCCCAAAAGCACTGAGTGAACTTAAATTCAAATGTATTAAACTGTTAGTTTAAAATATGCACCTGAGTTGTGTTATAGATGTAGGACAATATGTATATATATATATATATATATATATATATATATATATATATAATATATATATATATATATATATATATATATATATATATATATATATGCTCTTTTCTTTCATTGAGTACTATTTTATTCACATCTGAATAGTAATACTATATGTATGTGCACCCTCATATGTATATTTATTAATTCATGTTAATATATATATGTCACAAATTGTTGCATTCAGTAAAATTAAAACATTCTATAAAAAAAGCAAGGGAATGAATAAAAAAAAGACATTACTAGCAATGTTCCACACAAAACTTGGTACAACTCTGTGGTAACTTTTGGATTCTTTGTATGGACAGCCAAACCTCAACTGACTGATATCTTCCTCTGTGGTTAGCTAAGCTATGGTGAGCAATTTTCACCAACAAGCTGACATGTGACTCACAAGCCACTTACATTGTCAGTAAATTTTTCTTGTTAAAAGGGGAGATAATTACCTTCTGCATTCCTACAGTCTGATAATGATAAAATCCAATTGTAGATTTCAGAAGAATAGTGAAGACAGTGATTGCAATATAACATCTGCTCTGAATAATGAATTATTCACAACTGAAAAGATTGTAAGAATTTGGTTACAGATGCTAAAATTTTTGAAGTTGAGCATTTGTTCATTGTCATTGTTTTTTATTTTTTATTTCTGTAGGGCAGTCATACTGAAAACAAGATTTGTTGCATAAAATATGGACTGTGTCAGATAAAAGCAAAATGTTAATAAAGTAGAAACAGAAGAGGAAATTTGAGAATGAAATTAAATACTGACTTTGTCAATTCTCTCACATATGCAGACAGTTACCAATTTAGATTGTGATTTTAAAAACAAAACCACATTAAGAGTTAAAAACTCATAAAGAAAATTATTTCTTTCTAAAATATTAATTAATAGCAGGAGAGTTGATGATTAAAATACAGTGAAATTTTCACAGTTTTTGATACCAAGAGAAAAAGTAATGTGATAAGATTTGATTAGTGTGTGAGTATATATATATATATATATATATATATATGTGTGTGTGTGTGTGTGTGTGTCTGTGCATATATATATATATATGTTTATATATATATATATATATACATATATATATATATACAAACAACTAATTTCATCTTTCAAGGTGTCATCTGAAAAAATCATTAGCACCCTATGGGTCAAAGTCCTAATCAGATTAATCTTTTGCTGTTTAGGACAAAAAAATCCCATTGACTATAGAAACCGGTAAAGGTAGACTTTCTATAAACTGAAGTATTGAAAGAGGAAGGGGTTCTATGAATCAGAACATCTAAGAAGGGCAATGAACAATTGACCTGCTTATCTACTATAAATTTAAGGACAGGATGAACACCACTGAGTAGGTAGAAAAATTGGTCAACTTCCAGTTCATAGTTAAAAACACAAAATGTGTCATCCACATAACAGAAGTAAACTGTGGGCCAGGAAGAAGCTAAAAGTAGGCTCTCCTCATAAAATTCCTCAAAAATATTCACCAAGTCAGGGCTTAAAGGGGAATCCATTGCGACACCATCAATCTGACGATACATAATATTATCAAAACTAAAAGCAACAGACATTCTGGCAAATTTCATGAGTTCAACAAACATTATTTTTGATACAGATGTAATCTAAAAGTCTTCTTCTATAATTGAGTGTTGTGACCCCTTTCTCTGTCTTTTTTTCCTTTCTTCCCTACCTTCCAAAACAATGTCTAGATGACAAATTTTTAATTTTTTTTAACTTCCCCTCCATTTATTTTTTTCTTATTTACTTTCTTTTTCCTTTTAATGTAAACTTCCTGAGCATGGAATTATTTTGAGTGATCTTCCAGAATGTGAACTTTATTTCATATTTGCAATAAAATTTTGATTTTGATTATTGCTGAGGAAGTGAAATTTTTTTCTCACCAAAATGGCCATACAATGAATATTGTTTTTGAGTTTTATTTGAAAAAAAAAAAGAAAATATATATATATATATATATATATATATATATATATATATATATTTAAGAGGAGTACAAACAAATGGGTTAACAGTCCACTGTTTGTAGTAATTTACTTTTTTAAAGAGTGCTCAATACTTAGTTAAGTAATATTTATAGCAATATCTTTGTTATAAGTGTTTATAATAAAACAGTTTACCAAAACACAAGAGCTTTCATGTTTTGGTACTACTTGTTAGTACCTCATCAGGCAGTGAAATATTTTTCTGTTGGGAATTGATATGTATAGAAATCTAAAACTTTTAAAACAAAAAATTTCTTACCATACCCAGTCAATTAAAGAGCAGGATAGTGGAATTCAAAGTTAAGAGGAGAGAATTAAGATGTGAAAAGCTAAATATTTTGGTATCAGTTATGAAGCATTTAAGTGTATAGAATTGTATTTTGATATGTCAGCAATTGTATTGAATGTGCTTGTGGAACAGTTACAAATTTATTTTATTATTAATATTATTATATGTTTTTGATCACTTAAAGGGGTGTTGTTATTAAAAACAGAAATAATAATAAGTAATATAATACATCATTCGATAAGCCTGACATATAGATGGCATCACTAATAAAAAATCCATATGATTTTTATGAAGTACTAATCTTCAAATGGTGCATGACAAAATTTAAACCCAATTGGATTATTAGTTTACAAATTACAATTATTTAATTGAAGCTACTGTTGCAAATTTTCAAAACTATGGAAAAATCTGAATTTCATGTGTTGATAAAGCATTGTTTTCTGATAGAAAAAATACTGTTCAAGCAAAGCTATGGCTTGATAAGTGTTATTCAGACTCTGTTCTATCAGAAACAATGGTTAAGAGGTGGTATGCTGACTTTAAATGTGATTGTATAGACACAAATGATGTCAAATGCTCAGGTCACCCAAAATCGACAGTTGTCTCAGAAAACACCAAAAATCCACAAAATCGTTTTGGCTGATCGTAAATTAAAGTTGCGTGAGATAGCAGAGGCACTTTCAGAAAGAAAGAATCATCAATAGCGAATATTATATACCATTATCAGTGTGTTTGTATGAAGAAATTACAAAAAACAGCCACAAATGATGAAGAAAAAAGTGATCTTTCACCAAGACACAAGTCAAACACTACAATTGCAAAGCTACATGAACTGCACTTTGAATTGCTCCTGCATCCACCCTATTCTCCAGATCTGGCCCCTGGCAACTACTGGTTGTTTGCAGACCTCAAAAGAATGCTCCAGGGAAAGAGACTTGACTCCAATGAAGAAATGATATTGGAAACTGAGGCATATTTTGAGGCCAAAGACAAATTGTTCTACAAAAAAGGCATTGAATTGTTAGAGAAGCGTTAGAATCAGTGTATTACCTTAAAAGGAGACTATGTTGATGAATAAAGTCGAATTTTGATTAAAAGTTGTTGCTTTATTAGTTAGGCCGAGGATTTATTGAATGATGTGTTATCAGTTAATAGAAACAGTAATTATCAGAGGATGTGAGAATCAATAAATATTATCACAAAGAGTAGGATTTTGATTTTAGGATCTCATTATATTATAGTAGAAAACATATTAACTATACTTTAGGGTATATAGAAAATGATGATGGCAGATGGAAGTTACTTTGTTGCATTTGTTTAACAGGTTTCATTTATAAAATTTAATTATTTGAAATTTTCCCTGCAAGCTTCTGTGTTCCTGTAAAGATTTACAAGTTTTAGTTTTTAAATAATTTCCATTTTACAGTAGAGGTTTTATTGACTTCTTTCAATTGTCAACACACACACGTACACACGCACACACACACACACACACACACACACACACACACACATATATACATATATATATTAATAAATATACATTTTTTTCCTCATTGTTGGCTAGCCTCTAATTTTGTACAGTACAGTCTTCAGGTGCTGATTAGCGACTGACTGTTACATAATTTCAATTTTTATAAAAATATCTGCTTAATGCAATTTTGGCACAGTACATATCTTATACAGGGATTACAGGGTCTTTAAAAAAAGTTTGAATTTAAAATAGAGGGGATTTATATTTTATATTTAATATAAATGGGGATTAATAAAAAAATTTTTTTTTGATAAATGTATTACTGCAGCTAGTGTGTAGGGGTTACATAATAGGAGAGTAAAGAGAAAGAGGAACAGGTCACAGAGAGTGTCATAGATTAGATAAGAGAAGGGTTTAAACACTGGTGTGATGAGAAATGCATGAGAATAGAGCAAAATGGGAGAAGAACAAGATACAATGGGTGTTGGGGAAAGGATGGGAGTCAAGGCAATAAGAGATGGCAATTGATATTGGAGTTAAACTGTTGGAGATTGTAGCTATCAGGGAAGCAAGTATATGGAAGGGGGTTTTACAGGTGGAAAGTACGAGAAAAAAGTTTCTGGAGTACAAGTAGCAGTTACAATTGATTGTTTTTACTGTAAAAGGTGGGACCTACTTGTCAGTCTAGTAGCTCAAGTAAATTCTTGAAATAGAGATTAATGGTTTTATTTTATATTTAAAATTGGAGTAGATAGACTTGAATTGGAGTAGATAGACTAAACTATTACCTGGTTCACACTCTACCCACGTCTATTGAACAGGTGTAGAGGCTCATCCCTTGTTCCCTGTTTAGGATGTGGTTTCTGGCCTTCTCTTTTCTAATCTTTTCACTCTTATGTAACCCCCTGCATATCAGTGGCGTTACCACCTTGCTCGGGGTGATATGATTGAAAAAAAATATGAATGTAGATTAATGGCTTTATTTTATATTTAAAATAAATAAGGAGTAATGGTTTTATTTTATATTTAAAATGAATGAAGATTAATGGTTTTTTAAAAAAGATTTTCTATTAAAATAAACAGAACTATAACCCCACCAAAAAGTTATTTGTATATCCAACATAAGTAAACAGAAGAAAATTAAAAAAGTAAAGTTTATAATGTACAGTAGAAATTAATCTGGATTAACATATTTGAACAAGTAATTATTTTTATAAATATTTATCAATATATACTTAATAGCTTTAGTTTATTACACCGAGTAATGTGCTTGAATATATTAAGACCTTGAATAAGTTTTTGCTGATTTTTCATGAAAACTAATGTTTTGTTTACAAAAATTAGTAAAAAATATGTCCCTAAAAGTATTGTCCATTGCTAGCCACTACTTTTTCCCATCTTTCTGGCAGAATTTGATTTCAACATTTGGAAAAAAAACACGTCTTTTGGGCTAACACAAGTCAAATAAATTTTTGGTATCTTCATAAAAATAAAAGTATGCTCATCCTGGCCATGTGCCGTTGAATGGAATACATGTTAATTGGATGGGACACTGTCTAGTGAATACGGTGGGGTGGGGTAGAAACCAAAATTTTGTTTGACAACCAAGGCATTTTCATCTCAAATTTTCTGCTCAAAAAACAATTTGTTCAACATGTGAGGAATTGTAGAACTTAGGTTGTTCTCTCTCTCTCTCTCTCTCTCTCTCTCTCTCTGTCTGTGTGTGTGTGTGCATATGTTTTATTACTACAGACATTATTTTTCATGGGTTAAATTCTGTTGGTCATTATCCATGTTTTTAATCAATGTGAAGCAATTTTATTTTATTTATTACTAGAAATGCTTTATCTTTATATATATATATATATATATATATATATAGGTGTCAGTCTGTAAACTGTGAGGATAATCCAACAAGATTACCTTAATATAAAATATTAATTGGTAAATCCATATAGAGAGCTCAATGGGTGTTAACCAGAGTGATATGAAGTTTATAAAGGAAAACTCAGCATGTCATATTAGTTATAAACTATAGCTCATTTCAATAAGTTTAATTAGCTCATGTCATCAGACATTTTACAATATTTCCTCCATCTGGTACAAAATTTCTGCCGGAATGAATCTTTTCTTAAAATGAAGAGAGGGATAATAATAAAAATAATAATACTAAACATAAAATTACAAACAAATAAATGACAATAAATATAAGGGGAAAGAGGAGAAAGAAAGAAAAGAAATATATTATTTAAATTGATAACAAACCATCTAGATTTAACTGTTTAAGAAATATTAAAACTGAAATAACAGTTCTTTTGTACCCACTAAAAATATCATTTATACTAATAACATATAATGACAGATTACAAATGATATTTTTAGTGGGTACAAAAGAGCTGTTATTTCAGTTTTAATTTTCCTTAAACATATATATATATATATATATATATATATATATATATATATATATATATATAGGAGATAATGATGCTCTCCAGAAATTTATGAATTTCTCCTAAGCTTATGTTTCTGTCTGGAATCATCTTCATGGGAAGGAACCTGTGGCAAACTGTCTGCTTCACAGTTTGCCTTTGCATGCTTGGCCTCTTATTAGCTTTTTAATCTATTGATTTATTTTATATTCATAACCTCCAATATTATGCCCGTATATACAGAACTATCAAGATCACACACTCATATATATAGTCTTTGTTCTGATACATGCACTATAATCTGACTAAATCACCAAACATCAGATTTGTGTCTGTGGGGCTCCTTTCTTGGCTGAGATGATTACTTTTCAATAATCTTATGTAACTATATATATGCTTTTTTTAGTATATGTTATTTAATATATATATATATATATATATATATATATATATATATATATATATATATACACATATATATATATAGGTGTATATATATGTGTTTTATTATGATCAATATTTTTCATAGGTAAATGTCTTTGAGTTACTGTACTTGTTTTTAATCTAAGTGAACCAATTTTATTTTTTTATTACCATGAATGCTACATTTTTTGACTCTGAGCACTATAATTGCAATGTCTGCTTAACTTAAAAATAACATCTTGTCAAATTACCCTAGTCAACCATTGAGTCATATGCTCACATACACACAACTAATTAATTTAATTAGCACACTTAGAGGATGTGTTTGATTTTTCAGTGATTAAGCTAATCATATATAAGCTACAAAACATTTTCTTATTTATCATTTGAGTCTTCCTCATGGTTTTGAGTCCTCTGCTCCTGGATCATCAAGGGGTTGAACTGCTCTAAACTTGTGTTCAGTGAGATGTTCCACAGTTGTTTCAGCCAGCCAAGCATCCTCTGCAACATTTCTTGGAATTGTGTTTACTAACTTGGTCAAATTGTGTGACAATCTGATGATCATCCTACCAGAGTCATCTACCAGTTTGACCTGTTATATGCTAACGGAAGATGGCTATGCAGTATACCATGCAACTGCTTGGAAGGACATCAACTAGCAGGGCTTCCAGCAGATTAATCTGACACTAGGGGAAGTTTTGACTATCAAGGCTGTAAGATCTGGAGGCGGCAAAGTGATTCATCTAGACTCAACGCCATCATGGCATGAGATTATATACTCTGACTTCATTAAATAAACTTTAACAAACTAGATTAGATTATTTAAATTAATAACATGAACTTTTCCAAGCTATGCAGAGGAAAATTGTAGCTGAAATGAAATGCAGACAAAGCAGCTACTTGCTACTGATAATGGTACCCACTGTCATCAGTCAAAGAGATAACATTTAGTGTGCTGTCTCTGCAAGAACAGAACTGGTGCAAACCCCAGAATCTCTGGTTTTGAAGAAAGATGTGCCTACCATCTTTCCAACAAGATAGTCAAGATGGTGAGCTGAGCAATGTTAGCTATGCAAATGATTACTTTCCTAGTGAACTGCTAAAGTTCTAGGTTTTATAAAAGCAGATACATTTTCTGGGAAGAAGCAGTCTGACTGTTTGTCATGTTGACAATGTTGATCGCTGTATATTAGCAAGGATTTCTGTTTGTGCTACCCATTCTCATTTTAAATTTGTTTGTCCTTGTTTGTATTACTGGTGTCTTGGCTGTGTTCGTTTGATACATATGATGTTCTCATATGAAAGTCTTGTTTGCACCCTGCCTGTTGTGATTCAGTGTTTGGCTTCTTTATTATTTGATTCCAGTGCTGCTGATTTTTCAGTTCCTCTTTATTGGCAGATACCCAATCAAAAAGAAGAAAATAATATTATGGAATGGTCCAATGTTGATGAAAAAATAATAAAATTCAATGACAAAACAATTGCAATTAATACTTAGTTGCTCTTCCTTGAACTTTTAAAACTTTTTAATTCTTTCAGACATGGATTTCACCAATTTAAAGCAATATTCTTTGTCAAAGTGCTTCCAACTTTCCTGAATAGTAGTTAGTAGATCTTCTTTGGTATTTGGAGCCTTCTTATAGAACGTTTTTGAAATTTTTTTACCATAAATTTTCAGTTGGATGTAGATCTTAATAGTTTGCTAACCATGGTATTGATTTTATACATATTTCTTGAAGAAAAACTTTCAGGCTTTTGTTCTCTTAGAAGATACACTATTATCCTGAAAAATGTCTTCATCAGTCAGCCAGTAAAATGCCATATGTAATACATGCTTGGGTGATCATGCCTTTTTTGAGACATGAGTGACTGAGTAGAAGATTTTTTCACAATAGATTCTCATTTCCTTCTGCAGTAGACTGGTTGCCCACCATGGCTTATAGAACCCAATATCTCCTGCTATTCAACCCATAACTGGAGGGAGAAGAGATGGATTCATAACTTTTCCAAAGATGTTTGCACATAAATGAATGCAACAAATTCAACTTGAATTCAAATTCAGCCTTTCAATTTCTCATTCTGAGCTGATATCCATTGCACCACAATGCACATCCACTTCATCATCACTAAGCCAATGTTTTAGCAATGGAATGACAAAATTATCCAAAGTTTTAATGTAGATATGTGCATTGATTGTTAAGGTACTGATTGTTTCCTGTTTTTCTAAATGACATTACAATTCTTTATCATGAATAGCTTATGAAATTTAATTGATTTCTTCAGGCGGTCATCTTTATATACACTTTAATGCTGACATCTTCAAGCCAAAGTTCTACTGTTACCTATCCTCTTTATACTTATATCATAAGTCTTTACCTTGAGCAAATATCAAACCTTTTATTGGTTAAAATTTTGTTAAAATGAATTACCACTTGAAATATGAGTTGTGTTCATATTTACATTATTTACATTGCTTGGACTATTATCTTCATCTTTATTGTCATATTTACATTTTGGTCGTTGTACACTCTGGCCTTCTTCAGGGGCTAGAAACTTAAAACTGAACCCTTTATTTTGATCACCAAGATATATAATTCTCATTCCATGTGCAATGCCACTTTTGGATGTCATGTAGTTATCTCCCTTTAACTCAGCTCTTTAAGTTCTCACCACCGCTGTAGTCAGGTATTGAACACACAACTTATTATCACTGAATCTAACCAATGCTTTTATCCACTGAGCCACTATTCCTTGAGGACATGTGGACCAGTGTTCATATCCATTCTCTTTTACTCCCTTTCTCTGGCATTTATTCTGTATTCACTTTCTTTAGCCTTATTGTAACAATGCAAATATAATCAATGTTCAATCTGGTTTTATTTGTTCATTAATATCAACAGATTTCATTGTAGATCATCTGATTAAGATGTCCTTTGAAATGAAGAAATGTTCAATCAGCTTTAATTTATCACCAAGGAACTTTCAAGCTGAAAACCTAAGGATATTCATCGATTCTAAATGAACTGACCTCACTTGAGTTCAGTATTCAAATTAGGCACTGAATTATTTATTTGAAGATCAATCATTTCTGATATCACCTCTCCTGATAACAGATTCAAAAGTCACCATTTTCGGCTCAGGTTTGTTTTCTTCAGTCTCTCTCCTTTGCAATGTAAGAAACCATCTGTTACACTCAAGAGGTGTGAAAATACATGGAGAGCAATCATGAGTCACCCTATAAGTTTTGATTAACATAAATGGGTTCAGTCACGATCTCTTATTACTTTTGATTTTAAATTTCATTATTTGATGATGGCAAGCACAGGAGCTGCTGTATAGATCACATTTAGATATCAAAATAATTTTTCTGGGAGGACCTTTCTTATTTGACTGAATTTTGTATTTGCTTAGAAAGGAAATTCTGTTTAGCAACATACCTCATGTTTGGATAATATCGGTGATTGGTAAATTTAAAGCTGTCAGTTCTATTGAGACAAGTAGAATATCACTGGATAAATCAGCAAGGGAAATATCTTTTTGAAAAGCCAAGTTCAAATTCCATTTGAGTTCATTGCATTCACTTACATGTAAATACACTTGGGAAAGATATTAATCCATCTCTTCTACCTTCAGCTACAGGTCGAATAGCAGGACAGATTGGGTTCTATAGCCTCGGTTGACAACCAGTTTAACTCAGAAAGAAATGGTAATGTTCTGCTTAATCAGTCATGGATCAAAAGAGATATGTTTGCTAAAGTATGTATCACGTATAGCACTTAACTGAATAGAAGAATAAATCCCAGAAGATTCAGGGATTTTGAAAAGCATAATGCCACCCGGAAATTTGCTTTGCCGCCTCACTATTTAATAAGGAATTACAAATAGAGCTTATTGAGCCACCTGAAGATAATATTCTGAAAACTGTTTGGTATAATAGATATCAGATCAGAATGAGAAATTGAAGAGCTGAGTTTAAATTCTAGTTGAATTTGTTGCATTCACTTACATGTAAATGCCCTTGTGAAATGTACTAATTCATCTCTTCTCCCTCCATCAATTGGGTGAATAGCAGGACAGATTGAGTTCTATAGCAACCAGTCTACTGCAGAAAGAAATGGCAACCTACTGTAGAAAATCTTCTGCTAAGTCAGTCATGGATTGAAAGAGATATGATCACCAAGCAGGTATGGCACTTAACTGACTGAATCAGGAATCTTGTAAATAAAGTAAATATCTATCTATCTATCTATCTATCTATCTATCTATCTATCTATCTATCTTCTGTTCGTTATCTATCTATCTATCTATCTATCTATCTATCTATGTGGTGTAATGAATATCACATCAGAACAAGAAATCAGAATGCTGAGTTTGAATACAAGTTGAGATTCATTACATTCACTTACGTGCAAATAACTTAGAAAAAGGTATGAATCCATCTTTTCTCTTTTCAGCTATGGGTTGAAAAGTAGAACAGATTGGGTTTTATAACCTTGGTTAGCAACCAGTCTACAGTAGAAATTAATGGCAATCTACTGCAGGAAAATCTTCTACTTTGTCAGTCGTGTCTTGATAGAGTCATGATAGCCCAAATGTATATTATTAACTGACTTCTATCAGAGAAGAACCTGCAAAATTATTGGTCTTGACTTGGTATCTCATCTTAAGCCACTTTACCACTCCCACAGCATAGCTTCACTGTGGCTTTTTTATTAATTTTTTTTATTGGAAAATGAAGTTAATATTCAATCAATTATGATGAGCTCATTTTTTAATCAAATATTAATATTAATGCCCCACTAAATTTTTAGAGTCTCTTCTTTTGTTCTTCAAATTAGAAATTATTTGAATTCTGATTGGTCACCACTGACTATGTAACACTATATCCCTGATTAAAGGGGTTTGGCTAGTTTTTAGCCTTTTAAAACTTTCCAACTTGAATTCATCATCACACACTCGATAAGACACAGTTAGTGTCGAAACAAAATCACTATATTTTAGTGATATTATAACATTAAGTTTGTGAGAATATGAGCCCAAAATATTATTATTAAGGAGAGAGAACAATAACAGAACAGGAATTAAGAAAACGTGACATAACAAATGATATTGCTTTGCTGGCACAACAATACTTCATGACACAAAAAAAGGGTACTACTGTCTTAGATTGCAGGACATATGAAAAGTAACAAACTATATAATGTATACTTTTGAGGATTTGGTTAAAAGTAATTAGGGAGAATTGAGATCAAGCAATAAAAAGTTACATTGTGAAAAATAACAAAAGATTTTCAGGGAGATATAAATCCAAAATAAAATTATTCAAATAATAGCAAATTTTATTATATATTAGGAACATACAAATTTGATGATTTGTGTGTCTGGAAAAAGGGGTAATATATTCCTGGATAAGTAAATTATTTTTCTTAAAATATGGCTTGATGGTACTTGTGGGAATATAGGTAAAGTTTACAATCAGTATCAATCAAATAACATGAGATATGACAAGAAAAATGTCATCATATACAAAACAATGCAAATTATAAGGAAGAAGGTGCAATAAAAGGGTGTCAATATAGTCAAACCCAGTTAAAAAAGTATTTATCTTAAAATTATAAAATGTGAAAGATCTTAATAGTTCTTGTGATTTGATGTGATTGTTCATGCCTTCTGAATTTAGAGTTTTCAATGTAAAGTGTTGGTTTTAGTTACTATTTTCTTACTATTATTAGGGAGAAAATGAGATTTAATTCTGTTGTAAAAATGACAATTTACTTGTCAAGACTTCATTAAAGAGTGGGTTTTTGGAGCTGCTAAGTCAGGTTTTTAGATGTTTTGCTGAAGGTATCACGTCTCCCTACTCTTCCATTTCACATCTCCTACTCTTCAGGGTTGCATCTCCTCACAATGCTGCTCACAACTGTCATATTGCATATCGCTAAAGGTCAGACTCTGATTTACTCAATAAATTTTGGCATTCAAGTATTTCTTTAACCAGCTTGAGTAAAAAAGTCCCATATACCAAAACAAAGTAGAAAAAACACTTTGGATTTTCTTTCTCCTTTCTAACGCTCTTAGTTAACCTTTCCCTGACATCCAAATCTGTGGTCAAGGAGCTTTGTAGAAAGCCTAGCAAAGTTCAGGTTTCAGTTAATTACTTTATTGCCTTTATCCTCTCCTCCAAACTACCAAGAGCCAAAATTTACTCAGAATGGTAAAAAATAATTTTAACAGATGAAAGTTGCACTGATAAAATCTTTTATGAAATACATTTTGCTGAATGGTATGTAATTGGATTGTAACACCTCACAGAACATAATTTTTCACTTGCTTGTGAATGTTTGCAGAATATCTTTTAAATTTGGCCATGCTTAACTTTTTGAATATTTAGTCTGAACAGTTTTAGTGTTTCTTTTGATATTTAAAACCTGTTTTAATTTTGTGACAGTATCAAGTATAGACAAGAACAACTCCAGAAGAAAGTTGAAATGCAAGAAAAGCTCAAGTTAGAAAAGACTGAAGAAGAAGCAGAAAAAGAGAAGAGACTGGAGTCTCTAAGAGAGCAGGTGAGTCCCTTATGATATGTCAATGTATTGGTTGAATTCTTTCAGATATGGACCACAAAAATGGAAGGAGAAGAAATTCTTTCTGAAATATAATTGAATGCTGAATCAATGCCATTCAGGTTATGGTGTGAAATTTAATTTTTAAGCATTCACATTTTTCTTTAGTTCATCAGAAGCAATGGTTTTCAATTCCTTGAAGAACTCTGTGAATAAACCTCTGTACATTTATTAGTTCAAAGATTAGAGTGTCCAGAATAGGGAAGAAATTTTTCACCTTGAACTTTTCAGTTTTACTGACAAGTATCTTTTCTAATCCACCATATCTATTGAGACACAGACTTTGTTTTCATTCTCATTTTTTCCTTTCACATTAATCTGTATTGCTTGACTGCAGCCACTTCCCCATCGTCGAAATGTGGCCTCCCTTTGTTTGTTCTATAAATACTTTCATGGCTTCTACTCAGACGAACTTAAGTCACTGATGCCTCCTCAGCAGGTGTTTACTCGTGCAACCAGACTGGCAACTGGGTCCCACCCATTCACAGTCAGGTTAGCCAAATGCAGACGACAATTCTACTCCTGCAGCTTCTTCTCTTGCACTTCCCGCCTGTGGAACTCGCTCCCATATTCTTGCTTTCCTGACGGCTACAACCTCCAGAAATTTAAATGCAAAGTCAATACTCATCTACTAACCACTGGACTCTAGCTCTCTCCCCACCCCCGTATAACCTTCCCTTTCTCTCCACCTATGTATCTGTCATCACACCTGCTTTCTCAGCTTTCTATTGTATCTTTCTAACTAGTTTGTACTCCTCACTCTTTCCTAATTAATCTTTTTACATTTATGTAGCCCCCTGCACATCAGTGGCGTTTCCGCCTTGTTTCGGGGTGAAATGATTAAAAAAAAAATCTGGACATATACTCCTTGCTTTAAATTTATATTCACTAAATTTGTCTTTAGTTTTCTGATGATAGGTTTTCATAGACTCAAGAAGATTTGTGGTAACAAGGATGTTCACATATTTAATTGAAGGACCATTCTTGTTTTGTTTATACTTTCTAGCATCTCATTTAAAAGTATTGTGAGAAAGATTGTTTCCAGGTTTTCCATTTTTTGGCTTAATCCTTTCACCTCTTGCTTTGTGTTAATTTGCTGTTCATTGTCAGCTGATAAAGAATCTGGTGTATATTTTATTTTCTCAAAACCCCCAGCATCAAAATAGGCTGACCATCGTGTGTTAGACAGATGCTTATTCACAAAATCTTTTCCTAAAGATGATGTCAGTACTTTCTAGTCATTAGAATAATGAGTAACAAATGAACAAATCCATCAGTAATAATTTATTTCATGGACATATAAATATTCAACTCTTCAGACCAAATTTTTTACAAAACTGAATGGAGTTAATTTATCCAGACAGAAGAAATAGTGGTGGGGTAGAAGGAAAAGAGGAAGTAAAAGTTTCAATGTTAATTGTTAAACAAGTAAGTAAGAATTACAATGTGAGGTTTAAGAAAAAGCCAAGCCAATATAATGACATTAAATTGAAATTTTCTTAGGATTGAACATTTTCAAATACAGACCAATAAATTTGGGGACCATATTTTAAATAGATAAGCTGAATTGTTAGATTTTTTATGTTAATTCTGACAGAAAAAAATAATAACTTTTTCTTATAAATAAAACCATTTTGATTTCATGATTCATAATATGTTAATCTTTCTATGATTGTAGTGATTTTCTTATATATTTTTATTATTTATAATTTTTATTATCATCATCAACATTATTATTATTATGCTACTATCATAGAAAGTATGGATAAATTAACTCCCTTTAGTTTTGTAAAAAAATTTGGTTTGAAGAGTTGAAATAAATTATTACTGATAGATTTGTAAAAAATTGTCCAGTTTATTTTCCTTATATATATATGTGTATGTGTGTGTGTGTGTGTGTGTGTGTGTGTTTGTGTGTGTGATGCTAATATATATATATATATATATATATATATATATATATATATATATGTATGATGCTAAATGATGGCTCCCTCTGACCTAAGAGTTGCTTGCTGGTTTGATTAATGCTGGAGGATTCAAATTTTTCTTTAATAAATATTACTCAATTATTCAGTTTTATAGGTAAAAATAAATAAATATACTGTTCAATAAATAACTGGGTACCTACTTAAATATGAGCGTCTACAAAAAATAATGTTTCAAGTGATACAAGTCCACTGGATTACTAAAAGTCCATTCTAAAAGATGTCTTTGTTTATGTTTGAATCCAAAACTATATGCAAATATAAAAAAAAAACTTTGAGAGATTCATGACAAGAGAAGTTTCATTTGAAAGCAGAAAATTGGCTTTGTTTGATTGTCTGTTTCTTCATAGTCAAGCAGTAAGGTGCGGTGGATTGAATGGTCAATCCCTCTACCCTGAGGGATGCAATCAAAGGGAAGAATTCAAAAGGAACAAATTTCAAATGGAACAGTCGAAGGGAACAAATTTCTCAAATGTTAGATTGGAAGGTGAAAATAAATAAATATACTGTATAAATTGAGTGTCTACTCAACTATGAACATTTACTAAAAATAAGGTTTAAAGTGATACAAATACCTGTTGGATTAATAAAAATCTATTATATAAATATATATATATATATATATATATAGGAAAAACTACTAAAAAGTTGTAAGTTTAAAAATGTATTTTTTTGACAGTATTTGTTTATTTCTATTATTATATTTTATATTTCAGACCGTCCTCGGTCATTCATCAGAAACAAATGATTTTAAAATTTAAATTAGAAACGTATTTCATGAGAGCGTCTGTGGAGAGAGTTTGTTTACATCACGTGACGCAGAAAGCGACATATTTTTTTTAAATATTTGTAAATGTAAACCTATCTTTAATAATACTTATAAATTTTGTTTTAGAGAAAATTTTTTTATTGTATCTAAAAAATGTTTAGCTATTGAAATATTAGTAAAGATTCAAAACACCTAAGTCCCTATTTAACCCTAGCTTGTGTGCATTTAATTTTAAAATCCAGTATTTTTCTTTCTTTCTGTGTGTGTGTGTGTGTGTGTGTGTGTAGAACTAAAATCGGAGTCTATTAGTAAACATTTGCAATTTTCTAAAGTGTGACCTGGTTGATTGAAATGAACTGCTATTGGGGAATATTGGTTGTTCTGTCGTATGCTAAGTTTGTGATTATTGAAACGAAATCTAAAGCTATTACCAGATTCTCCAATATATTCACTATTTGGACATATTGAACAGAAGAGAAAATATATAATGTTTTGGCTGTCACAGGTGAGGCGTGGTGGGTGCAATTTGATTTTGGTGTTGGGTACAGAGAATATTGTGTCGTTTACTAAATGTTTACAAATTAAACACTGGGGTTGCTGACATTTGAAATTCCCTGATAGGTTTGTATTGAACAAAAGAGAAAATATATAATGTATATATAATATATACAGAAGAGAAAATATATAATGTTTTGGCTGTCATAGGTGAGGTGTGGTAGGTGCAATTTGATTTTGGTGTTGGCTACAGAGAACATTGTGTCATTTACTAAATGTTCACAAATTAAACACCGGGGTTTCTAACATTTGAAATTCCCTGATAGGTTTATTTATATATATATATATAATGAAAGATGAAAATAAATGTGGGGTGCTAATACTTATTTCTTTGAAGTAAACTATGAAAGTTGTTACATGGTGAAGAAATGGATAGTAAATTGGCAAGACAAAATAAAAAGATGAGATTCATTTCCAGTCAAGTTTGTTTTACTCACTTAGACTCTAATACCATTTGGCAAAGGTATGAATTCTTATCCTGCTCAAAGAAAATAGCAACACAAACCGTGTCCTCTAGCCTTGTTTAGCAACTAGTCTAGGCAAAGTGTGTTGAATCTATGTTGTGAATACTAATAGATTACAGGACATGGAATCATGATTATATATTAGCAACCATATTAGCAATCAGTCTAGGCAAAGCAAAAGCTGGAGAGGGTTGGTCTCTGTCAGGCTATCTTGCCCAATATACAGCATGGCTACTACAGCAACATTATGTATTTTGACCCTAAAACCCTAATAGATTACAAGACCTGTAATCCCAATCATATATTAGCGGCCATGTTAGCAACCAGTTTAGGCAAAGGAAAACTGAAGAGGGTTGGTCTATGTCAGGCTATCTTGTCCAAGACATATCTCTGCTGCTACAGCTGCATTATATGTTTTGTTCCTACAACCCTAAGAGATTACAGGACCTGGGATCATTATTGTATACTAGCAACCATATTAGCAACCAGTCTAGATAAAGCAAAACTAGAGAGGATTGTTCTCTGTCAGGCTATTTTATCCAAGACACATCTCTGCTGCTACAGCTGTATTATGTATTTTGCCCCTACAACCCTAAGAGATTACATTACATGTGATCATGATCATATATTAGCAACCATATTAGCAACAAGTCTATGCAAAGCAAAACTGGAGAGTGTTGGTCACTGTCTGGCTATCTTGTCCAAGACCCATTTCTGCTGCTATAGCTGCATTATGTATTTTGCTTCTACAACCCAAATGGATTACAGGACCTGGAATCATTATGTATTAGTGACGATATAAGTAACCAGACTAGGCAAAACAAAATTGGAGAGGGCATATCTTTCTCAGGGTATCTTGTCCAAGACACATCTATGCTGCTACAGCTGTATTATGTATTTTGCCCCTACAACCCTAGTAGATTATAGAATCTGAGATGATGATTATATGTGAGCTACTTTTTTAGCAAGCAGTCTAGGAAAAGCAAAACTGGAGAGGGTTTGTCTTTTTCAGGCTATCTTGCTTAAGATACACTACTGCTACTACAGCAGCATTATGTATTTTATCCCTACAACCCTAAGAGATTACTGGACCTGTGATCATGATCACAGCACTATGAATGATTTATGAGCATACTGTGTTTATACAAAAGATGGAGAAGCCAAAGTGTTTTGAGTTTTGTTTTTATCAAATAGAAAATATAATTGTATTTTAAAGTGTGGTTAGATATTATTTTCAGAAGGAACAAGAAGCATTTAAATTGAAACATCAACAAAATAAACAAATAGTTACAGATTTTTTATATAAAGCAAAGTGCCTGTTTTTCTGAAATATAATCCATCATTCAAACAAAGTTTCATTGCTTCACTTCATCCTATATTCATATCCCTCAACTACTCTTACTATCATGGATGCTTTTATTAGATTTGACAAATCTTTGTACCTTTACTAAAGGATTAAACATTTTTTATCATATTATTTATTCTCTGAACATCATACAAATTTTGCTAGCAGTGAGATTTTTTTCTTTGTTTTGTCAAGAACATATTTTAGACCACAGGGAAAAATGAATAAATTTCTTTTGCAGATCAGAAACATTTATTTTCAGTTTCCTTCACTCTTGTCTTTCCTTCTCAGTAACCCTTTGCATCTTAGTGGATCTATCAACTTGCTTAAGGTGAAATGATTGACAAAAAAGGTATGAGAAGAAACCACTTAACTCTTGTGTAGTATTGCTATTATGTATGAATTTTTTCACATTTTATGAAAAGTCAAGAATTAGTATTGGATTCAGAAATAATTCATAATTCATGGGATTAAACAAAAAATCCTGAAGAGTGTAGCCATAATGTGCTCACAAAACTTCATAGTCAACATGACTAAAATAACTCTGCTCAGCTAAGTGACAAATTTCTACACATTAATTATATATATATATATATATATATATATATATATATATATATATATATATATATATATGTATAAAAATGTATATATACATATATATAAATAAATCTCATTTGTTATTACAACAATTTATAAAAGCATTATATCACTATATATTTTTGTGTAGTGCTATAATGCTTTTATAAACCAATGTAATAACAAAATTACAATAATGAGCTCTACTTTGTATCAAGCACACTTTATAAAAATAAATGCTTGAACAGAGTATTTTAATCTACCTGTCTCTCACTTTCTTATAATATATATATATATATATATATATATATATATATATTAATCTCAAAGATTTGGAAATTCTGCAGTATAAGTAACAAGCTGTCATTGTTTCAATTGATTTCTATGCCCTTGAACAGAGTATTTTAATCTACCTGTCTCTCACTTTCTTATAATATATATATATATATATCAACTAACCACCATAGACAATCGCATCTACCTCCCATTAGCATGGGACAGGCTAGCCTCCCAGAGAGTAAAATACTATGCCTCCTTGGCCTTACACTCTCGGCGGACCTCAAATGGAATGACTATATTGAATCCATTGCCAAATCTGCTGCTATGAAAGTCGGCTCCCTGTGCAGGGCCCGGAAATTTTTCCCACCTGAAACTATTCTGCACATATACAAATCTACCATCCGCCCATGTATTGAATATTGCTGCCATATCTGGTCGGGTGCCCCTGCTGCTCTCCTTGGGCTTCTTGACAAAATACAAAGGAGGAACTGTAACGTGGTTGATACTGACTTGGCAGACCGGCTGCAGCTGCTCTCACACCGGCGTGATGTAGCTTCCCTGTGCCTCTTCTACAAGTACTTTCATGGCTTCTGCTCCGATGAGCTTAGATCACTGGTGCCGCCTAAGCACGAACTTACACGAGATACTAGATTAGCAACTAGGTCCCACCCTTTTACAGTTAAACAAATAAGATGTAACCGTAAATTCTACTCCAACAGCTTCTTTTCTCGCGCTTCCCGCCTGTGGAACTCCCTTCCACAAGTCTGCTTTCCCGACAGTTACAATCTCCAGGTGTTTAAATGTAGGGTCAATAGACACCTCCTATCACACTAACTCCCAACTATTCTCACAACACTCTCATCTACCCAACCCTCATTCTCGGTATCCTCACCCGCCTATCACCCACCCTCTGTTATTTCCTATATTTAATCAGCCTTTCTCCACTCTACGTAGCCCCCTGCACAGTAGTGGCAGTGACATGCCTTGCTCGGGGTGAAACGCTTATAAAAAATATATATATATTAATCTCAAAGATTTGGAAATTCTGTCATCAAGCAGTATAAGTAACAAGCTGTCATTGTTTCAATTGATTTCTATGCCCTTTTTAGTTGTCCTCTTTCTATTTTACAAAGTCTTTTTAAGAAAGTCTTTTTTAATGTTATTTTAGTGCTATTTTCAGCCAAACCTGCAATGCAACTTCTTTTATTGTTTTTTGTTTTTTTTGTAGATATCTTTTTAATTCCTTTATTTGCTATACAAGGAATTCCATATATGTTCAGCAGTGAAAATCATCTTCTTCTTCTGTGTGTCATGTCACTTCAGTATACTTACAATCATGGCTTTTCACAATTTCTTGTCCTTCATAGCTCTTAAGGTTTGTTTTCTTTTTGTTATCTCTCCTAAACCCTGCTCTACCATCCATTCACACATTCATGCATTGTTTTCTGTCACTCTTACTATCAATCTGTTTCGTATGTATCAGATTTTTCAAGCCTTCTTTCTTCATTATGTGCCTCACAAATTACAACTATCACTTCGAGATGTTAATTATGAATGTCCTTTTTGTTTCCATTTTCTTTAAAACTTCATCATTGCTCACATGTTCAGTCCATTGTATTCACAGCATCCTTCTGTAGAAACACATTTCTTCAAATATATCTTCCATCTATGAGAAAATTGTCCAGTATTCCCTGTCAAATATAGGAGGACTGATATTATGTAAAAATTTAGTTCCCTTTTTTGTTTCTGACTAATTTTTTATTTCTTAATACTTTGCTTAGCTTTTGGAAGGCACCTTTCACTACTCACCACACTTAAATTATTTATCAACTTTGCATTTCTACTTATTTGAATCACTTCAAAGAGCATGTCTTTTGTCCTGTTCTTTTATTTTTTATATACATATCTGCTTTATCTGTGATACTCATTCTTTGTATTTCTTCAGATTTTTTTTATTGAGCATTGAAAATCATACTGCACTGAAATGCATATCAAGTTAACAAGCAGCCGACCAACAAATGAATGCAAGATGATTGTTTTAATTTTCTTATTCTCTATCAGCATTCTTTGTTTATTATTCATATTTCCTTGCAGAGAAACTAATTTACAAGACATGATGATTAACCAATGACACTAAAGACAAACCAAAGGAGTTCCTAAGTGTATTGACGGATTCAGTGATTGATTTAATGGCATATCAACTCCTTATGGGTCATTTAATCTCCAAATTTCATTTTGTTAGGCACTTTGTAGTAATTCATGGTAGATGATATTCAATTTTTTTTTGTGTGGGCATAATTACTAGAGGCCGGGATATGTATGTTTTATGTTGTACTTTTGTTAAAGTTATATTTTGGAATACATTTTGATTTCCTTTAGAAATTGTAGGATACTATATGTATTAATGATGTGAAAGAGTTCTTTCATATTGGTTGGTTGGTTGGTTGGTTGGTTGGTTGGTTGGTTTTGTTTAGTAACATATCAACCTCTACAGGTTATTAAATGTCAAAATCTAAATATTTTGAGCACAATAATATACCATATAAAATGTATTGTTGGTAATTCTCTGATAAATAGGTGTTGTTGATAATTTTTTATATAAAAAATGTATTTCTGGTATTTTTAGCATGAAATGTATTTTTATACTTTCATAGGGTTTTGTTTTTGTTTGTGGGGGTTCACTATTTGCCCATAGCTGGAATCCTAACAGGTGCTACCACCCCAGATCAGATTGGAGCTGTGACCAATATCAATTAAGAAATGATCCAGGCTCTTCAAAATCTCCAATTTCCTTATTACAGGCCTTGCTTTATCATCAGTACCAGAACTAATCGATTTTTTTTAATCATTTCACCCCAAGCAAGGCATTCCACTGCCACTATTGTGCAGGGGGTTACATAGGGGAAAGTGATGAGAAAGAGTGGTTTATTATAGGAAATGTTGGGAGGAGGGTGATAGACGGATGAGGATACCGAGGATGGGGGTTGGGTAGATGGGAAGAGTGTTTGAGAGAATGGATGCGAGTTAGTAGGATAAGAGGTGTCTGTTGACCTTGCATTTAAATTCCTGGAGATTGTAGCTGTCGGGGAAGCAAGTATATGGAAGGGAATTCCACAGGCGGGAAGTGCGAGAAAAGAAGCTATTCAAATTTCTTAAGTCAAAGTAATAATTGCAAAAAGCCTGTGGCTATATTTGTTTTATATCAAGTAACATGACAGTCATACTCATGATTCAGTTGTATTCTGTGTATTAAAATGCAAGCTAACATTTTATAAATATTAATGCAGTCAAGTGAGACTAAATGAAACTGTACAGATTCAGGTTAAGAATTAGCATATTTTTTAAGTACATTTAGTTGCATTTTACTTTATAAATACATGGAGATTATTTTTAAAAATCTTTTCCTCCTTCAGATTTTGAATCAGATTTTTCATTCTTCAGTATTTCTTCACAGAAAAATGAATGCAATGCAGTTTGACTAATGAAACCAGCCAATAAAGATTCTTGTTTACCTGAAGATGTAGTCATCAAATCTTTGAGATTTATCATGTTTTGTGTCTCCTATCATTGGAAATTATCATAGATAAATTATTAGGTGGATGCAAAAGTTTCCAGACATTTTAATTAGGTAAAAAACAGAAGTTTTTTTTTACAATATATTCAATCTCTCCACTCCATTGACATTGTAAAGTTGTTTGCATGCTATGATGTCAGGTTAAACCTAATCAGACAGGACAATGAGCAGGAGCCAGATAAGACTTTACTCAAAGAGCAATCCTGAATAACAAAACACAAGGAAGAGACATCAGCTCTCAAGTTGTATAAATAGGCAAACACCAACTGATCAATACATTGAATTGAGATTCAGGAATCAATGAACAAACTCCATCAAATACAAATGCATAGATCAACCAAATTCTAGTTAACTAAATACTGTGCTTGCTAGTAAAAGTTGCAACCACTAGCACTGAATTGTAATTATGATGCTAATGTAAAAGGAAATGGAAAAAACCTAACTGGTAAATCAAATTCATCATACTGCATCACTGTCACAAGGGCAAACAAGGAATGCATCCTCCCATGATAAATCAAACTGGAAATGATCATGGAAGATTCTTCTCTTTGTTTTTTAAATCATTTCACCCCCAAGCAAGGCAAAAATGCCACTAAGATGCAAAAAAGTTCCTGATAGTGGAAAAGAACAAGAAGATTTTAGTGAGGAGAAAGAACAATAAAAAACAGGTTTTCAGAATACAGGAAATGGTGACTAGTGTTGCATTTAAATTTTTCAAAATCATGAATGATAGGGAAGGAAGAAGCCAGAAGGGATTTCCAGAGGCAAGAAATGTGAGAAAATAAACTGTTAGAATAGAACTTATGGCTACATCTAGCTATTTCAGTAGTAAAATGATAAGACCTAGCAGCCAAACTAGTAGTACATTTAAACCTCTCTACAAATTTAGAAAGTCATATACAGTTACTTATATCATTTACCTACATTTATCAATATTGTAAAAGCAATTAAATGTCATAAAATAATCTTATGTCTGATAATTTTGTTGAAGCTGAAACTGCTGCATTTGTGGATGTTAACATGCTTGTGAGTTTTGTGTGTAGTATTTAGAGGAAAGTGCGTGTTAAATATATAAATAAAGAAGATAAAAGAGGCATAGAAAAAATTTCAGTTCAGAAATAATTTATAGGAATTAAGGATAAGAATGGGTAAAGATAGACAGGCTCAAGTCAGCTTTACGCTGAGTTGGGATGGTCAAATCTCTACTTCATGAGTAGGGATGCTAAAAACCCATCTGAACAATCTCAATGGAAAATGGAAAAAGAGAGATTCTCTCCTTTCTGGAAATGGAATAAAATTTTGCATGTGACCAGAAACACTTTCAGGTTTTTTTATAACCTGCATCAAAGATAATGTTTTTTAATCTTGATTATTGTATTTATTGGTTTTATTTATTTTCCTTCATATTTATTAATGAATTAGAAAATATAATCAACTCTACATTCACAATTTGTGATCATGACTTTTGTTATCAGGCCTTCCACATTGATGCCTTTCGAGAAAATTATGATTCTGAACATCTCAGCTATTAATCTGATGGTTAGTCATCTTGAATATTGTTTCTATTTTGACAAAGAATAAATTTTGAGAGTAGAAATTTTACATGTTTCTCTCTCTTTTCTATAATTCCAAAATGCTTTTTAGACATAATACAATTATTACAGTACAAAAAGAAAGATGAGTAATACAATATCAGTATTCCAAGTGTTTCTTTTGTTTTCATAAGTTATTTCTGGTTTCCTTTTACTCATTAACAGCAAATGACAGTAACTTCTGTCATTCTATGGCTAAAGTGCCAAAATGATGGAACTTCCTTCCACTATTAATATTAACAGTGCCCAGTCCAGAATTTTTCTATCAGTCTAATTCTATTACTTATAATACGTTCTATTGTTTTATAAGTTCTTGGTCCCAAAAAAAAATCAAAAAAGAATGAATGATTTTAAGAACACAATGGAAAAACATAATGACTGACATTATATTTAAATCTTTGACAGTTAAAGTTGCAAAAAAGTATGCAAAATGCTGGAAGAGAGTTTCTTCTAGTGAAAAGAGTTTTCTCTAGTGAGAAGTGCAAGAGAAGAAACTGTTAGCTTATAAGTTACAGTTACATCTAATCATTTCAACTGTAAAATTGTCAAAGGAATTTATAACCATAGCTATTTTTTTTCCAAATATTTTGTCTTCAAAATAAGAGCACATCTCATACACTGGTGCATTTTATATTCTGAAATATATAAATAAGTATCAATGTATATGATATGTCGGAAGTAGCTATTTTATGTACAAGATTTTCATTTGCTAATCAACTGCCTTTGATCATAAAACCACTGACAAAGGCAAAATAGATAAGAATGAATTCTTTCCCTTCATTTTTATTTTGAGAGTCAATGGGTAGAGAAATATTTTATGAATTCTTCTTGGAAATTACTGAAGAAAATAATAAGAAAGTTCCGTATTTTGCAAGCAGCAGCAAATAATGCTTAGGGGATTTTCTTCTTCGCTGGAATTCCTGTTGAGTTTTGAACTTTTTTGCAACATTTGTTAGAATATCTCAAAGCAAAATATTATTTTGAAAAATAGAACAAGTGCATTATTAAGGCATTTACCCAATACACACACACACACACACACACACACACACACACACACACACACACACACACACACACACACACACACACACACACACACACACACAAGAAAATGCACACACACATTTGGTTGGATGGAAAGTTCTTGTGGTTTCTGAATAAATTAAATGTTCTACAGACTACAAAAATTTGCCTTCTAAATGTACTACTGAGTAGAAATTTTAATGATACATACGAAACAAATGTTGTACAAAGTTTTGCTGCAACTCTTTATGAGCATTCTTTTTTGAAAGCCACTGTATAATCATTGAGTAAAATTTCATGTTGAAAAGTCACTTTGTGTGTGTGTGTAAAAGTGTGTGAGACAGAGAGAGAGTGTGAATGTATACACACACACACACACACACTCACACACACACTCTCTCTCACTCACACACACTCTCTCTCACTCACACACACACACACACTCTCATGTGTGTGCATGAAAAGTTTATTTACTTATTTATATATATTAAAGGGTATCAGCTTTATATAGTAGAAAAAAGAATATGATCTACCAATATATTAAAGATATATATTACATAAAAATATATAAGCCTTCTGTTTTTTATATCCTTCATCTTGATAAAAGATGTTATAGACTCAAATATCGAGGAGGAGGTAGGTAGAGTGTTAAAAAAGAAAGAAATGCTATCTGATATACATTTCATAAGGAAATATTGTCTGTCAAGGTATAAAAAGCTTTACACAATACTTGTGCACTTCTTTTCTCAAATTCAGACTTTCAAATCTAGATGATGAAATGGAGTAAAAAAAAATCTTATTAACCTGACATGTCATTCAGTTCAATATTTATTATAAGTTGAGTCGAATGTTTTTAGATACTGCTAAACATACAGCTTATACTTGCATTCTGTCTCTCATCATTATCTTGCCTTCATTACTTTTTATTCAATCTTTCTCTGCTCCTTTATAAGCATCAGAAAGTAGATACATGTCTCATGTCTGAGAATATGTACATTATCTATATTCAAAACAATATCCTCATCACAACATTTCAGTCATTGTATCATCTGGTCTTCTTTAGGTTTTTGTCTATTTGAATGACCTTTAGGGGATTTTGAACATTCAAAGAACATTAGGGTTAAAGATCTCAATTCTACATTCATGATGTCCCATTAAGCAATAGCCTAGTGGATTAACCATTGTGAATTTGGTAAAATAATAATTGTGAGTTTTGAACTGGGTAGTACAGACTTAGACACAGTGAAAACATCAAACAATATTAAATAGAAACAAGAATATCTTTAGACATGGACAGTGCAGCAAGAATAATCTACCTCTATAGATTAACTGAAGGGTTCAGTTCAAAATCAGCCAAATTAACAAACACCAGCTCTCTCACAAACAGGATGTAGGTAAAAGAATATGTTCTATCATTGTTATTAAGGATATATATTAAATAAAATATATAAGCATTCTGTTTTTTTATATCCTTCATCCTGGTAACTTTCCATAGTAGTAACTCTAATGTTGTTACCTTGGAAAGTGCTGGAACAAATTGCATCACCTAGTTCCATCAGGTTTAACTTTCATGGTTAGGGCTTGCTATATACTTACATAGTAACAAACCACTCACACTCCTGGATATTTCATCAGTAAAAAGTAAGTTCTAGTCAAAAAGCTTCTTACAGTGACCTGTGGCCTTATGGAACAAACTCCCAAGATGATGTTTTCCTGACCAATGCAATCTTGACCTGTTAAAGCCTAGAGTAAACCATTATCTTTTCCTCCCATCCATATAAACTACTCCTTAAAGTAACCCACTACCTTGAGTGTCTCTCAAAGAAAAGACTGAAGGACCCAATGGTCAAAATGTTGTGATAATAACAATAAAGATGTCAAATGTAATAAGATTAATGTAAAAAAATCGGAACTCCTGATCTCAGAAATTCAAACAGAAATAGTCTGAATTTTGGAGAGGGAAATATATGACTGGAAGAAATGTTCTGTTAGGGTAGATTGGAATGAGAAACCAAGATGTTTTTTTTACTTTTTAATATTGTTAAGAATCAGTACTGACTTAATGTTGTTGTCTAATTTTGGAGTAGTGGGGCACTTGAAATGAGAGAGGAAATATATTGATCTTCTCTACTCTCTAAAGTCCACTGTAGGCATTAGTACATCCATGATGACAAGAAAGACTAGAATAATCCTCAAAAATGAAATCAAAAATGCTTTATATATGAAAACATTTTATATATGACAATGAATTACATAAATATAAGCCATACAAAGATGCAGTGTGTGTATATATATATATATATATATATATATATATAGTGACGTTAATTAATAAATATACATATGATGGTGCACATATGTATAGTATTATTATTCAAGTGTTAATAAAACAGTACTCAAAGTATGAACAGAGCTGTATTATATATATATTAATAAATATATATATTATCCTACATCTATGGCATAACCTGGACTTTCATGAATTATGCAATCATCAGGTGCATATTTCAAACTGACAGTTTAATAGATCTGAATCCGCTCGATGTTCATGGGAATTAAATCTTATAAAATTAAAGTACTGCTTTTTTAATAACAAGATTAAAAATTTAAATAATCTAAGTTTGCATGCAGATAAAAATTTTAAATTTAAACTTAAGACTTAAAATAAAATTTAAAAAAATGCAAAATATTAAAAATAAAAAATTCAAGGAAAAAATCAAAGGGACATAATGCATTAATACTTTAGAAAAATGTAATCTCAGTGCTAGTTTAGAATACTTCATTTAAAACAAGATAGGCAGAAATAAGCAGAAATCACATAAACATAACATTATTTGGTTTAACCCACCCTTCAGCAGTAACATCCAAACTAACATTGGTAAACTCTTCCTTAATTTAATTCACCCACACTAAATAAAATCTTCAATAAAAACAATGTTAAAGTCAGTTATATTTGTTAAAGTCAGTTATATTTGTTAAAGTCAGTTATATTTGTGTTAAAATGATAATTATATTTCACAGCATAATGCTACAACTCATGATATTAAATAAATATTTAGCTCAAATAAACAACATTCATCCCCCAACTAATAGCACAAATAACCCTTCTAAAAATATTTGCAATTGCTGAAAAAACAAAACATGCCCATTGAATAGCCAGTGTATGCCCGAAAGTATTGTTTATAGAGCTCAAATTCATTTGGATGATAATGATGTTAACTTGTACTTTGGAAGTACTTCTAACAGATGGACGATAAGATTTAACAACCACATGTTGTCTTTAAACAACAGTAAATGCAGCTAAATCACATTATTGGAAATTAAAAATACAAGAACCCAATTGTTACCTGGAATATTGTTGCTAAATCCAAACATTACAATGGAAAAGGAGATACATGTAATCTATGCCTTTTATAAAAACTTGTCATCTTAAACCATATCAATAATCCTAATTTGCTTAATAAAAAAAGTGATTGATTGACTGCATGCTGTCATAAAAAATACTTAAATTCTTAAACTCAGATAGATATTGATTCCTCTGTTTGCCCTTTTCTTTCTTTCTTTCTTTCTTTCTTTCTTTCTTTCTTTCTTTCCCCCTCATAATATTACTTTTAACAATTATAAATTAAACAACTTTTATTTTATTTTTGCTAAATACATTTTTAATTTTAAATTTTAATTCAAAGTTTTACTTTTTAGTCTTAATTTTGTATTTTCATTTCATTTTATTTTATTTAAAATTTTAAAATTTTAATTTTTTACCTCCATGTAATATTTGAATATTTAAATTATTTATGTTACTTGGACTATTGTCCTTATCTTGGTTGTAATTTATACAATGTTTTGGCCATTGTAAGATCCAGGTTTTTAGGTGCGAGGAATTTTGAACTGAACCCTTTATTATGATCACTGGGATATATCATTCTCATTCCTTGTACAAATAACACATAAACACCACATACCAGATTGGGATCAAACATATATTAGCAGAATTAAGGCTTAGCAATGGGCTTGCTATTATCACCATCACTGGCTAGCATAAACATTGAATACTTTGAAGAGATTGCATTAGAATCCACAACTAATGTGGATGTGCTAATAACCCTAACAGAGCAGGAGGGATTCAAGACATCTGTATATTGCAAGCCAACATTTACCAGACAATACTTTTACTTCAACTCCCACCACACATAAAATGTAAAGAAAGGGATCATCCTCTCCCTGCAACATCGAGCAAAAGTCATAAGCAGTGACCCAAAGATATACAAACAGGAAATGGTCAGTATCATCAGTATCCTACAATGTAACAATTATCCAGGGTACATGACAACAACTCCAACAAACATAGAAGGGAGGGTGCATGAAGATAACAACTCACAGAAAACAGCCTCAATCTGTCTACATTATGTAGAGGGGTTATCAGAGAAAATACAAAGGATCTCTGGTCCATATAACATCAGGACAATCTTGCAGAAGTGGTTCTACACTTCACTTCAGACTTCAGAGGTACCTCTCCTGAGTAAGACCCCCAACAGAGGAGGACATGACTAAAGACTGTGTATGTCATTCCATGTAGCTGTGAAAAGAAATATAAAGGAAAAACAGGCCACTCCCTTAAGGTAAGGCTACAAGAACATTGCAAGGCCATAACATGAAGGGAGATAGAAAAATCAGGCATAGCTGACCACATATGAAAGAAGAAAGGAGATCATCATCCTCTATGGGATGAAGTTAGAGAACGCTACTGGAAACTATGTCAACTTAAGGAATCAGTACATACACTAGACGACAAAAATCTCCTAAGCCAACCAAACATAGAGATGAATGCAATATGGGAACCAGTTATACAAAGTGCCAGAGAAAATAATTTTTGTCAATAATTGCAATATGAGCTCTGGTAAAAGTTACTAGAGAAAACCATTAACTTAAAAAAATGCAATATGAACTCTGATAAAAAATACTAAGGAAAATGATTAACATAAAAAATACCAGAGAAAACCATTAACATCAAAAAATTGCAATATGAACTCAGGAAAAAGGTTACTGAACATTAGGTTTATAAGTCCCAGAAATTCTGTGGTTGGTGCCCTTAAGAACACATGACCCAGTGGATATAGAAGTTGGTTAGTCCCAGTGACCTGACCTAAAGACTTGTGAGTTCAATATCAGACTACAGCAGTGGTGAACAAGTAACTTAGACAATTGGATTAGAGGGAGATAACTCATGACTACCAAAAGAGGCTTTTGTTAAGGAATGAGAATGATATACCCCACTGATCATAAGGTTGGAGCATACAAGATTATTTGCATGTAAGTACAAATGGCAATGAAGATGAGGACAATAGTGTAAATACTACCTTGTTTCGGAAATATGGACCACTATTGAATAATTAAATTTTACGTTTCATGACTTACGCCCCTTTGATTTCTTTTCCCTAAATCTTTTTATTTTTAAGATTTTGTATTTTTATTTTAATTCTGTTTTAAGTTTAAATTTAAAATTTTTATCTAAATGTAGCATTAGATTATTTAAATTTTTAATCTTATAAAAAAAGCAGTAACTTAACTTCATAAGATTTAATTCCAATGAACATCGAGAAAATTTAAATTCAAACCTATTAAACTGTCAGTTTGAAATATGCACCTGATGACTGCATAATTCATGAAAGTCTGAGTCATGCCATAGACATAGGATAATATATATATTTATTAATATATATATATATATATATATATATGACATCCTTCTGTAGAACCACATCTCTGTTGTCTCAAATCACCTCCTCATCTCATATATATAAATCAGAAATTGTTCTAGACAGAGAAATTAAAATATATATATATATAAAAAGTTTAAATTTGTAATGTCCTGAAGAGGGACATGGTAATATATCTTAATTTTCTATTGAAGAATCCTAGTAATTGCTGTCATTTGCTGTGTCAGTCAAACAACAACTGAATATTGCATCTGCTTCTGCCGTGAACATACCACCACCTGACTATTATCACCAAAGAGATGTCACGCGATCCTCCAAGGCCTCTAAAGACATCAGCAAATTCATTCTGTCACAAAGGAAATAATTGTCTTCTGCCTTCCTACAGGTTTATAATTAAGTGAATGGAATTTGAGAACTATGCAAATGACAGTAAGAATATGCAAAGATGGTGCACATGGCTCATTTCGAGAGACAAATTGAAGGAATTGTAGATGATACAATATTGTCATGGTTGGCTCCAAAGATGAATTTAAAGAGAGAAAATGAATCAGCATGAATGATACCTAAAATAAATATATAAATGATAATATATAAATATATAAATATATAAATGATAATATAAATGATACCTAAAATAAAACAAAAAGCAAATATATAATATCTAAGATAGATAAAACACAAGATTAGCAAAGGCAGACTTTGTGGCAATAAAAATGAAACAATCAACCATATTCTAAGCAAAGGCAGCATGTGAGATCAGAAAGAAATCCAAAAACAGGCATAAATGGATTGGAAAGGTGATCCCTTAGGGTTTAGACAAAGGATTGTGATTTGATCAAACACATTAATACACAAAAGAGAATCTATTTAGAAGAATATAAAAAACAAAAAATTCTCCAGCATATTGAGAATTAAATGGAACAACTAATTCAGGTCAGATGAATCAGTCATGAATTCATAGAAAAGAGTGAAAATCCAACATTCACTAACATTGACAAGGATCCATATTGTATAATAGTTTAGTACTCTTTGTTTCTCATGAAATTTTCCTGTTTAATACTTTGGGAGGACTTTTTTCTATTCTATTCTTCATCTCTCTGTCACATTTTCTATTATCAGTTAAATCATTTCTCAGTTAAATCTTTGCACTTGTTTGATTATGATGTTGCTCACATCATGTCTATAATATTCTCAGCATCCTTCTGTAGAACTACATCTCTGTTGCCTCAAATCACCTCCTCATCTGCAAGAGAATTATTCAGCATTTATTGCCATCTAGTAGGATTGATATTACATAACTACAGGTCCACTAAAATCCAATTCTCCGAGCTTCTTCATTATACATTATTATTACATTATACACATTATACATCATTCATTCTAAATTCAAATATAATTTTTTTATGTTCCTATTTTCCTTCAAGCTTTGATGTTCTGTCTAGTATTTTCAACACCCTTCTGTAGAACTACACCTCTATTGCCTTCAGTCTCCTGTTCACTTGTGAGAAAATTGTTCAGCATTCACTCACATATAGGTAGATTGATATTACAAAGCAATTTTGGATTCTTCCCTTTATTTCTAATGAAATATTTCTGTTTCTTAGTATTTTGTTTAGCATCTTTCACTATTCTAACATATTTTCAAATTTCTATATAACATTTTTTGATTGATTAATTCATTCATTTTCTACGGTTTATCAACCCTTTGAAGGTTATTTAAAGCCTGGAAATATTTTTAGAATATAGGAATTTTTCTTTTCCTTGAAAAAATGATTTAATCATACACGTATTACTGATTAACCCATAGATGGGGGAAGAAGAGATTGATTCATATGTTTCCAAAGGGTATTTGCATGTAAGTGAATATAATGTACCTAATGGGTTTAATGTACTCAGGTTTTGATTAACAACTCTGAGCCATTATCAATTACACCATCTGCACATTCAATTTTACAGCATCTGGTATTCCAAATCAGTCATCCATCTAGGTAATGACCAGGCTCAACTTGGCTTAACTTTGGTGGTCGTATGGAAACTAATGTTTCAACATGATGTGACCATAAGACACATTTTCTATTTTGCCACTTATTATAGAAGTTTACCCCAAAAGAAAAATATGTTTATATGACATGTTCTGTTTGTAAATCACAAGAATTCATAATGGAATTTTTGCTTTGTTAATATTGATAACAATAACAATAATAATAAATGCAATGAAAAATTAATTTTAAAAATGCATGTCTTCAATCTCCAGTGTCAAATGAATATTCAAATGTCTTAAGACAACATTACCATCTGAGTATCATTAGTTATTGATGATAAAAAGAAATCTGTCAATTAATAACAGAGATTTATCTTTTGGGAATTTTTGTTGGATCCACAGTAGTGTTAAAGGATCATTGGAATTATTTTGCTGTTTATAAAATATAAACTTGGGAGCTTTAACCAGAGTTGTAACATTTCTATTTGCCTGTTTGATTGATAACTCAGTGAAACCATTCTCTGATTTTAAAAACTTTTCTGTGGAAGATACAGATATACAGATCTTTATATCTGATGAATAGTGGGTAACTGAAATGACAATATAGAAAACACATCCTACATTATGCATATTTGGCAGGACTTCTTCACACTCTAAGAGTTTTATTAATGTTGCTACAAAACAATAAACTCATTAGTCATTCATATTTTTTAAATATTCGGAGTGAAATTATCATTTATTTATGTTTTAATATTTTGAGGGAGGCAATTGTAAAATATTTTTACATTGCCAAAATAAATTCTGGATTTATAATCATTATGTGTTGAGTTTTCCTCTCAATATTTTATAATGCTCTGGATAATAGCCATTGAGCTCTCTATTTTTATCTAATTAATATTTTAAATTAATAAGATAAAGTCTTTTGGATTATCCTCTCTGTCTTTACAGGTTTGCCATTCTCTCCTATATATATATATATATATATATATATATATATAGTGTTAAATTGTAATAATGCTTAGTGCCAAAATTGCTGTTTTTTTCAGTAGTTTACTGGTAGAAAGGCATTTAAGGCAAGCAGAATTTTTGTCATAAAGTACTTGATGTCAAGATAATGATAGAGCATTAATAGAATTAATGTGAAGAAGTTGACACCTAGTTGAGCAGTGTTATTTTGATCATGCTGACTTCAAAATAACTACTTCTTTACATTAATAACATATATATATATATATGTATATATATGTATATATATATATATATATATTTTCCAAGCAACTATTATATACTACCAACTCTATATCCATATTATATATTACCAAGCAACTATTTTCCCCATAGAATATGAAATAAAAGAATATTTTGGAATTTCTGCCGGACCTTGGAAACAGAGATTTTTTAATCATAAGTATTCATTCTCTAGGACCCCACTTTTAATTTCTGACCAATTCTTTCTGAATATTTCTGGGAATTAAAAGACAGAGATCTCTATCCACAGACTGAATGGAAGATTATAGGAAAATTACAAACTCCTATTAGCTTTAGAAGTAAATGTAACTTATGCTTAGATGAAAAAATAAAAATAATTAAATTTAGTTGAAATAACCAGCTTTTGAACCAAAGGAATAAAATTATTTTTAAATTCCAACACAAAAATAGATTTAAATAAATGTTTAGTAGGATTGGATTTTTTTCCTTACTAATAATTTTCTTGCAAATTCATCTGTTTTTCTGTTGTGAATTTACTTTTCTATTTTCTTTTTATATTATTATATTATTATAATATTATCTTTTTAATTATTTGTGATTGTTTATTATTTGTGATTGTAATTATATTCAGCCATATATATGCTCATTTTCTTTTTTTATTCTTCTTTTTTGTCTTTATATGGTTATTTTAAGTTTTGTGTATATTGAGTGTATATATTAAGTGTATATATGGGCCTCTTAGGTGTGTTTTTGTGTGCATTTGTTTGTGTGTGGTAATATCTATTAGATTGTTTTTCTTTTATGATTTATTTTTGTATATGTGTGGGTTGTTGTACCTGTTTTTAAAATTTTTGTGACATTTCCTACCCTTCACCTAACCTCAATATTTCTCCTCTGTATAACATGGTCTCCAGGTGCAGCTTGACCAATCCTTCCTGATCCTTAACCAGTTTGCTCAAATTGTGTTTGTTATAAGCAAGTCAAAGCTGGTGGCACTCAACAGTTAGCTGGTATTTCAATAATAAATTCAGTAACACTGTTTTCAGAGATGGGGTTTACCCAGTTGTTTTTAGCAGCATGCCAATCTTAGTTCAACCATCTCATTCAAATCACAGGCTCAAATCCACTAATTTAATTTTTTACCTCAGTTTTATTGAAAAGGCACAAAACCGGGATGGTAAAGAGTAGCTACAGGGGTTCAGTTTTCCCTCTCTGTATTATTCTTACCAGCTTGAAATGAAATAATATCAGTTATCCATTTCAAATGACTCTTCACTCTCTTCATTGATGAGGGGGAGAGAAAATTTACCCAGGGTCAACAATTTGTCAAAACAGGATGACAATATTATGGTGATTCTTATTATTGTGATTCTTTTATGCAGATTCAACCAATTTGGTTACTTTTCCCAACAAAAATAATTGTATCCTCCAATTTTAGAGAAATCTTTTCTTATCTTTAAAATTAATAAAAATTTAACCTTTTTTTTTAATATTCTGAATTGAATTAAACTTTTTGATTTTTTAGGTCTGATGAGATACATGTAAATCCAGACATAACCTTTTAATTATGTGTTGAGTTTTATTTTCTCTCTTTCTTCCCCCACCTTATCTCTCTCTCTTTCTCTCTCTCTCTCTCTCTCTCTCTATATATATATATATATATATATATATACAAATTAATAAATATACATATAGGAATACACATGTATAAAAATATGATTCTGGTGTTAGTAAAACAGTGGTCAATGTAGTATAAACAGAGCTATTAATTATATATTAATAAATATATATATTATCCTATGTTGGGGGTACAACTTGGAGTTTCATGATCATCAGGTGAATATTTCAAACTGATTGTTTATGTGTGTGTGTGTGTGTGTGTGTGTGTGTGTGTGTGTGTGTGTGTGTGTTTGAAATGAGATATTACAATTATTTACCCTGTTTACATTATTTGGAATGTTGTCTTCATCTTTGTTGTCATATTCACATATGATTATATTATGGTTTATAAGTCACAAAAATTCATACACTGATGTTCTGAAAGAACCCATGGCCCAGTGGATAAAAGTATTGTGTGAAATAATCTAGTGACTTGACCCAAACAGTTGTGAGTTCAATATCTGGCCAAAAGTTGAACAAAAAATTGTAGAGTTGAAGGGAAATAAATGAAACTGAGATACCTGGAAGAGCAACAATCTAGAACAATCTACAAGATAACAAAAGTGTCTGGTTTGAATATCCAATCACTTGAAGAAGTGGCTGAAACATTGTGAATATGGCAACAAAGATGAACAATGTTAATAATATATAATATTATATATTATTAATTATAGTATATATTTATGACTTACTTTAAAAGTTTACCTATTGACAGTATCAATCATAATTAAAAATTCTTTTAACAGTATCTATTCAATGACCTATATTACAATATTCTTAATAGAAAATATGAGATACAAATCTATGGAAAAAATCTTTTTATATTTTGTTCTTAAATTATATTAATAAAATCTTTTATATGTTGGGTGGGAGGGACAAAATACAACAAACACTTGTTGTTATTCCATAATGAGAAACAATGTAGAATTTTTGATGAACTTCACTTGATAGACAAAATGAAAATTCTTTTCTTTTTCAAAGTTCTTCCAAACCAATTATTCTTTGTGAAATCATCAGTTTCACCAAAACAAGAAATATGCATTTTCATATTATTTATATTTCTTTATCAATAAAACAAAGATATTTTTCATTTGTTTTAATTATAAACTAATTAAAAGCATTTTCATATTTTCCTTTTTCTTTTGAAAAGGTGCGTGTCATTGCTGATTGGAATCCTGCACGAGTTCACTATGGCACGGAGGTAAGTTTTCATTTCATTCTGATTTGCAATAAAGTTTTCTCATATATTATAAATAAGTGTTGTGGCCTTGTTAAAGGCCAGAAATAAAGACACAAAGATGAAATAAAGTTAAACAAATATATTAACAAATAGTACAAACATATACAGCATGAGAAAATCACCAGTTTGACTGTATTGGTCTGGCTGTCAGAGCTATCTGCTGGAATAGCCTTCCTGCACAAAGCAGAAACTGTTGCTTATCTATAGTTTGGAAGAGTTTATGTGTGTATGGGTAAATTACCATAGCTCCCCCTCCTAAGTATAGACTCCATAGGAGTCTTAATATATTTTCTCTTTGGATTAATGACAATAAAGTCTGTCATTTTCCTTTTTCTTTTTAAATGGTGCCATTTTAGGGCTGTTTACAGTATTGACTTCTCAAAAGTACTGTAAATGACATCAATACTTTTTTTTCTTCAGGAGGACTGCTGTCAGCATTGTCTGACAGAGGTTTCTTGATTTGATTTAAATGTCTTTTGTGAGTAAACTGGAAACCTTTAATTATGTAGACCATATTTCCTACTCTTTTCTCAAGTATATCCATTTCCCAGAAAGATTTATTATCCTGAAACATCTGGGAAAAAATTTTCTTTCTAAGTTGGTAGCATTTTGTAGGTACTGTGTTTGTTCATCCAGGTTTTGTTTGTTTGGGAATAGCTTGTTGAACACAGACCTGATTTTATGCACAAACATTACCTTGGCTGGGGTTAATGATGATGGTATACTGTCATTGGCTGTGATTCTATACATCTGAGGGAACTGTTGCAAGACTTTTTCTGTGGATGTGCCTTTAGCTTTCTTCAGAGCTCATTTCAACATGTCAATGAAGCACTAGGCTTGTTCATTGGACCTTGGGTGATATGATTGATCTGGAAGATCTTACAAAATCTTAAAAATTGTTCCATTTTCTGACAGTAAACACTTGACTACCCTAAATCTGGTAAACAGTTTGTGCAGAAAGTGTCACTTCTGTAGTGGGATTTCTACACCTAAGAACTTTGGGCCACTTAGAAAAACTACCTATTACTATAAGATAGTAAAAACCATCTAGTGGGCCTGGAAAATCTATATGAGTTCGAGTCAGTCCATTTGGGGCCAAAGCACAGACTTTACAGGATTTTACAATGTTTTCAACATTGTTTTTCATGTTTGGCTAGTATACATAACTGCGCATAAGGCTTTTCATCCTTGTAATCCCTGGGTGACCGGCAAGGAAATCAGAATTCTTCTTTGTATTGATGTTGGAATAATGACTCACTCACTATATAGCCATACTTTGTCACATACAGAGAAAATATCTTAAGTCTGTTGGTCCTTTTCACAAATTTTGGTTTTGGTTTACCTGATAAACTCATCATTTAGAGCTTCTCACTTGATTTGGTTTAAAGTTACAGGGAGTTCCCTTACTGTACTGCATAATGTGGTTTTACATTCTCCTTCTGTTCAAAGAGAAGCAATCACAGTATCTTCAAAAGGTTCTCTGTGTTTTGGGATTAATCTGGACAGTCCATCTGCATGACAGAGTTTTTTTAGATAGTAAAAACTCTATTTTTTAAAGTTATAATTTAAAAGGATTGTTTCCCATTTCAGTAGTCTTTGCTGTATGAATAGGCAGACCTTTTTTAGAACCAAAGATGGGCAGTAAAAATTTATGGTTTGTTTGCAATGTAAAGTGTCTACCATGAATGTACAGGTGAAACTTTGTTACTGTGAAAATAATCCCTAATGGCTCCTTCTCAATTTGTGGGTAATTCTTTTCTGCAAGAAGAAGTGTTCTTGATGCATGAGCTATTGTTTTGTGAGATCCATCTAGCAGCTTGTGCATAATACATGCTCAAGGTGGTGTCACTGGCAGCTATAATGTCTAGGTCTGGGTTATAGTGATTGAGAAACAATTCTGACGTCAAGACTTTCTTTATTTTGACTAATACATCTTGGCATTCAGATGTCCACTGCTAGTCTTTGTCTTTTTTCAAATTTTGTTTAACAGAGCATGTAAGTTGTGCATATTTGGTTTAAACACCTGGTAGTTGTTTGCCAATCCAATGAAAGTACACAATTTTTGACAAGACACCCGTTCTTTCTACTCTGTGGAGTTCTTCATTTATTTGTGGTAAAGAAGCAAAAAGCAAAAAAAGTGTTTTATCTTAAACACTGTCATCTTTTAACTCAAATTTTGTCGTCACACTGACCAAGAACCTCCAGAAAAAACTTTCAGAAAAGTGTCTTTTAAATCTTTTATTTCTTACAAAGATAAACATTAAATTGACTAAACTTTGGACAGGTTTTGATAAAAACTTGTTTATCACAGATAACAATTTAATCAATTAAATTAAATTATAACAGTTTAATGAATTAAATTAAATTATAACAGTTTAATCAATTATAATAGTTTAATCAAATTGAATTATAAGTTTAATCAATTTTCATCACATTAAAAAAAATTGTAAAAAAATATAATTACATTTTTTTATTATATAGATACAGTTCTTTGTACTTTAAATTTTTAATGAAATTCCTATAAAGTAACTGGAGAATTTTTGTATAAAAAAAAACCCCAAACTGTTGCATATTAAAATTCCATTAAAATTCAGTTATTTTTTTGAATATAATAAAACATTTGGTATTCATTTGTCATGAAAGGAAATTGTAATTTTAGTTATAGAAACTGTATGTTACTTTGGAATATTAAAAGTTGAACAAATCTGTATTTTAATTTTAAACTTATGTAGATAATCATTTCTAAAACATTTTAAATATTAACATCTTTGTGGCTTGTGGTATTATTTTCTTTATTTAAGAATTTAAGAAAGAAAAGCAAATATTTGTAATATGTTTTCTTATTGATTATATACCATAGTTTTACTAGTAGTGATGATAAATTAACTAAAAGTATATGCTAATTAACAATAATGTTAATGCTTCTAAGATTTCCCAAGAATAGAGGGGAAGACAAGAATGGTAGAAGATACTGCAGGTTAAGGAAATTCACTGAGAGTTTACAGCAAGGCTGGTATTTTAGCTTAACTCTGTTTACTTACATGAATCAATGCAAAAAAAATATTAGATATCATGTTTTCGGAAATAAAAATTATTTTCTTTGAATTAGAAAAGACTGCAGCTTAAAGAGATGAAGTACTTTGAAAAATATAATAAATGATGAAAAGAATTTAGGAATGACATATTAGCTTAATGTATGTAATATTTTTTCTAAACATGTAAGGTTATTTTACACTAAATAAAATAAAAAATACAAATCAAGCATTTAGTAAAATTCTCTTTATGAACAATACCCAGATGATTTATAATGCAGATATTTGTATACATTCTCATAAAGTTGGTTTGAAGGGAAGAAAATAAAGTGTTGTTTGAAGCACAGTCAAATTATGACAAAATTCTAATTTAGTATTAAAGATCAGTTTTTAATATGGAGAATCTCAGTGTGTATGCTCAAGCCACTGGTCAAAGATTATCTAGTATACACAGTAACTGGATATGAAACTTGTCTTACTATGTATAAACTAGTCTTAGTTGGTCGGTATTTACTCTGCTCCCACACCAGGGTGAATAGCAACACAAGCTTGTCTTAGCTGGTCTGTGGCATGGGATGATTGTTGTCTTTTTTTCTTCTGTTGCTTTTGAGACCTCTTTATATCATGAATCAATCTTACAACAACACTGGTTAAGCTTTTTTTTTCCACTTGTTTATAAGAAAATGTGGAAGTGCTGAGAGGATATGACAAACCCTTTCCCTTAGATAACTGATCATATCAATTAATAATGTATATATGTTTGGAGATGCCTAGGAAAAGTAACTTTCCTTCATGAATTTATCTTTCATGAGAAGTGTGTCTGGTTACGTTTGTTGATCTTGAGCTGGGTTTGTATTTAGTGGGCTCTTTTCCAGAAATGCTGGCTGGTCCTGTTGATAGCAATGGTGATTGTAATGTTACTATGTTTGACTTCTATCCATTTATCAGCTCAGCTGATAACTTTCAAGGGACCTTGATAGCTGGGTGTGCATGGTCATTTAACTGTGTCATTCTGTATAAATATATACTCACAGTCTTAAATGTATTTTGGTATGTAAACATCTTTTATGGTGTGTCTTGTTGGTGTGTATTTCAGCTTGTTATTTAGTTGTGTAGCTCTTGTATAAATGGGGTTGTTGGGATTGAAACCATATTGTATCACAGATATTTTTCTGGTAAGGATAGGGGTACACCAAAAACAAGTTTGACAAGGGTACAGAACCTTCCACAGTTGATAGATTTTTAGTTTGATTTTGAGTGTTTAGAGCATTCACATCTGCTCAGTGATGGCAATTAATGTAATGTGAATGAGAAGATCTGATTATAGGAAGAATGTAACACTATGAAGATAGATCTATTGAAATCATCTAATATGTCATTGCTTTCAAAATACAAAGGAGAATCTGTAACATGGTTGATACTGACTTGGCAGACTGGCTGCAACCACTCTCTCATCGGCGTGATGTGGCTTCCCTGTGCCTCTTCTACAAGTACTTTCATGGCTTCTGCTCCGATGAACTCAGATCACTGGTGCCACCTAAGCACGAATTTGCATGAGATACTAGATTAGCAACTAGGTCCCACCCTTTTACAGTTAAACAGATAAGATGTAACCATAATTTCTACTCCAACAGCTTCTTGCGCTTCCCGCCTGTGGAATTCCCTTCCACAAGTCTGCTTTCCCAACAACTACAATCTCCAGGTGTTTAAATGTAGGGTCAGTAGACACCTCCTATCACACTAACTTCCAATTATTCTCAGAACACTCTCATCTACCCAACCCTCATTCTCGGTATCCTTACCCGCCTATCACCCACCCTCTGACATTTCCTATATTTAACCGTCCTTCCTCCACTCTATGCAGCCCCCTGCATAGTAGTGGCAGTGGAATGCCTTGCTCGGGGTGAAAAAAAAAAAAGAAAAAAAGAGTGTTGCCACTTTGGATTTTATGCATCCTATTGGAGAGCATGTTTTTTGTCTTTTTTTCTTTAATTTCTTATGTATACTTGCTTTGTCTATATTGCATATTATTTCTTGGCACATTTTTCTTTGAGGTATTCATCTTTTGCTTGCTTGCATTTATTTGTAACACCATCTTCCATTACTTTGTACACTTTAAGTTACCAACTCTTTTAAGATTTTATATTTGTCCTGAAAAATACATCAGCACATGTCGTGATATATAAGAAATGTATGCAAAAATGTTACTTATTTTGGATTTTGAGAAAAACACTCCAGTTTTCTATATAAATGAGCATCATTGCTCATTGAATCAAAGCATTAGTTTGCAGGCATTAAATATTGAATTTCATGTCCTATGATGACCAGTGAAATTCTCTTTTAATTCTCCTATTCTTTCATAATTGTCCATAATATCTGCCTAGAGAAATCTCATTCCACAAGTGAAAACTATTACCTGAGAACATTTTTCAACAATAAATTTCAATTAATAGTGGATTCTCATTTTAAGAATTCTGCTCATCTTTGAAATATAAAAATAATTAAATGTAAGGAAGGAAATGAAATAACTTAGAATTATTCCTGCCCCAAATCAAAATTTTCTATTATTATATTGAATTACAATCTTCAAGGTAGAAATTGGGAAAGCTTGCAATTGCCTGCAGTGCAGCACTTAAGGGACTCCCATTCTGGACAAAGAATTAAGAAAAATCAAAGTTATTAATTTGTTTCTATGCAAAAGTATTGCATCTAAAATACAAATTATTTCTTGTTTAAATGGAGTAAAAATATAAGAAGTAAATTAGATTTATGAAAGTCGTGTTAAAGAAAGGATATATTTGAAATGCTTACATGTTAGAGAAATAAGTGCAGTTGGCAGAATGATTGTCGTTGATTGATGGAAAATGTGTTAGTGTGAATTGGAGTTCATTGTGCTTAACATATCTAGAAGAACCAGTTATGGTGAGAACATTGTTGGGAGTTATAGTGATCTAATAATATATATAGGGTGCAATGGGCAAATTGTCACCATTTTATATTTTTAATTTTGTGCATAACATTGTTTGTTTTTAGTTTTGTTAACTTCACAGTATAGTAGAGTCGGTTGGGCACTTCTGTGAGAAAAAGAGCCCCATAACACTATTCTCTCTGCCAGAAATTTAGAAATGGCATGCTCTAATCCAATAAGAATATTTCAGAGTGTTTTGTGATTAATCTGAGGACAGTGCAAAGGATTCAAAAAATGTTTGATGATTCTAATGATAATTACTAAGGTACAGCAATTTGAAAACTCACTCTGATCATTCTGATTAAAAAAGAACTCTCAAATTTATTGCAATATGGAGACCTACATCAAGTGACTTGAGGAGGTAGTGCTGCCCTGGTTCAAGAGGGTGGCTGCTGGAAGAACCTATTTCTGGCAGCACGATTCTGCACCATCCCACACAAGAAAGAGAACCCAGTCATAGCTTACATCTGGCTACCCAACTCTCCAGAATGCAACGCTCTTGATTATTATGTGTGGGGTGCAGTTGAGCAAGAGACGAACAAAATTCTTTATAACACCAAAGATGAACTGAAGGCAAGGATTGTGACAGCATTCACCAACTTAACATCAAAGGAGACTGTCCAGAAGAGTTGCAAGAAATTCCAAAGTCATCCTGAGTTGAAGCCAATAGCAATTTTATTGAATAAATTTACTCTTTAGTATTTCAAGATATTTTGGGGTAATTTTGGTTAATATATCTATTGCAGTGAGATGTCAATATTATTTTCATTTTTCCACACCCGCACAGGAACTTTAAAGAAGACCATGTAAGTTTCATATATATATATATATTATTTAAAAGGAAGGTTTCTGCACAAATATATATATACACTACCAACCATAAGTTTGGGACCATTTCATTTTTTAGCAGAATCAAATTCGCCGAGTTTGTATTTTTTGTTATTCTTATCCAGATGTCAAGTAAAAAAAAGTATTCTTTTCAACTTTAAAGTAAACATTTAGTCAGTTTGACTCCTCTTATTGTGATCAAGTTTTTGCCAAAAATTCAGATTTATCCAGATATTATAACTGCGGTATAATTTATTTTTGTAAACCATATTACTACGGTATAAATGGCAAGGAAGAAACAGATTAGCATTGAAAAAAGAGCTCAGGTTGAAATTCTTTCAAAAGAAGGATATTCTGAATGTGTTATTGCTAAAAAATTAAGCCTATCAAAAAATGGCGTACATTATTGCCTTCAATGACTTTGTGAAACTGAGTTAAATATTGACAGAAAAAGATCTGGTAGGCCCAGAGCAACATCTATTGTAGAGGATAGGCACTTGAACATGTCTAGCAAGAGGAATAAAAGTAAAATTGCTCTGGAATTCACAATTGAAATGAATTCTACTCAGCAACATCCAGTATCTGTTACTACTGTTAAGAGATGACTTGATTCTGCTGGGCTTAAAGACTGTATAGCACTTAAGAAACCACTATTAAAGAAGGAGAATAAGGGATGAAATTGATTGTGCAGTTCGAAATGAACTTCCCAAAAATGAACAAATGTTGTTTAAATGCTTTCAGGATGCTTGGAAATCACTTTCACCAACTTATTTTTTTAAGTTATTAGAAAGAATGCCAAGGATTTGCACTGCAGTAATAAAGACTCGTGGTGGTTTCTTTGATGAAAAGAAAATATGAATTAACTTTAATTAAATTTGAAATTACTCTATGTTAATTTTGGTTTTAATTATTGTACAATTGTGATCAGCAATGAAATATATATATATTTATTCTTCTAAAACATAAAATTTGTTATTTCTTTCTCTTAGAGAATAAATCTAAGTGTCTCAAACTTATGGTCAGTAGTGTATATATATATATATAAAGAAAAAAGTGAGAAAAAGAAAGATCTAAACAAGTGGTTCTCAAAATTTTTTTTTTGGGTGGGGTTGCATTTTCAGAATGAAAATTTACTTGCGCCTGACCAAATGTTATGTGATAAAGTACATTTAAAAATAAAAAACAAAGGTAAGGTTGGAGGAAGATAATTGCAAATTTGAAGTCAGAACATTATCATTTATAACTCTCACCTCTAATTTGCAGACCCAAGTTGCTCTATTCTTCATACTTGATATAATGCAAAAATATCACAATGATAAAACTGAACAACAATCATCTATAAATATTTATACTGGGACTTATGCATGCAATTACAAGTAGCCATAATATTTGCAATTTTGAAATTATATTTACTTTTGACATATGAATGTTTTGAAACTGCTTTTAAATCTTTGATTGTCTTTCAATCATTCTGCCTCACCTGCCATGCCTATGAGGCATGCTGCACCATTTGGGAATGACTGATCTAGTCAGTAGGGACATAGAACTCAGCCCTGCATGGTGAATCAGTTTTATAATTCAATGTGATCTAAAGACTAGAATGAAGTATAAAACTGAGTGTCACAATGCTGTTTTGATTCCTCTGGCTACACTGTTTATATCTATAAACATTATCTCCAATCTACTCTTATCCTATAAATATAACAAATTTTAAACAGTATATACATGCAAAGCAATATCTCACTACATTTTATTGCTAAATTTAACAAACTCACACAGAAATGATATATACCCTAGTGATTGTAATAAGGAATTCAGTTCAAAATTCCTAGCACCTGAAGAAGGCTGGAGCATACAAGAGCCGAAACATTGTACAAATGGCAAACAAGATGAGGACAATAATCCGAGTAATGTGAATACTGATTTCTAACATGTTGTTTTGATTTTTGTCAGCGGGTAACCAAATTGTTACAAGAGTTTAAAATGGATATCGTAACTCAGTTTTTTTTTATAGTGAAAAATCCATTAATTTAGAATATTTATGAAATGAAATAGTATTTACACTATTTACATCATTTGGACTATTCTCCTCATCTTTGTTGCCAATGTTTCAGCCATTGTACTCTCTGGCCTTCTTCAGGTGCTAGGAATTTTGAACCAAACCTTTTATTACGATCACTGGCAGGGTTAGTACAATCACTGGGGTATATCATTCTCAGAAGTCACTTTTGGTAGTCATGAGTTATCTCCCTATAACTCAATCTTATAAGTTATTTGTTCACCACTGCTGTAGAACTCACAACAATTTGGATCAAGTCACTGGTGCTAACCAACGCTTATATCCACTGGGCCATGTGACTTTGAGGACAACAGCAATTGAATTTCTGGTACTTATAGACCTAATGTTTCAGTAACCTTTTTTACCAGAGTTCATATTGCAATTTTTGAGACTAATGATTTTCTCTGGCATTTTGTATTACTAGTATTCATTCTCTATGCTTGGTCAGCCTAGGAGATTTTTTTAGCCTAGCATATGCACTGATTCCTTGTGTTTACGAAGTTTCCAGTGGTGTTTTCTATCTATTATTTCAATTTCATCCCATAAGGGGTAGTGATCCCCTTTCACCCTCCAAATGTGGTCAGCTACAACAAATTTTTCTATTTTGTTATGGCTTTGTGATGTTCTTGTAGCCTTACCTTAAGAGGGTGGCCTGTTTCTTCTTTATATTTTTTCCACGGCTACATGAAAAAAAATTAAATCACTGTGGTCCTCAAGGACACATGGCCCAGTGAATATAGGCATTGTTTAGTTCCAGTGACTTGACCCGAAGAATTGTGAGTTCAATACCAGACTACAGCAGTGGTGATAAAATAACTTAGAATGTCAGGTTAAAGGGATATAACTCAAGACTACCAGAAGTGGCTTTGCACAAAAATTGAGAATGATATACCTGAGTGATTGTAATAAAGGTTCAAAATGCCCAACACCTGAAGAAGGCTAGAGAGTACAACAGCCAAAATGTCATAAAAATGGCAATGAAGATGAGAACAATAGTCTGAATAATGTAAATAGTAGTAGTATTAATTTGAAAATTGTTGCAAAAATCAAATAATTGTTGGAATTTTAATGAAACTTTCAAGACTTATTCACAACTGAATAAAATTAATTTTGAAATCATTATTTTTAGAAAATTTTAGTAAAATGTTTTTTTTACATCTCTTACCCACCTGTATGTAAATTCATGGAATTTCAAGAAATTAAATTTTGTAGCATAAAGGTGTTTTGTTAGTTAAATGCAGGACTCATTTTGTTGCTGTCAATATTTTTCCTCTTGATATCTCTCCCAAACCCCATTCCGCCATCCATTTGCTGAAGCCTATCAAATATGTCTTGCGCTGTTTTTCTCTGGCTCTCTTTCCTTCTATCCCTCCTGTATTAGGTTATCCAGGCCCTCTTTTCTCATTACATGTTCCAGGAATGTTAAGTATGATTTTTCTTTTTTGGCATTTTTCTCTAGAACCATATTTCTGCCTTCATCCTTGAGATTACCAACATTCACTGCCATACAGAAGAACACATATCACATATCACATATCACATATCACATATCACAAAAGAGTCCAACACTTTTTTTTTTGGCTTCCAATGAGATTTTCCTGTTTCTCAGTACTCTGGTTAGCTTTGAAATATTGAAGTATTATGCGTTCTTAAAAGCAGAAGTCATTAAGCCAAATAATACAATTGGTTGTGCTCTGGAAATATTTTGCTGCCAATCATCCATGTTCTCTTTGCCAGATTGAAGGAATAAAGAAAACTATATGAAAAGCCTGGAGGAAAAGCAGAAGGCTTAGCAAAACATTTGAACTGAAATTTGATCATTTCAACAAAACAATGACTAAAAGTCACCTTGAGTTACTGTCAAGCTGCTTGTACTGAAAATGAATGAAATGTATACAGTATTCAGCACAAACCTTAACCTCACCCCAACACACATAAACCTGAATACATAAGGAAGAAGTTGAAAATCAAAATGCTAAAAAAATCAGCAAATCTTATATCATCCAATCTTTACAAAGAAAATGGACACAAATATCTCTTGAATTTTGCAAGAAAGATGCTTGAGTATATGAAGAATCCTTTTCTGGTCTTGAAGAATATCAGAAAATAACTCTCTTCCAACTCAATGCTTTCCAGCCAACTTTAATCTACCAAAATTTAAATGTCAGTCACTACCTACTGCCCTCCTGATTACTCTTTTCTATTCCCAAGCATTAGTAATGTTTCTGTTTCCAATTCTTCCAATCTACTGTGTGCCTTAGTGGCTTTACTGCCTTGTTTTAGATTAAATTATTTAAAAAAAGAAATGTTAACTAACCTGGTGTTTTGCACTCACTTCTGCAAATTATTTAAGTTTTCAAATTTTTATATTGTTTCTCTTGTAAAACTCTAGTAAATGATATTTGAATTATCTTTTGAACTATTTTTTGCCATTGCAAACCTATCCAAAATGTTTAGCTCATATATGTCACAAAAAATATTTCACAATCTAAATAAAATTGAAATTTATTGAGTTGTATGCAAAACAAATGGAGAAAATTTATATAAAAATGTTTAGAAGAGCTATATTCTTTATTTTCTTATCAGCTAAGACCTGGAAAGCCACCTACATTGAAAAAAATAACCCACAATCCATTTATTTCCATTAGTAAGAATAAGTTCCATTATTGCATTGTGGAATATAATCCCAGGTGAATGATTTCCTGACCACTATAATTTTAACCTCTTTAAGTCTAGGGTTAACTGTTGTCTTTCACATGTATCCTCATAAACTCATAATTATTTACATGTATATATATTTGCTCCCTGACCCAGAGTGGTAGCGCGTGTTAGTGTCCCAGCTATGGGTAAATAGTTAACTCCCAAACTGGGCTCACAACACTATGAAAGTATAAAAATAGATTTTTATAGAAATATATACATAAAAATAGACTTTTATAGAAATATACACATTTTTGAAGGAAAAAGAATTATAACCAGCAAGACATTTTTGAATACAAAACTAGAAGACATCTTCAGTTTTCTAAAATAAAAAATTAAAGATTTTCATCAAAATCTGACTAAATCAACCTTAATATAACTGAACATTAAAAAACTACCTTAAAACATCACCTTTTTGGCATTAAATAACCCACAGAGGTTGATATGATGTTAAACAAAACTGAAACTCAAAAACTCAAAGTGGATGATTACATGAAAATAACATGAATGAGTTGTGTGATATGAATGTAAGAGAAGGTGGCACAAATTGTTGATTATGCTGGTAGATAATCACTGACACTTGACTTTATGATTGCAGTATTTAAGAAAGAATCCACACTAGTGTATGTTTTATAAAGTGACAAGGAAAAAGATTATTGAGAAAGCTTTCTTACATGTTAAACACAGTGGAAATTATTGATTTTACTCATGGCTGTAGCATGGCTGTATGAGCTGTAACAGTATGGTGATTTTCTAAGCATAGCTTACATGTGGCACAAGGCTGGAAGTACTGGGCACCCAGTGAAGATTAAATTCACTATTCAGTCATAATTGATCTAGTGAGACAAGCTTGCTAAACAGTACACCATGTCATGGTATCCATAGGTAATTTTCTAAGCGCAGCTTAGATGTGGCAGAAGGTTGAAAGTAACACATCACTCAATAAGTTCCGAGCCTGGCACCACTATTAAAAAGTCCATATGATTTTTATGAAGTATTAACCTTCAAATGGCATGTGACAAACTTTGGGCCCAATTGGATCATTAGTTTACGAATTACAGTTATTTAAGTGAATCTACTGTTGCAAATTTTCAAAACAATGAAAACATCTGCTTTCTGATGGGAAAAAATACTGTTCAAGTAAAGCAATGGCTTGATAAGTGTTATTCAAACTCTTTTCCATTGGGAACAATGGTTAAGAGGTGGTATGTTGACTTTAAATGTGGTCATACAGACACAAATGATGATGAACACTCAGGTCACCCAAAATTGGCAGTTGTCCCAGAAAAGACAAAAAAATCCACAAATTGTAAATTGAAGTTGCGTGAGATAGCAGAGGAGTTGAACATATCAGAAGGCAGTGTATTCACCATTTTGCATGAGCATTTGTCAATGAGAAGGTTGTGTTCAAAGTGGGTGCCGCATTTGTTCACATTCTATCAAAAACAACAATATATCGACAATTCAGAGCGTTGTTTGCAACTGTTTCAACACAACAAAAAGGAGTTTTTGTGTAAATATGTGAGTGAAAATGGATGAAATATGGATCCTCCACTTTACTCCAGAGTCAAATTGGCAGTCAGCTGAGTAGGTGCAGCAGGTGAATGCCATCCAAAGCGACCAAAGATGCAAACATCAGCAGGCAAGGTTTTGGTCCCAGTATTTTGGAATGTGCAAGGTATAAATCTTATATTGTATTAGTGGTACATTTGAAGGAAAAAAATCAACAAAACATGGCCACAAATGAAGAAGAAAAACATGATCTTTCACCAAGACAACGCACCATGTTACAAGTCGATCACAACAATGACAAAACTACATGAATTGCACTTTGAATTGTTTCTGTATCCACCCTATTCTCCAGATCTGGCCCCCAGTGACTACCGGCTGTTCGCAGACCTCAAAAGAATGCTCCAAGGAAAGAGATTTGGCTCCAATGAAGAAGTGATATTAGAAACTGAGGCGTATTTTGAGGCCAAAGACAAATTGTTTTACAAAAAAGGCATCAAGTTTTTAGAGAACTGTTAGAATCAGTGTATCACCTTAGAAGGAGACCAATGTTGATAAATAAAGTTGAATTTTGCCTAAAAGTTCTTGTTTTATTAGTTAGGCATGGGATTTATTTACTGATGTGCTAAGAGGCACCCAGTGAGGATCAAACTCATTATTCATTCATAATTTATCTAGTGAGAAAAGCTTGCTAAATAGTAGACCATGTCAAGGTAGCCATGGGTAATTTTTTAAGCCCAGCTTAGATGTGGCAGACAACTAAATGTTAGAGGTACCCAATGAGGATGGAAATCACTATTTAGTTGTAATTGTTCTAGTGAGACAAGCTTGATAGCCATTACATTATGTCAAGGTGTCACGGAATTATAGGTATGGACTTGTTTCAATGTGCAGAAGTTTTACAAAGCTAGCTTTATTGATTACTTTTTGGACTTTTGGCTCATCTCCTGTCAGGATCTTATCCTGCTGGTCTATGTGTCAGAGGTGATTTTTTGGAGTAGGACATTAACAAAACCTACCACTGCAGTATCAATACACTCAAGACTGACACCAAGCAGGAATAAGCTAAAAGATCCACAGACAATTTTTTAATAATATGTTCAGGCTTTATCTCTGAGATGAGATAGTATTTACACTATTTACTTTATTTAGACTATTGTCCTCATCTTTGTTGCCATTTGTATGACATTTTGGCCATTGTATGGAGGGAAAAAGGGGATCCCTGCTCCCTATGGAACGAACATGAAATAATAGCTAGAGAACTACACTGGAAACTAAGTCAACTTAATGAATCAGCAAATATGCTAGGCTACAAAAATCTCCTAAGCTGAACAAGCAAAGAGATGAATTCAATATGGGAACCAGTAATATGGAGTGCCAGAAAAAATCATAAGTGCCAAAAATTGAAATATGAGCTCTAGTAAAAATACTAAAGAAAACCTTTTACATAAAAAATTGCAATATGAACTCTGGTAAAAAATACTTAGAGAAAACTATTAACACCAAAAATACTAGAGAAAACCATTAACATAAAAAACTGCAATATGAACACTGGTAAAAAAATAGTTACTGAATATTAAGTTTATAAGTCCCAGAAATTCAGCTGTTCTTGTCCTTAAGGACACAGTGGATATAGATGTTGGTTAGTTCCAGTGACTTAACCTAAAGAGTTGTGAGTTCAATACCTAGTTACAGCAGTGGTGAACATGTAAGTTAGAGAGTTGGGTTAGAGGGAGATAACTCATGACTACCAAAAGAGGCTTTGCGCAAGGAATGAGAATGATATACCCCAGTGATTGTGATTAAGGGTTGGGTTCAAAATTTGGAGTGTGCAACAGCAGAAACATTGTGCAAATGCCAACAAAGATGGGGACAATAGTCTGAATAATGTAAATAGTGTCAGTAAATAGTTCAGGCTTTAATTAAAAATAATGAAAGCTGCATTGAATAAGTTTTTATTTTTGACTGTGCCAAATTTGTCTCTATCCATAAAATGCCTTTATATGGTGAATAGCCTTAGGAACTTTTTCAAAACTGTAAATGTAAAAACCATTTTCACATTCATGTGGAAAACTAAATTATACACCAATCTTTAATCTTTTCTGCACACCTTTAATCTACATACAAACCAGCTTTCAGCTATACTTTATGCATTATAAAACTTAAAACTTTCTAAAACATTATTGAATAAAAATTTGATTTTCAGCATTAAATGGTGCATGAGATTTGATCTGCTGGTAAAATAAACAAACCAAACCAAATTAATATTATCTATAAATTTTTGTTTCAAAGGACACAGTAATTTGGCAAATATTGCTTATCCATACTGCATATATATATATATATATATATATATATATAATAGGAACAAGAACACATAAGAGATGTTTATCAGTCTAACATGATTCCCTTTTATTAAAATTTCATCAGAGAATGGGAAATGGAAAAAAACAAAAAAATTCTAGCATTTTCATTTTTGTATTTACAGGCTTCACCCACATTTGACTAGTTAAACAACCTTAGTATAGTTTGTAGCATTTTGAATTCAGGGAGAAATGACATATCCTTTTGAAACCCCCAAAAATTAACAGACTCCAAACTTCACTAAAAAAAACATAAATATTGCTTGGACATGGTGGTAAAGACTTTAATATTAAGGATAACTAATTTATTTTCAAATTTTGTAGATAGATAAGATTCAATTTTGTAGATAGATAAGATTGAATTTTGTGTTGATGGTGGAAGTGTTATTAACAGTATCTAGTTTGTTTTTTTAACCACCTCATCCAAGACTATCAGAGGTATAATTTAGAAAAAAAATAAACCCAACACCATTTCAGATGCTGGTTTTTATCAAATAAATTGCTTGCAATGTAAAAGCACTTATATCAGCAAGACATCTTGGATTCTAAAAGTCAGTATCTACTAGTATAAAAACATATGTTTGGACAACTCTTTCATTTTTTTTGTAATACACAGGAACAAAACTGGCAATAACATTGATTTTACAAATGCCACCCTAATTAAAAAAGAACACAATTGTCTATCTCTGTATGCATTTATTAAGCATACACAAATGAATATACATTTTCATTTGAATTCTGCATAAACAAACTAGAATTATGACATACATACACACTTGAATTATACATATAAATGCTGCTAGACAAGACAGATGCAAGTGAGGTCTGCTTAATCAATTGAAAATAAACAACACGAAAATTAATAACAGCAGAAATTTTTCCTTATACTTTTTCATATCGCATTTTCTGAGGCTAAATATAACATTCTTTGTAACATGGCACTTCTGTATTTATGTGACAAAAATAATTTTCTACTAATATAGTCAACTTCTGGATTACACAAATGGCAAAAATGTGTGATTTGGGGGATTTTAATTAGGCAAACTGCTTTGTTATTATCCTTTCTTTAATATTTACAATCTCATGTAAAATAAACCAAAATGTTTGGTTTATAACTTTTGTTTGCTTAAAGACTGGAGTTAACTTTAAAAATGTTGAGATGTCCACATTTTGCATGAAGTTGACATGAAGTGTGTAGAAAAACTTTTGTCAGTATTTGTCAACTTGTTAGAAGAAGGCTGATGCATACAACAGTCGAAACATCTTGAATATAGCAGTAAAGATGAAAACAACAGTCTAAATAATGTAAATAGTGGAAATAATGTTTCTAATTTACACTAGACAAATAATTCCATAGAATAATAAAATAAAGAAATTATTATTGAGTGGCATAATGAAGAATCAACCTGTTGATGCATAAATAGGATATTTGAAGGCAAGTTGAAAATTTTTGACTCAACCTCAAAAATGTGAAAATGAATATGATACACACAATGTGATAAATGGCTGATTTCAGGATCATTCTTGACCACCTGTAATATCTTTCTTAGCCAATGAGAAAAGTTGACAGATGATCAGGCCAGTTAGAGATGTGTCTGCATGGACATTGTTCAAACCACAGGAGCAAAGTTGATCCTGCAAGCAAAGGAACACTGTTAAAGATGTTACATGCAGAATGCTTACTTTAATGTCATCCAAAGGGCTTTATCAGATGTCCTACTTGTAGAAAAGTATGTCATTCTCGTATTGGACTAATCAGCTGCACAAGAGCTCATCTGCCACAAGAGAAACGGAAAAGATAATCTACAATGCCAAAGAAAATGCAAACATTATTAAACAGAAATTGAAAAGAAATTGAATCAAGAGTGAAAGGACTACAGTTGACATTTGCAAGACTTTTTCATAAAAGGTTACACAAGATATGCTTCTAGCAGTAGGAGCTTTAACCATTTCATGAAATTATAAACATTACGTACTATTCATCATCATCAGTTGTCTGACTGGATGTGGTCTTAGGGTCACCACACAGCTGAGTACCTGACCAATTCCCTCTATATATCTGGGTCAAAAGCCAAAGAGATATTCAGTCATCCATAGCATGTTTTGCATACCTGGAAGAGTCCATTAATCTTCTGGTTCAACTACAGCAGATGTCCTCCAGCTTGAATGCTCTTCTTGGTTACTGACATGATGTTAATTTAATTAGAGGAACTCTTTTCCCTGGCTATTGGGTTCCGTCTAGGAAGCCTTCCACCTAGTGATTCTCTCTTGTTATTGCACTGGCTTCTTAATAGTTATGGAGCAATTTATTATTATTCTTCTTGTATGTGTCATGACTTTTCGCATCTACCTATTCCTTGTAACTCTTAACAACCCATCTCTTGTTACCCCTCCCAAACCCTGCTCTGCCATCCATTTGCCCAAGTCCATCAATTATATCATGCATTGCTTTTCCCTATCTCTCCTTCCCTTTACTCATCTCATGAGTATCAGATTCTTCAAGCCCCCCTCCCTCATTACACGTCTTTTCCTGATGTTAAGTATCAGTTTCCTTTTTGTTTCCATCCCCTCCAAGACCGAGTCATTGCTATCATGTTTGATCTATTGTATCCTCAGCATCCTTCTGTAGAACCACATTCTTGTTGCTTCAAGTCTTTTCTTCATCTTTGATGAGATTGTCCAGCATTCACTGCCATATTGAAAGACAGACATCACATAATGTAGTTGGCATTTTGGACTCCTCTTTTAACTGATGACTATGCATTCAGTTTTTTTGTAGTTTATATGTAGTCCATTATTTCCACTTTCTTTAACTACCCTCTGTAGGAGGTCTTGGAGTTTCCTTTTAAGTGCCTGCTAACAGCATTGTACCATCTGTGTATTGTATATTGTTCAGACTGTGGCTACCAATGACTAATCCTGGCAGGACTTGTAGTCCTCTCAGAATTGCCTAGCTATATAGGTTGAATAGATGTGGTGAGATAACACATCCTTGTTTTAAATGTCTTTCTATTTTTGTATATCTGCAGAACTCATTTCCTGTTTGTATGCAGGTGGTTTGTTGCTAGTACAAATTCTTGGTTATTCTCATGTCTTTCCCGAATATGCTGAGGTTGTTTAATGTCTTTATCAAGTCTTTGTGGCGTACTTTGTCAAACACCTTTGTGTAGTCTATAAAACACAGGTACACATTCTTCTGCATATGTATTACTCTTTCTGATTACATTCTGAGTCTTAATATTGTGTTAATATTGTGACGAAACTGCACTGTTTTTGTTCTATCACTGGTCTACTTCTACTGCACACTCTATTCATCAGAATTTGGATGATGTGTTTTGTTATGTAACTCATTAAGCTGATTGTTCAGTGAGTTCAGTCTTTTGTGCCAGGCTTCTTAGGCAGTGCTAGAAAAATTGATCAACATATTGCCACTGTTATAGATTTAATTTATTATTTTTGTAATTTTGTCTATGCCAGAATCATCTAAGGCTGCCAGCGTCTCTATTACAATGCCATCTGGTCCTGCTTATTTTCTATTCAATTTGGCTAGTGCAGATTACACTTCAAATTTTAATATTTTCAGTCTGTCCATATTTCTGTGTATTGTCGGTTGCTCTCTCTCTTGTTGCAGAAGAGACCTCTTATATATTTTTCTCATCACTGAAGTATTTTCTCTTTCTCTAATATGAGAATTCCATCTTTGGATTTTATATATCCTGTTGAGAAGCATGCCTTTTGTCCTGTTAGTACTCTTACTTCTTTATGCATGTCTCCCTTATTAGTTTTGTTTAATCTCTATTTTTGTATATTTGTCATTGAGACATTCTTCTTTAGCCTGTCTCTATTTGCTCCTTATTTTTCTTGTGTCATTTTATATATTTCATTCCATCTCTTGGCATTGTTTTCTGTCTCTTTTGCATCATGTTGAGAATCTCATTTGTGATCTACCCATTTTTTCTTCAATGTTTGTTGTTTTTTATGGCAATATTGTTTGCTGATGTCACTAACACTTTCTTAGGTGTGTCTCATTTTGAGTTTCTATTTCAAATTTGTCCCTCATATTTTTCTCACACTGTCTATTATTCTTGCAGGTTGTAGTAGTTCACAAGTCTGTTATATTAGTGTCTGGGTGCTGCATTAAGCTTCTTCAATCTCCAAAGTCTCATTCTTAGTTTACATATAACCGGGAGATGGTCACTTTCATAATCGGCACTTGGATAAGTTTTGCAATGAACAACTGCATTTCTGAATCTTCTGTTCATAGTTATATAGTCAATTTTTTTTTTTAATCATATCACCCCAAGCAAGGCGATAATGCCACTGATGTGTAAAAAGATTAATTAGAAGAGAGTGAAGAGGAAGATGAACCAGTTAGAAAGGAGCAAGAGAAGGATAGGAATACAGGTGTGATGACAGTTGTAAAGTTGGAGAGAAAGGAAAGCATATACGGGGTGGTGAAAGAACTAGAGTCAAGTGGTTAATAGATGAGTATTGACATTGCATTTAAACTCCTGGAGGTTGTAGCCATCAGGAAAGCAAGAATATGGAAGTGAGTTCCACAGGCGGGAAGTGCGAGAGAAGAAGCTGCAGGAGTAGAATTGTTGTCTGCATTTGGTTAATATAACTGTGAATGGGTGAAATCCAGTTGCCAATCTGGATGCGCAAGTAAACACCTGTTGCAGAGGCACCAGTGACTTAAGTTCGTTGGAGCAGAAGCCATGAAAGTATTTATAGAACAGACAAAGAGAGGCCACATCTCATAGGTGGGGAAGTGGCTGTAGTCGAGCTGCCAAGTCGGTACCTATCACATTACAGATTCTCCTTTGGAGCCTGTCGAGAACACTGAGATGAACAGCAGGGGTGCCTGACCATATATGGCAGTAGTATTGCATGCATGGACGAATGTTTGATCTGTATATATACAAGATGGATTCAGGCAGGAAAAACATCCTGGCCTGACACAGTGACCCAACCTTCTTAGCAGTGGATTTAGCTATGGACTCGATGTAGTGGTTCCATTTGAAATCAGAAGAGAGGGTAAGGCCGAGGCGGCGCAGTGTATTGCTCTCAGGGAGACTCGCTTGGTCCATGCTTATGGGAGGCAGGAGAGGTTGCCTGTGATGATTGACAGATAACAGCTTGGTCTTAGACGTATTGAAATTGACAAGCCACTTCTTGCCCCAATTCACCACAGAGTGTAGATCTCATTCAAAGTCAGCAATGAGTTTATGTTTGTCCGCCACGACGGGTTTCTTACCAATGCGGGAGTAAATTGTTGTGTCATCTGCATAGATGCCTAATTGGCTCTTGATCTCATCTGGGAGGTCATTGATAAAAATAAGGAACAGTGTCGGGCCCAGGATAGAGCCCTGAGGGACACCAGCATTTGTGCTGTAGGATGAAGAGGCATGCCCATTCAAAACGACCTTCATTTTGCGGTTATTTAAAAAAGATTGGATTAGATCATGCAAGCGTCCAGTAATACCGTAACCCCATAGCTTGCATAGAAGGCCAGAGTGCCAAACCCTGTCAAAAGCCTTGGAGATGTTCAGAGCAACAGCACCTCACCTGACTCATCAAGGGCCTGGAGCATATACTCCGTTAGCATGTCAGCCATGGATCTGGCAAAGCGGAAGCGATACTGCCTGTCAGAGTAGAATTTGTGGGCAGTAAGGTGTTGAGCTATTTCAGCATTAATTATGGCCTAGAACACTTTCCCGAAAATTGGTAAAAGACTGATAGGGCAATAATTGAATGGGTCCGAGGGTTCACCACTGTTCTTAAATACAGGAACGACTGAAAAGAACTTCCAGCATGCAGGAGAACAGGAAGCAGAAAGGCAGTAGTTTAGAGAGGACAGGGGAGAGTTCAGGAGCACACCTCTTAAGGACTATCACCAGGATTTCATCACCACTGCTTGCCTTATGGGGGTCCAGTTTTGAAATTACTCGGGATACTACTGTCAGGGTAATATATACGTCGTACAGTTTAACCTCAGTTTTAATAGGGAAGTCGGGTGAGGGTACTCCAGATGAGTCAAATGTGGAGTTGGATGAGAATCTGCGAGCAAAGCACTCAGCTTTGTCCGTAGATGACGTGAGAACCTCAAATTCATTGACTAAAGGAGGGATTGAGGATTTGCTATTGTTCAGCACCCGTTTGCATAACCGCCAATAGTCCTTGGAGCCAAACTTGTGGTCAGCTATGCGCTGACTCATTCTTTCAGCAAACAACCGCTTGGCATCATTCAGGATTCTCTTGCACTCATCACGAGCAGATGTGAATAGGCGCCTATTGTGATCAGATGACTGTCTCCGGAATAGTTGGAAGTAATGGTTCCTGTGGGCAATGGCAGCCGAACTGGCAGGAGAGAACCAAGGAGAAGAATGAGGTTTTAGACAATACTTCCTGGTAGGTATGAAGTCATCAATGCCAGCTTTCACCCAGGATGAAACTTCAGAGGCACAGTCATCAACTGGGAGATCAAACACTTTTCCCCAAGGGACGTCGAATAGGAAATCACGAAAAGCGTTCCAGTCAGCTTTTTGGTAGCAATAGGAGATCCTATAAGTAGGAGACTCCTGGGGGGAGTGAGAGTGGAAAGAAATATTGAGAGAGACAACAGCATGGTCGGAGTTGCAGAGAGGGCAAAGCTGCGAGACTTGACAGGAGTCAGGTGCAGAGGTAAAGCATATACATAGTAGAGAGGAGTGTCCAGAGGGAGTGCTTGGAAAGTGTGTGGGGAAGTCCACCACTTGCGTAAGGGATTGGGAAATAGTAAAGTTTATGGCGTGGATGCTCGCTGAATCAGTAACAGAGTCTTTAAGCCACTCAGAGTGATGGGCGTTAAAATCTCCGAATACAAATATGTGAGCAAATGGGTGATAGGAAATAGCCTTATCTATGTTGTCAGAAATGCTATCTACAATGAAGCAATCAGGAGAGGAGGGAGAACGGTAAAAAAAGAAAAGGTAGCTAACCGAACTGAGAAGTGACAGATGGAGACATACATATTGGTGGTCAGGAGATTCAAGTGATGTCACCATAGCTATAGGGAAGTGTTCACCAACATAGACCCCCAGCCCATGCATGTGGACAGTGGAATCCTTCCTTAAGAGGGGGAGATAACCAGGGATGGAGAAGTCAGAGGAGGGAATTGATGAGTTGAGGTTAGTCTCACAGAGTGCTAGAATGTCAGGGGACTTTTCGTGGAGGAAAGCTTCTATGCTAGGAAAGTTAGTACGAATGCTCTGGATATTAGTAAAAGAAAAGTTAAAGGATTTTGGTGATTTGAGTTTGGCTGGTTTAGGAGTTTTTCTGATTCTGTTTATCATGTTATGTTTTGTTGATAGGGAGGGACCTAGAGTAGAGGATGTTGGCGGTCATTATCCACGATCTGTGCTGAAAGGGAAACTGGCTCGGGCTGCAACAAAGTGTGGCCTCAGGGTAGCCCACCAAAAGCGCTTGCAGGGACACCTATCCATGCGCGACATGGCACTACAAGAACCCCGATATTATACAACTGTTGATCAGAGCAGCTGCTCTTGACGCTATGCAAGAGTTGGTTTTTCATATCTCCCCCTGGTCTTTTCTATGTCCATAATCATCTTGGGCATTCTTGAAACCAGGTGTTGGTTATTACCTGGTCATTCGCTGTGCACCATTGGACTTATTTTTCTTCTTGGTCATTGTGGTTTCCTACTCCAAAGTTGGCAACTATTACACCTTCCCTCTCCTTGCCTACTTTGGCATTCAAGTCTCCCCTGATAATTCCAATTTCTTGTATTTTACACTGAGTCTTAGCATTGTTCTGTATAGAGCAGAAAGATTTTATTTTCTCCTTAGTGCTTTGCATTGTTGGTGTTTACACTACTATAACAGCTATGTTGAAGCGCTATCCTTTCAGTTTGACCATAACAACTCTTTCAGTATCCCAGAATACATTTCTTCATGTTTTGGTCTAGTATCAATCTGACTCGCTTTTCATTATTTTTACCGTCTATATATATGATCCTGTGGTTGTCACTGATGAAATCTCTATTTTTTGGCCACTTAGTTTCTCATATTCTTAAAATGTTGATATTCATTCTGTTCAACTCTTCTTTGACATTCTCAAGCTGTCCACAGTTGTTTAACGTTTTGACTTTCTAGGTCACAAGAGTAATTTTCATTTGATGTAGACAGTTGCAGGATAACAATCCAGTGACACCTGTTGCTCACATTGTTCCTTTCTGGGTGAGGGATCAGTTCTGAGGAATTGAGTCTCCTTTACACAGTTTGCACTAACAGTCACTGGATGATCATCAGGTGTCACCCGTTGCCCATGCTGGTCTCATTTTTTCAGTTCATCAGAAACTATATCAGCAAAGAGGGAGTTTATAACCAATATATATATATATATATATATATATATAATATTTTTTAAAAAAATAACTTCAATCCAAACGGAAAAGTAGGAAGGTAAATTCCAAAACCTGATCCTAATTAATATTAAAACTTTGATATTAAAAAATGATACAGTAAGAGAGCTCAATGTAATAAAAATTACAGAGCTAATATAAATAAATTTTCAATGTTCAAAACTGTTGAATGATCATTTCAACATAAAATCCCTAAGAGAGATTTCACATATCATCAGCAACTAGCACCTATTTCAAAATGAGAAAGAAATAAAAAATAAAAAATAACTGTTAAGAATTAAGAAATTAATGTCACAAAAAATTTGGTTAGAAAATAACGTCTATTTTTAGATTTTACTTTTAGATAGAGTTGTAAGTGAAAAAATTGGAAAATTTGGCTTCGTCTAGCTTTACAAGGGGAAGGGGTTAAAGGAAGGAATAGGAAGTGGTGTTAAATTGAGAATTGAGTAAAACAAAACAGAAGGGAAAGGAGGGGTAAGAAAGGTAAAGAAAAAGAAAAGAAAAGAAAAAAAAGAAAAATTTCATATTTTAGAGACGCTTGATACGTGTCAAACAAAACTAGCTTTATAAAAGGGTTAAAGTATTAGAAAAAGGACTTTTTAGAAAAAACATATTCAGGGGAAAAAAGTAGATATAAGATTTAAATAAATTTAATTAACTTAATCTAATTAAAGATAAATCTAGATATAGATAAAATAATTATAATTAAAAATTATTTAAATTATTTAAAAATTAATTTTTGAAAAGCTTTTATAAAAAATTTATAAAAATTATGTTGTGAAAAAGATATATACTAGCAGAGGAAATCGGGGGTTAAATTAGTAAAAGAATCCATATTTTATAAAGGTAGACAATCAAAGGAGACTAGGAGAGGAAGGTAGAGGGGTTAAAGATACTATTTAAAAAAAATTATCAAAAAAATCAATTAAATTTATATTTAATATCCTAAAAAGCAAAAAACAAAAAATTAGAATTTAAAATTTAAAATTTAAATGTTCACAAAACTTGATCTGGGCACTTACTAATGAATTCCTTTCTAAAATTCAGGAGTAGGTGCTGGAATGGATACTTTAATATTAGAATTTTTTCTAGCAGGCACAGACAGCACCTATCACGAAAATTCCACGGAATATGGGCTGAACCTATTAGTTTCCAGCTAATTACAGGGTCCAGCCCTTCTTCCTTCATTTTCCAGAATCTCCGTGAAAGGGCTATCTGGTATTTTTGACCTGGGTTCGAAAACGAATACCTGTGATTGTAATATCTCTGCTTAAAAGATCCCCAGGACATACCAATATAAGTCTGGTAATTATTTTTGTTGTTTGATGGAGAAATGTGAGCTTCATAAATTACCTGAGTGGATTTACATTTGCCCTTCACCGGGCAGGCATCCACAGAGCTACAATTGCATTTATTTAAATTTCCGGACTCAGAATCAGTATTACATAAATTCATTAGAATTTGTCTATGATGGGAATTTATGATATTGTCTATATTAGAGGTACAAGAATAGCTGATTTTTAGAGTGTTTCTATTAAAAATTTTCCGTAAAGGATTATTGTTATTAAAATGCTTGTCTACTAATTTAAAAAAATATTTACCAATATTGATATTAATTAGTTTACAATAAGGAGGGTTGAACCAAATTATCTTCCTTTTTCTTCATTTTTTTTAATTTTTAGTTTTAGATGATTCGGGGTCTATTGTAGGTTTATTATACGTTAATTTGTTCTTAAATCCACTTTTTTGAAGGGCCTTATTGTAAATATCTTTACTTGCATTGAAAGTTTTAATGTTAGATGATAATTGGTTAATTCTATTATTTACTATATTGGGTATCTGTTTTATAATATTTTTGGGGTGGTTAGATAAAATATTAATATAAGTGGGAGAATTATTTTCTTTGAGAAAGGGCTGGTGGGATCCATTGTTTAAATGAAGGGTGATATCTAGATAATTTACAATTTTAAGATTGGAAGTAACTTCAACCTTAAAACCGAGGTAATTTAGGGCTCTAATTATTTTTTGTGTATTCTATTTGTATAGGGTCCATTAGAATTAGGGATAAATATTAATCCACCATCCTGATATATTTGTTTAGGGTCTAAGAATCTACTTAAAACATCTAAAATATATATTCCTATTAGATTCAGCCCAGGTAGCAGATCTCTCTTAGGGGTTTTCATGTTGAAATGATCATTCAACAGTTTTGAATATTGAAAATTTATTTATTTCATATATATATATATTAATGATAGAGAAAGAGAGTGAGAAAAATACTGAAAGAGTGATACAGCCACAAAGCTTACTTTGAACAAGAATCATTCCCTAGAACTTCAAAGAAAAACTCCTGGCCATTGTGATATCAAAAGTTCTACAAATAAATATGTAGGAAAGAGCAAATGAAAAATATATATTACTTTTATGATATATTTCAATTACAATGCTATTAAAACTTTCCAAAAATAAATGTTCATACCATAAAGACAAAGGTTCAATAAAGTCTTACCAGAAATGCAGAAAATCCATTTGAATATTTACAGTTTATAACACCATTTTGGGATAAGGAATTATCCGTTCTTTTTTTTAAATTACCTAATTTGCTAAACCAGAAGAAAGTCTGGAATAATCTTGGAAATACTTCATGGTAAACATTTCAAACCAGCAATGAGTCAGTAGTAGTGACAATGATCAACAATGAAAGTTTTTTTCACTTGCAGTCAAAAACTAAAAATGGAATTGATGGCAATCATATTGAAAATGGCTTCTTAATCCATTATATTTTTATTCCTCCATTTTGGGGACAGTTCATAGCACTGCCTAAGAAGCCAGGCACAAATGAGTGCAAATTCCACTAAACTATCAGCTTAATGAGTCATATCACAAAACTGATTGTTCAAATCCTGATGAATAGAGCAAGAAGCAGAATCAGGCCAGAGATAGGACAAGAACAGTACAGGTTCATCAAAGACACTGTAACAAGAAACGTCGTATTTATGATGGGGATGCTCTCCGAAAGGGCAATACAAATGAAGAAGAACTTTTACCTATGTTTTGTCGATTATGCAAAGGTGTTCGACAAAATATGCCACAAAGAATTGATGGAGATGTTCAGTAGTCTCAATATATTTGGGAAAGACATAAGAGTAATTAAGAATCACTACTGGCAGCAAACTGCCTGCATATGGACAGGTAACAAAGTCAGTAGATATACAAAGATAAAAAGGGGCATAAGACAAGGATGCATCTTTTTGCCAGATCTGTTCAAGTTGTACAGTGAGACTATTTTGAGGACCCTAGATATACCAGGATTTGCAATTGGAGGCCATAATTTGAATAACATAAGGTATGCAGATGATACAGTGCTGATTGCAGATATGGAAAGGAAACTACAAGACCCCCTACAGAAGGTAGCTGAAGAGAGTGACAATAAAGAACTACAAATAAACTGCAAGAAAACCGAATGCATGGTCATCAGCAAAATGAGCAGCCCAAAATGCCAAATACAGGTGGGAGATACTAAAATCAAGCAGGAACAAAAATGTAAATACCTGGGAAGTATTCTAACAGAAGACAGAAAGTGCAACACAAAGATCCAAAGGTGAATTGGCATGGCAAAGAACATGTTCCAGAAGCTGAGTAAAGTATTAAGAGACAGGAAACTTTCACTGGAAACAAAGAAGAGAGTACCAGATTGGTATGTGATGTCAGTTCTTCAATATGGCAGTGAATGCTGGACAATATCATCTGAAATGTGTTTCTACAGAAAGATGCTGCGGATATCATGGACCAAGCATTTGAGTAATTATGAGGTGTTGGAAAGAATGGAAATGAAAAGGAAATTAATATTGAGCATCAGGAAGAGACAACTGAAGTTCCTGGGACATGCAATGAGGAAGAAGGGCTTGGAGAATATGATACTAATAGGCCAGATAGAGGGGAAAAGAGACCGAGGAAAGCAGTGGATAACATATTTGAAGGGCCTGAGCAGGTGGGTGACAGAATGGAGGCTGCAAGATAGTACAAGAGAAAGTGTGCTAAGTGCAACCAAGGATAGGGAGATATAGAAGGCCATGATTGCCTATGTCCTGAAAGAACAAGGCACATAGAAGAAAAAGAAGAAGAAAACATTAATGGGTCATAGATAGAAACATGTAATTAATAGAAAATCTATAAACTGAAAATTAATATCTGATTTTGATTTTCATATTTAAAGTCAGATTTTACTAAAGACATTGATAGATAGAAATATCTCATGTGAACTATAGCATGTTGGCAAGTCAGAAGGGATCCCCAAGCCCTTTGTTTGCTTCAGAATATTTAATTACTATTCATGCCAATCCTTTCTTACAAATCTTTGCTTTTAAATTGCTTGACTTGTTTGGGGAATCTTTATTTCTATATGTAATTGTTTTTCCATTTTTTTTTTGTCACGTTCTCATTAATTTAACCTTCATCCTCAATTCCTTGTTACCACTAAAAAGAAAATCTTTTCATGTTTGATTATCCAAAGTTGTTAATCTTACTTTCTGTACAAAATACTTCTTTGTTTTCATTCTTTTCTGTTTTTTTTTTCCTTCAGTTTTCTTTTCACACTCATTTTTCTCTCTTTCTTTTCTATCAGTTACCTTTATAGTTTTTCTTTATTGATTCTTCTCTTCATTCTCTCTCCTTTTTCTTCTTTCTCACATTTTATTTAATACTTCTTGTGATGCACCTCTTTTTCTTTTCTTTATTTACTTATTTATCTCTTGTCTAAGTTTTCTTTTGCTCTTTGTTTTTTGTTCTTCTTGATGAAGTTGTTTTGGATCTGAAGACCATCCCAAGAGACACTTTCATTTCTTTTTCATTACCCAGAATAGCCATTCATCATTTGAATGCATCTGGCATCATCAGCTCTTTCAGATTCTTTTCTATTTGGAACAATAGGAAAACAATGTATACTTATGTCAAATAAACAATCATCTGATTTACCTTCTCTTGAAAATAATGAAACATTCTCTTCACCTTTGTTAATCAATTAACAGATAATTGCAGTGAAAAGTTTTATTAGTTTTGTAAGTGACTGAAGTTCAAAATTATTTTCCCAGTTTGCTTTAATTTGTGCTTGATTTAGTTTGTGTCAGTCAGTATACATAACCAAAAAAAAAATTATATTCTACCCCAACTAGACAAAAAAAAGTATCAAATGTCATTTCTATTCCTCCCTTCCTGAACTAAAAAGATGTGTCAAATGTCATTTTTAATCTCCCTCCCCACTCCTGGATAAAAAAGAAGTATCCAAAGTTAATTCTATCCTCCCTCACAGGACAAAAAAAGATATCACATGTCATTTCTATCCTCTACCACCACCTGAACAAAAGAAGAAGTTTCAAATGTCATTTTTATCACCCCCTCCTGAACAAAAAAAAAAAAGAAATATTAAATGTCATTTCTATACCCCACTACCTCTTGAACAAAAGAAGAAGTATCAAATCTCATTTCTATCCTCCTTTGTTTCCTGAACAAAAGAAGGAGTATCAAATGTCATTTCTATCACCCACTCTTGAACAAACAAAAAAAAGAAGCATGGAATATCATTTCTCTCCCCCACCATCTGCTGGTCAAAAAAGAAGTCTCAAATGTCATTTCTATCCCTCACCACCTCCTGGACAAAAGAAGAAGTATTAAATGTTATTTCTATTCCCAATCCTGAACAACAAAGCAGTATCAAAGGTCATTTCTATTCCCTCTTCCTTGCTAAAAAGATGTATCAAAAGTCATTTTTTTATTATGAAAAACTTAAATACTTATCCTATAAAACATGTGTGGCTTGTATCATGAAGCATGAAAAGCTATGCAATACAAATTGTAGCATTACTTTTTATTGACCACATCTTTTGTTTCCTTTGCAAAAGACACAGGTTATCTAAATATTAATCATTTTCTATTTTTAATTTGAGAGATATAAGTTTCAAGTCACTTGTGTCCATATGAATAAAATACCACACTCCATGAATATTGAACATCATATATATATATATATATATATATATATATATATATATCCAGGTAAAGCGGACCCAAGGTTTTACGATTTTGAGTTCCTTCGCATTTACTTTTTTATAAAAGTGCTCAATACAATAAATATTGTAGAGCATAATATAATCATATAATTATGAATTAAAAGTACATTGTGACATGGAAATTTCTGTTTTGAGATTTCTATCTTGTCATCAGGCAATGTTGGGGGTTAATGATTTACATGCAATGTAAATCATTTTCACAACCAACATCCTGATGACAAGATAGAAATCTCAAAACAGAAATTTCCATATCGCAATGTACTTTTAATTCATAATTATATGATTATATATATGTATACTAGCAGTATAGCCCGGCGTTGCTCGGATGTAATGAAAGCTTTAAAACTAATCCATGGTCCTGGAGCTCAGACTCTTTGGACATTGGCACAAAAGACTAAAAAGCAATTGTTGTTTCCAGTTAAAGCAAAACCGCAGACTGAAAGAAAAATGAATGGATATAAATTTGGATTTCCTGGTATCGATATCAAATAAGTTTTTTTCGTCGTAAACTGAATTTTGAAGGTTAAATAAGTCCTCTGAGTAAATAGTATCATGGCTGAGACTAAGAACTACAATTATACCTACTTAGAGCCAAACCCGAAGCAAAAACTAAAATAAAAGGGCTGAAAAAAATACAGGCAGATAAACAGACACACACACAAATATCTTGCCTTTTATATATCTATATATATATGTTATCGATTTTCTGCACTATTGTAAGAACTGCAACCTTGAAACTTCTGAATATCGTTTCTTATGTCTTTGTCTATGAGTGTATCAAATTTGTTAAAAAAATTGAACCACTCCTTCTATAACCCAATTTTTTTCGATTATTGATTTTCAATACTTATCAGGGGTACCTCAACACAAAACCTAGCTAAGAACACTTGCAGATGCTTATAGTACAACTGTGTAAATTTTCATGAAAATTGGATCAGGCATTTCGGAGTCTATATGTAATGGACACACAGACACACAGACACACACACATACACACACACACATACACAGACAAATTTCCATTTATAAATAAGTTTAGATTAGATTTAGATATGTTATCGAAAATTGCTAAATTTAAAGGGAAAAGTGCTTAATATTGGAAATAAATATCTATAGATATATCATGGACAAAAGAATCAATACTGAATAGTGATTGTCACTTTCATGTCTCAATATGGTTTTTTCATATCAAAGTCACATTAAAGCATAAAACTGACAATCACCATGAAGTATTAATTCATATGCACACACACACACACACACACTATATATATATCTATATCTATATATATATATATATATATATATATATATATATATATATTCAATTTGTTTAACATTATTTTTTTAATGGATATTTATATTTGAGTAGATACTGTTTTTCTTTATAATTAAACAGTATATTTATTTACATCTACTGGCCTGAATAATTGAGAAATAAATATTGCGTTCACACTCAGATATATATTTTACGAAGACTGGATTTATACATGTAACACATATTTACGCAGGTATACTAACAAATCTCACATATACTCAGAAAATACACATATATTTGCATTTTAAAAGTTAACACAATGTCACTTTTTGTCACCTCTTTGTAATAAGATATTCCATTGTTTAGATAACTAGAAATCATTACTGAACTCTGCTCAAAGGGAACATCTCTTGTGCTACCTTAGCAATGGAATATCTCATAACTAAGAATGAGAACAGATTACTAATATACTATTTTTTCTTTCTTTGAATATTTTTATTTTTAATGATATAAATTACAGGAAGCAAATTGGTTGGCATGTTTGTAAAATAGAGGTGAATAAGGTTAAGGATTAGGGAGAAAAAATATCTAACTAAAAAGCAGCCATGTAGAAATATATGGATAGTCTCAGGTGATGGTTACAAATCTCATAAAAAGAGATAAAAAAAGGATGTAGTAATGCCTTTTCATCTGACCTGTAAATGGACAAATCGTCACTTAGCAAGAAGGTAACATTTGCTAATAAAAAGTTTAGCCCCACAAAATTCTCCAGTAGCTTGGCCAGAGATGTGACCTTCTAACTACTAAGTGTAGTTCTGTACTTCACCCAATGTCAGTAGCTGCCCCTCATACATAAACATGGGATCAAACCAGCTGTACCTAGAATATGCTTGTATGACAAAACCCATTTGATAGATATATAAACACCAAACTGTGCATTTGATTGCTTGAAACCTCAATCTGAAATGGAGGTTTTCACCTACAAAAAGGGATACAAATTTAATCCCTGCCAGGGAACTCAGTTATTTTACTAATATTTATTGAATATACAATTTTTAATTAATAAAAATGGTGGTCTATTTCAAATACAAAGTATACACTATAATAATCCTTGAAGTCACAAAAATATCAGTTTAAGAATAAAATCCATTCATTCTTTAAAAAAATATGAATGTATGTGCAAATGTGTATGTGTAAGATTATCTGAAATATACCCAACTGAATTTAAAAGCCATTATTTGAAAAAATATCCGGTTATTGGTTTAGTTTTTAATCTGAATCTTTTTAGCAATTTTTTTATCAGCCCCAGAAATTTTGCTTCATCAGCAATTCTTCTAAGAGCAAAATATTTTGTAATATTTTGGTGAATTGGCAAAATTATTAGTGGAAACTCTGAAATGCTCAAAACAGATCTGATTTTCTAAAATTAGGAGAAAAATAATGAATGCTTTTTGCTTGCCAGAAGAACAGAGAGGAGGCATTTTGTCAGTAATTGATTGCAGCAAAAATAGACATTACTTGGAAATTGATAATCAGGAAAGCTTTAAAAATATATTTATTTAGGTCACAGATTCTAACTCAGATCTTATTGAATTTGACTGACTTGTGGCCAAGATGTTGTGATAATGATTATCACGCTAAGTTTTCATGCCAATAACAGCTGGATGTTCAAGTGGTGTAATGAATAGAAGCTTGGAATGAGAAATTGGCAAGCCAAGTTCAAATTCCTGTTGGGTTTGTTACATTCACTTATGTGTAATTACACTTGGGGATTGTATGAATCCATCTCCTCTCCTCAGCTTACAGCCACATCACATTAAAACACTGGTTCCCATATGATCAACAAAGTTAAGCAAGGTCAAGCTTAGTCAGTATCTAGTTGGGGACTCCTTTGAAATAACAGTTGCTATAAGCATAAATGTGTGGGTGGTGTAATAGGTAATGGCTTGGAATTATTAATCAGAGAGCTGATTTCCAATTCTAGTAGGATTAATTATATTCACTTATGTACAAATATTCTTAGAAAAGATATGAATCAATCTCTTCTCCCCCAGATATGGGTTAATTAGTAAAACTTGTATCACTAAATCATTATTATCTACAAAAAAAATTCTTATAATCTAAAAATATTTTCTGGCTTTAGATAACCAGCAAAAGTGTTGATAATCCACAGAAAACAAATCAATCTCTCCAGCTATAGGCTAAATATTAGGACTTGTACATGAAAAATATTTGTGACTTTCAAAAAAAATGTTAATGCAATATTCATTTACCAAAAAAAATTATCTTTACAATTCAAAATAAGCCTCAACTTTATATAACACACAAAATGTTGATAAACCATAAAACAAATTCACTAGATTTTTAGAATTCTTACCAGTACCTCTAAAATTATTAGCAAAACTGTCACATTCACATTTATAATGAAGTAGGTTGTGCCGATGAAATGAGAACACAATACTTGAATATTCATTATATGATATTTTATTCATTCCCATATTTTGTCAGTTATTCTCAGTCAGTCTGTGGTATGTAATTGGCCTCAGATATCTGTTGTCAGATTTATAGATGTTACATTCTTTGTCTGCGATGTATGAGAGATTGCCCTAATCATCTCTGGGGTAGTTGTTTTATATATTCATCTCTGCAGATATGTATCAAACTTTGTACTTTTTTTCAATTTGACTCAGTTTGAATTCATAGCAATCATTTATGTACAAGTACCCTTGGGTAAGGTATTAATCAATCTCTACTCCCTCCAGCTATGGGTTAAATAGCAAGAGCAGATTAAGTTCTACTGCTTTGGTTGACAATCAGTCTACTGCTAAAAGAAATGGTAACATACTGGGAAAATCTTCTGCCTAGTCAGTCGTGGATCAAAAGCGATATGATTGCCTAAGTGTGTAGCACGTATGGCATTGACTGATTGGTCTGTTGGGACAGAAAAATCCATTATCTCCCTTTTTCTGACCATCCACTGGATCTCTTAACCCCTCCTGAAGTGGTCCCACCCACGTTGGAAATTATAGTTCTAAATTATTCATTTTGTTGATGTTAGTTTAAATTGATCATAATGGCTTATCCACTAGCTTATGGCTATACCATGTCGAAGGATTGGCTCTCACCTAAAGGGGAATAAAATGTGCTATAAACTGTGAGAGGCCTAGCAAGCCAACAATAGATATAATCTCACGAGATATTTAATAGAAGAGCTTGGTATGCTAAATCACTTCCTGGCTGACTGGTTGTAGGATTTGTCTCTTTTGGTTTGTCATTGAGTTTTTTACTTGTTTCAGAAGATGACGCATTCCTGGTCCATATATCTACTTCTTTTTTAATTGAATTTACCCCAAACAAGTCAGTAAAGCCACTAAGACACAATGAATTACTGGGTGTGGGAGAATTAGAAGCCAGAAAGAAGGCAGTAGCTAATGGCTGACATTGCTTTTAAATTTTTGCAGATCAAAGATACCTTGAAAGCATGGAGCCTGAAGAGTGTTCCACAAGTGAGAAGTGTGAGAAAAGAAACTTTTAGCATAAAACTTATGATTATATTTAGCCAATACAACTGATGAAAAAAAAATTGATGAGACCTTGTTGTCAGTCTAGTACAGTGCTTATATTCATAAAGTCTTGGTACTATAGTGAAGAGCTCATCTGAACAATTACCTTGAAAATATTTATAGAAAAAGAATAAGGGAAACAATTTTACAGCAATGGGAAAGTGACTGAAAACAAGATGTCTGGTCAGGGTCAACAATATTGCTGATTTCGCTTGGGTTTTTATAAAGTATATCTAAATAAACAGCATGAGCAATGGACCATATGTAGCAGCAATATTCTAAGCATGGGTGAATGCTAGACTTACAGATATGTAAGACAGATTCAGGAGATTAAACATTACTTAGCACAACAGAGGGAAGAACTGTTTTAGCAGCTGACCTAACTATAGATTCAGTATAGTCTTTCCACTTCATGTAAGCTGAGAATGTTAACCCTAGAAGGTGAAATGAGTCACTCACCTTGAGGTTAGCATCAGCCATGCTGATGGAAGGTAGAATGGGGTCTCTTAGATGAGCAATAGAGAGCAATTTAGTTTTAGAAGCACTGTAATTAACAAACCATTCTTTGTCTCAGTTAACAACAGACTATAAATCATTTGATCAGACTTAGTATGTAGACGGGAGTAAATGGTTGTGTCATCAGCATAAACACCAAGTTGAAAGTTGATGTTAAATGAAAATTAAAAATAAAGTGGGACTAAAGATAGAGCCCTGGGGGACACCTACTATTGTTTTTTTCCTTTTTTATTCATCAAAGAATTTAAAGTATAGTTGACAGCAAACCTTGAAGGTCTTTGAAACTTCTTCTTCTTTTATGTGCCTTGTCCTTTCAGAATGTAGGTGATCATGGTCTTCCACGTCTCCCTATTCCTGGTGGCTCTTAGCATGCTTTCTCCTGTAATGTCTTGCAGCTCCGTTCTGTCATCCACCTGCTCAGGCCCTTCAAATATGCTATCCGCTGTTTCCTCTGTCTCTTTTTCCCTCTATCTGGCCTGTTAGTATCAGGTTCTCCAAGCTCTTCTTCCTCATTGCATGTCCCAGGAACTTCAGTTGTCTCTTCCTGATGCTCAATATTTATTTCCTTTTCATTTTCATTCTTTCCAACACCTCGTCATCTGTGTTTAAACGTGTATATGAATTACACTTATAAAATCTAGAAATAGTCCACAAACACAAGATTCAGTAGTGTAGAGAAAAGCTTGGGCACCAGCCATTTCAATAATATTTGAGTGTGACAGTGGACAAAACACTGTCATTTATCTATAGCAAGTAACATTAGTCACAATTAGCATGTGTTTATTGTGGTGGAAATTGCTGAAAAGCAGCAGTATCTCTTTGCAGCTCATGCAAATGACTTTGCTGTATTTAAACCAAGAACAAGAAAGAGTTCTTCAGTTTGCTTGTGCACTTTTTTAAGTAGAAAGCATACTTATGGCATGATTTGTGTTACCTTGATGTTCATGTTTTGAATTCACAATAATCATTTTGATGCAACTGAAGGCTTGATTATGAGGTTTTGAGGCTTGTGTTTTTAGTGGTTTGCACAAACTTTTATAAATTTTGTTTTCCAGTTCCTGTTCTGCTATATATCCACAAAGCCTTGTTAGGTAGGTGTTTCAAGTACTTTTTTTTATCATTTCATTTTAAGCAAAGTGGGACCACCACTGAACAGTGGATTAAAGTGAGATATAAGACCAGATACAAGGGTTATCAAAGAAAGGATAAAAGAAGCACAGGTTTCAAGAAGATAGAAGATGGCAACTGATGTTGCATTTAAATTTTTGGAGATTGTAACTATTAGAAAAGGAAGTAAATAGAAGTGAGTTCCATAGGCTTGAAGTGCATGAAAAGAAACTGCTCAAGTAAAACTGCTGATTACATTTAACTATTTCAACTGTAAAAGGGTGGGACCTAGATGCCAATCTAGTAGCACGCTTAAATTCACATGGAAGGGACAGCAGGGAAAGAGCTCATTAGAGCAGTTGCCATTAAAATATTTGTAGAAATGACAAAGAGAAGCTGTGTTATGTTTATGAGAAAGTGATAGAAGTTGTAATGCCAGATCAGTGTCCAAAGAGTCTGAGCTCCAGGACCATGGATTAGTTTTAAAGCTTTCATTACACCCAAGCAATGCCGGGCTATACTGCTAGTTTATATATAAGTTGGTTATTGCAATTAGCTCTTACTGTTATGTGCTAAATGTAATGTTCAAGCAGATTTAAATGCCTTTCATATTGTGTTATGAATCTGCAGAATACTGTGCACCTTGGTGGAAGAGGCCAGTCTATGCAAATAAAATTAACCTGCTGCATAAGGAATTCTGCTGGCTAATCATACACAATGAATGATACACTTACTAACATAATCTATAGGCTCATAGACAGTACTTGCTTTATCCCAGAGATACAAAGATATATAAAAGTAAAACTTGAAAAAAGCATACAAAAACTGGACTTACAGATCCCACTTCTCTTTCATATGCCAGTACCCTATTTTTATGTTCAGTGTGTCTTCAGGACATGTCTCTTCACTACTTCCTATTCTTTGCACTGCTAAGCAATATTTATCCCCTACTATTTTTCCAGTTTCTGTTCTGTTGTCTATTTACAAAATCTAGGTAGGTTTTTAATGGTTTTTGCTGTCTCTCTTGCTTTCAGTATGTCTTGTGAGTGTTAAATTTTCCAAGCCTCTTTACCTCTTTATGTGCCCTAGAACAGCCGACTGTTTTTCTGTGTTCTAAATACAAGTAGCCTTTTAGTTCCCATTTTCTCATTGTCAGTTTATATTTTCATACTTCTATAGAGCGACATGTCTGTTATTAGGTAACAGACTCCTCTTCATCTGTGAGGAAATTGTCCTACATCCCTATCACAGATATAACATAATCACAAACCAACTAAAATCAAGGAAGTTTAGCTACAGTAGCAAATTATAATTTAAGAAAATGGCTTCTTCAGGTGCTATATGTTGGAATTTCCGACTGAAGCTTTTCTTTCATCCACCAGGTTCGATTGTTATAGTTCTATATAACCACTCAACATTTCCATCCCAAACATCCAAGGTATATGTACCAACTCCTGCAGCATGGAATCTTTCCTTCATGAAAAGTCCCTTGACATCCTAGAGTTTTGAAAAACCAATCTTAACCCCTCAATCATCTCCTTTGAGTTCTCAATTCTTGGCTACCTTCCCCTCTTAAGGAAGGACTCCATTGTCCATATGCATGATCTGGGGGTTTACCTCAGCAAACACCTCCCTTTCATTAGGATGATTTCTTTAGAATTCCCCTGACCACTCATACATGTGTCTCCATCTTTCACTTCTAAAATTAGTTAGCTATCTTTTTTTTATATAACGTACCCCTTCCTCTCCCGACTGCTCCTTGTTAGACAGTGTCTCTGACAATATAGATAAGGCTATTTTCTCCTACCCATTTGCTAACATATTTGCGTTAGTGATTTTAATATTCTCCATGCTAAGTGGCTGAAAAACTCTGTTACTGATCCTGCTGGTATCCATGCCATGAACTTTGCAATTATTCAATCTCTCATACAAGTGGTGGATTTCCCTATGTTCTTTCTGAGTATCTCCACAGGACATGCTTCTCTGCTAGATCACTGTTTCACTTCTAACCCTAACTCCTGCCAAATTCTGCAAATTTGCCTGCTTGGAAACTTTGATCATGCTGTCATTTCTATTAATATCTCTCTCCACTCCAACTCTCCCCAGGAACCTCCTACCAACAGAATTTCTTACTGCTACCAAAGAGCAGACTGAGATTCATTCTGTGATTTTCAGTTCCTTGGGAAAAGTGTTTAGCCTCCCTGTTGAGGACTGTGCCTCTGAGGTTTCCTCCTTAGTGAAAGTTGGCATCAATGCTTTCATACCAGCCAGGAAGTTTCATCCTAAACCTCATTCGTCCCCCTGCTTCTCTCTCCTGCCTGTTCGGCTGCCACTGCCCACAGGAATCACTTCTTCTGACTATATCAGAGCCATGCATCTGACCATATTAGGCACTTGTTTGCCTCTGCTTGTAATGAGTGTGAGAGGATCATAAATGATTCTAAACTGTTGTTTGTTGATAGCTTTAAACAGCATATAGAAGCCCACAAGTTTGGCTTCAAAGACTACTGGCAACTCTGCAAAAGTTTGTTGAACAACAGCAAACCCTCCATAACCTTCTTTAATCAATAAATTTGAGGTCCTCATAGCCTCATAGCCACAGCAGACAAAGCCAAGTGCTTTGCTTGTAGATTCTCCTCCAACTACACATTTGACTTGTCTGGAGTATCTGCAGTTGATTTCCCTCTTAGAACTGAGGCTCAACGGAGGCATGTTTTTATAACTCCCTCTCTAGTCACTAACATAATTTCAAAGTTTGACTCCCTCATAAGGCAAGTAGAGATGACAGAATCATGGTCATTGTCTTGAAGAAAAGTACCTCTGAACTCTCATCTGTTCTCTCCAAACTCTATAATTACTGCCTCTCTATAATTACTGCATGCTGGAAGTTTTCTTCTGTAGTACCTGTATTTAAGAACTCTGGAGTATGTTCAGGCCCTTCTAATTATTGCCCTATGAGCCTCCTACCAGTTTTTAGCAAAGTGTTCAAGGCTATCATCAATGCTGAAATAGTTTAACATCTCATTGCCCATAACCCATTCTCACAGAATGTATGGCTTCCACTTCACCAGGTCTACTGTTGATGTGCTAACAACCATCACCGAGTACATATCATATAAAAGGCTCACAGTAAAAACAGCAAAGCTTGAGCTGTTGCCCTGGATATCTTCAAAGCATTTTATAGAGTTTGACATGTTAACTTTCTGTGCAAGCTCCAATGTCTATTACTAGCGGCTTGTTTGATTTGATCTAATTGTTCCTATCAAACTGTGTAATGAAGGTCATTTTCAATGATAAAGCATCCAGATCCTATCACATCAACAAAGGTGTTCCCAAGGGTCTGATCCTCTTTCTGATCTTCATCACTGATCTCCCTGATGTGATCAAATCTCAAATAGGTATTTATGCTGATGACACCACCATTTACTTCTATCTCAGTAAAAAATCTGACAAAGCAGACAAAGATAACCTTGCTACTGGTCTTGAAAAAGACCTCTAATCTGTGGTGGACTGGGGTAAGAAATGGCTCATAAATGGTTCCAAAATGAAGCTGCTATTCATTAACCACCACAGACAGTCCCTCCTGCTTCCCATCAGCACGGATCAAGCTAGTCTCCCTGAAAGTAATACACTGCACCTCCTCAGCCTCACCCTCTCAGCCAACCTCAAGTGGATCTACTACATTGAATCAATAACTAAATCTGCTGCTTGGTTGGGTAACTGTGTTGGGCCAGGAAATTTTTCTTGCCTGAATCAATCTTACACATATACAAATCAACGTTCCGCCCATGCTCTGAATACTGTTGTCATATCTAGTCAGGTGCCCCTGCAATTCATCTTGGGGTTCTTGACAGAATCCAGAGGAGAATCTGCAATGTAATAAATTCTGATCTGGCAGCTCAACTCCAGTCACTTTCTCACCGATGGGATGTAGCTTTTCTCTGTCTCTTCTACAAATATTTTCACAGCTTCTGCTCAGATGAGCTTAGCTCCCTGGTGCCTCTTCTACATGAATTTACTTGAGCAACCAGACTGGTAACAAGGTCCCACCCTTTTACAGTCAAAACAACAAAATGCAGCTGCCACTTCTACACTATTAGCTTCTTTTCTTGCACTTTCTAATTGTGGGACTCCCTTCCATATACTTGCTCCCCTGATAGCTACAATCTCCAAGAATTTAAATGCAACATCAGTTGCACTCATTTATCCCCTTTACTCAACACCAGCAGTATTTTGTTCCTCTCCCTTTTCATTCTACTCTCACTCAACTCTTGTCACACCAGTATTTCCATCCTTCTCTTAACCATTCTATGACTCCCCCTGAAATTGGTTCCTCATTCTCTTTGCTCTCTTCTTATATAACCTTTCACTCTCCTCTTATGTAGCACCCTGTGCACCAGTGGCAGTACTGCCTTGCATGGGGTGAAACAATTATATAAAAAAAGTGTCTCTTATGGATGTCTTCATTTCAGTTATTTCCCTTTAACCCCATCTCCAATTCTGTTTTTGTGTAAGTGAATATTACATTAAAAATCTTTTGAGCTTAATAATTTTCCAAATACAAATCTCACCTACTATTTAACCCACACTTGGTGGATATGAATTCATACTTACCAAAGAATATGTTCCCATAAATAATTGTAACCAATTCAACTGAAATTTGAACTCAACTCTCTGATTTCCCATTCGAATCCACTATTCATCACACTTCTTGCACGAGAATAATTGTTATAGCATTATTAGTTTTCTGCTTGTTATGATGTCGTCTCATTGATTAAACTGGGATGATATTTTCTTTTGTTAGCAAGAGATATTTATATGATAGGTTATAGTAGAGATATTATTCCATAAGTTTTTTGTCAAACAGACGATACTGTAATGTGTTGCATATGACATATGGTTTGCTTGAAGCCAAATAATTCTCACCAGAGAGGCAAAAAACCTCTGTCATCACGGCATCTTGTGGTTAAAGAGAAAAAGAAGAGAAAGAGAGGGTTTTTTATTATTTCCTTTTATACTGCTTTATACAGTGTCACCTAGTAGACATTGGGAAAAGTCTACTGGTAGACAAGGTGGTGTAAATCCCACAAGAGAATAGAAAATTAAATCCATTTTTTCTTTGTCTTGCTTTATAGGATTGAAAAGCAAGACTGACTGAGCTCTCTAGCCTTGGATGGAAAGTAGACTAGAGGAAGAATAATTGTGAATTAAAAAAAACCATGGCGGAAGCCACAACAGGAAACCACATCATTGTTTTTTCTAAGAACACCATGGCAATGCTCAATTTGCAGATCATTATCATCATCATTGTTTAACATTCGTTTTGATGCTAGCACGGGTTAGATGAGATTTTCTTGATAGCTCTGTAATTGGACTCTCATGAAATATTGAAGCATATTTTACAGCTGTATGCTCTTACTAATACCTGCCTTATTCTACGCAAAGTAGGTGTAGAGCTTTTTATATTAGAGATTTTCTTCTCTTAGATAAGTTGCTATCCCAAGCTAAAGACTCTTACCTATCCTAACTTTTTCTTTTTCTCTGAAATGACTCCAGTTTGAAGATTAACTATTTGCCCATAGCTGGGACCCTAACAAGTGCTACCACACCAGCTCAGAGTGGACCTGGGAACAATAGCAATTAAGAGGTAGTTTCACACTCCTCTAAACCTCCAATCTTTTGAGCAGAGGCCTTGCTGCTGGATGTAGTTTACTATTATACCCAGGTCCAACAGATATTAAAAGAAGGAAGCTGTGGAGAAGCATGGCCGCTTACGTTCAGAAAAGATAGAGGACTTAAAAAGATGAGGATTCATTTCCTTTTCATCAAATATTTACTCAAAGATGCAAATGATCAGTGTTATAAAATGGACATTTGTAAATGTTAGCGTCTATTTATCTATATTATTATAGTGTATATGCAGGTGCTCATGTGGGTGTATGATAAAATGTCTCCCATCATGCAGCTGATCCTATTTGATTTAAATGTCTTCAATAATACACAATAATTGAAACTCTTTATGTTGGATCAGGAAATATTGATCTTGGCAAATGTTACAGTTGATGAAATTCATGAACATATAGAAGCACTTAGGATGATGAAGATTTTGATGTGTGAATGGTTTAATGTATATTAGCTATAAAAATCAGTAAAGGAAGACAAAGACTGATATACATAATGTAGATAATGGTTACAAAGCAATGCTCATTAGATGATATAGATAAACAAAATTTGTCTTGCCAAAATCTCAGAATTTCAGCTGAAATCATTTGTTTAATCCTTAGAATGTAGAAAGCATCTTAGTCCATTTTAAATGAAATTATCTATTAATAATGTTTTTTTAATTCTGTGTTCCTCATGATTATTCATAATCTCATCTTTAATATTAGCAAAAATTAAATTTACATGGTTGTTTTTGAGAAAGATAACTGAGTGGTTTCCTTTTGCCTTCTCAACGACTTTGAATTCAGAATAGCTTCTCTACAAAAAATAGAAAGCCAAGTCTACCCAACTATTTATCCATAGCTTGATAGTGGGGAATAAATAGATTTAGGCCTTTCCTTATGGCATTAGTATGAAGTAAGTATGAAATTTGATACAAGCTGCAATTTGAACTCATTTTTCTGATTTTATTTTCTGCACATGAACACATCAATTAATAAGTCCCAGGTCTGACATATAGATGGAGCCATTAATAAAAAGTCCATATGTTTTTTATGAAGTACTAACCTTCAAATGGCATGTGACAAAATTTGGGCTTAATCGGATTAATAGTTTACAAATTGCAGTTAAGTGAAACTACTGTTGTAAATTTTCAAAACAATGGAAAAAACTGAATTTCGTGTGTTGATAAAGCATTGCTTTCTGATAGAAAAATACTGTTCAAGCAAAGCAATGGTTTGATAAGTGTTATTCAGAGGCTGCTTCATCAGAAACAATGTTTAAGAAGTGGTATGCTGACTTTGAACGCGATCGTACAGACACAAATGACGCTGAACACTCAGGTCACCAAAAGTCTGCATTTGTCCAGGAAAACACTAAAAATCGACAAACACATTTTGGCCAATTGTAAATTGAAGTTGCGTGAGATAGCAGAGGAATCAAACATATCAGAAGGCAGTGTATTCACTATTAATGAAGAAGAAAATGTTAATTTTTACCAAGGCGACGCACCGCGTCACAAGTCAATCACAACAATGGCAAAACTACATGAATTGCACTTTAAATTGCTTCCACATCTACCCTAATCTCCAGATCTGCCCCCCGCCGGCATCTACTGGCTGTTAGCAGACCTCAAAAGAATGCTTCAGGAAAAAAGATTTGGTTCCAATGAACAAGTGATATCAGAAATTGAGGCATATTTTGAGGCCAAAGACAAATCGTTCTACAAAAAAAGGCACTGAATTGTTAGAGAAGCATTGAAATCAGTGTATCACCCTAGAAGACTAAAGTCAAAGTTGTTGTTTTATTAGTTAGGTCCAGGATTTATTGAGTGATATGTTAAATACCAGAAAGATTCATATAACCTATGTCAAATTATTTGGCATATCTCTTGTAACTTGTTAGTTTAATGCATTTCAAACTGACTGTTGTATACCTACCTGTATACAAAAATAAAATGTTCCTATTCTCTTATATGTGTGGACTGTATTATAAAAGAGTAAAGTAGAGTAACTATACTGAATAGCAGTTACTAGCAGTGTATCAAATTCACGCAGCGTGCGAGTCTTGTATTTGTGATATACTATTATTCACAACCATTGTTTTGGTGGTTACTTGTGCAATAACCTTTTAGGATTACAACACTGGCACCAAGAAAACTCCTTTTATAACAGGTTACCTTGGATGCTCTGATGATCCATCTCATTTTGGGTGTTCTGGCATATATATATATATATATATATATATGTGATAAAATGTAGTTTTAGAGTATGCTATATCTATGGGTTAAAGTGCTCAATGTAAAAGATAGAGTGAATATAAATATAAAAGTGGACATTGAGCTAAACATTCAGAAGCGACTATCTTTTTCTTGCTAAATGTAATGTTGCATTTAGCATGAAACAGACTGTCATCTCTGGGTGTTTACTACAATGTCTATATATATATATATATATATATATATATATATATATATATATATATATATATATAAGACATCATGCAATAAATCCTAGGCCTAACTAATAAAACAACAACTTTCAAGCCAAATTCAACTTTATTCATCAATATAGTCTCCTTCTATGGTATGTGAACATGTGTTCGCTTAATTGCTTTTTATTGAATTGGTTTGTTCTTGACATTTTGGTTGACCAATTTTTATTGTTCTTACCAGGTTAGTATATATGACTGCTTAAAAGGATTAAGTGTTTGTGCTTTTGTGTGTATTTGTGTTTGTAGGCTTTATGTGAGATATTTTCCCAATTGGTAGTTGTTATATTAACTTCTATTTTTTTATTTTTTGTCATGATTGAGTGTTTATATATTTATATTTATATGTGATAGTTTTGGGTTTGAATTTTGTGTTATGTTTATTTGTTTTTGTTGGTATTTTTGTATCGAAAAACAATAACAAGAAATCAACCATCTGCAAATGATAAAACACACTAAAAAGAAGCCAACACAACAAAAGTAATCAAAAACAATCAACTATCTGTAGACCCACTCTCATACAAAAATATCAAAGCTCCATATAAATAAGAATAAGACCAGAACACAAGAGTGGAATGAAAATAGCCCTGAGAAGTGAAGACATCATAGTGGTGCCTTCACAAAACATCAAAGTCAGCAGGGCTCTGGTCAGATAGATGACAAACTTCTCAAAATTAATCCTATTAACATTCTATCTCTATCTTTATGACAAAACACCTGCTTTCCAAAATATTTTTTATCAGTCAGTCAGTTAGTTAAGTGCCATACTTGATACACGCTTGGGCGATCATGTCTCGAAAGAGACATGACTGACTGGGCAGAAGATTATCCCGCAGTAGGTTGCCATTGCTTTCTGCGGTAGACTGGTTGCCGACCAAGGCTATAGAACCCAATCTGTCCTGTTAGTTAACCCATAACTGGAAGGAAGAGATGGATTAATACCTTTCCCAAGGGTATTTGCGCGTAAATGAATACAATGGATTCAACTGGAATTCGAACTCGGCTCCCTGGTTTCTCGTTCCAAGCCGATATCCACTGCACCACAACGCACATCCATTTTTATCAGTAAACCACAGAAAAAACAACAATTTTGGCACTAAGCATCATTACAACTGAACACTATATATATATATATATATGTATGTATGTATATGTACATATATGCATGTCTAGGGAAAACTTGTTGGATGTTGAAAAATATTGTATGAGTGTTGATGTTTTGCTGTTTTCTATGAGCATTTTCTAAACACTAATGAAAACCTTCAGGAAAAGTTATTACATTGGCAACCCTTCTGTATAAGACCTTGCCCTTATTTTAACAATAATAATAACTTATTTTTGGAATTTTCATTATATTTTGAAACTAAAACATCAAACTACTTTTCGCATATTCCCTTTCTTACATATTTTGTCAGATATTTCACACCAATCATTTATCATTCCCTCTCTCCTTTTTCTCTCATATATGTTTTATTGATTCAATGAAGCCATGAAATCATCTAAACCAAAACAAAGCAAAAGGAACTTATCTAACAAAATAAAAATGCTCAATAATCTCAATAATATGTATAAATTTAAAATTTGTAAAAAGATCGAGAACAGCATTAGAACATGATTGAAATGGGAGAGACACAAAGATCACTGTAAGTGGCAATTTCACACAGTGAACCGAACCTGAGATAGATTAATCTGAACAATCTGAGGATCACTTCATTGTAAGAAATTAGTAGCTACAGTGATGTTTATATTTCTGACTGTCTTGGATTATAGATATGTTCTTTTAGTCTTCCGTCAATGTTAATTAGCTTTATGCAAGTACAGATGCCTTCATCACCATCATTCAGCATAAGGTTTCTATATAATCAAGTTAAAAAAAGTTAACAATATTGATTCTTCAGGAACTCTCATTAGCAGTGTCTATATAACCAATTTTGCTTTCTTAGGTGTCCCTTATGGTAATAAGCTGTTGGTATGTTAAAAGTCTGGCAGTATCATGCAATTACTAGTCAAGGAGATGTCTTTTGCAGGTGATGCATTGTGCTTATAAAAAAACATAAGAAAACAATTCACTGAGTTATCACTGGGATATGGATTAATTTGAGAAAGAGGAATTTAGTTGACAGTGTTGTGAATTACAGTAATAATGTTTCTCTACCCATAATGGAATAAAAACAAACTATGTATAGAAAAATATTGTAAGTATCATTTTATTTGCCATATCAACAGAAAAGCTCTTAGTAGAAACATAATTACACACTAAAATAAAAAGGAATGCTCATATGAGGAGAAATATTGTGAAAGTGTTCACTACAATGCTGCTTTCCAGATGCTAGTATTTCAAATACGCACAAAGGATACATCACATGCTCTTACCATGACAACTTAATGTCTCTCTTTCACACACACACACTCTCTCTCTCTCTCTCTCTCTCTCTCTCTTTATATATATATATATATATATATATATATATATATATATATTTTAGCAAAACTTGGTTATAAGCAACCGACAATTTGTAATGAATTATTTAAGTATCGGTAAAAATAATGTTCAAAATAATTCATAAAAAAAAAAAAGTGAAGGAATATGTGAATTTAAACCAACTGTTCAAGAATTTACTTTTATAAAGAGGGCTCAATACAGAGTAGAGCACTGCAAAATTTATTTAATAATAAATCATTTTTACCATTTATTTTAACATATCACCTGAAGAAGAACAGTAATGTTCTGAAACATGAAAATTTTTGTGTAGTGATATTATGCTTTTATAAACCATTGTAATAACAAAATTACAATATATATATACTTAAACAAATGTTTACTATTGTATACTATTTTAAAACAAGAAATTTATTAAAAGTCTCTAAAAAGGATAATTGTTTGCCTTTTTTGGATGTTGTTGTTGAGCGTAGTAGAGGGGGTTTCCTTATGAGTATTTATTGTAAACCCATCTTTACTGACCTGTATATGAATTGGTGTGCATTTGCATCTACATAAAAAAAAAATTAGTCTTATTAAAACTTTGGTGCACAGGGTACTCAAAATTTGTTCTCCTAGTAAACTAGACTCTGAATTGAAGAATATCAGGGAGATTTTCCTGTGTAATGGCTATCTGGAAGCTTTTATTAATTATATTATTAATAAGAAGACTAGGGAAATTAATTCTCCTAAAGTCCTGGGGCCTTCTAAGTGTCTGGTTTATTTAAAGGTTCCTTGAATTGGTGATAAGGGCCAAAGTTTGGTTAAACAGATCAACAAGTCGGCTCCTAGTTGTTTTCTGTATGTTGCTCTGCATTGTATTTTTCAGACTAGGTCTGCGTTTGCGTCGTTTTGTAAGGATGATTTGCCCTACATCAAATTAAGTAATTTGGTATATGAATTTAATTGCCAATGTGCTACCGGTTATGTGGGGTGTGCAAGCTTACATTTGGAAAGAAGAATTAATCAGCATGTGCCTTCTAAAATACGACTTTGCAAAATAAGTAACATGTGTTGCCTCCCTTCTACAAGTTTGGAATCGGCTGTCTATTAGAGAATATAGCCTATGTCAATTCTATAAGAGAGAGTGGTTCAAAATTATACATAGGTCTGGTTCCAATAATCATTTAAAGACTTTGGAATCAGCCTCTATATCATTACAGAAACCTTCTCTCTGCCGGCAGAAGGATTTTGTAAAGTCTCTGAATTTGTTGGGGGATATTTTATTTTAACTGTCCCTTGCTAGTTATTTCCATGTGAATTACCCTTCCCTCATTATACGTATATATATTTATAAGTATATTTATTTTATCGTGTTTCCCTCTTTTTTGCTTTTCATTTCTGTCATTACTGTTCATTTCGTTTAATCTATGTTAAATACATGAGATGTTGGACAAAAGGGCCTTAGAGATTGTTAATAAATTCTTTGCTTTTAAAATAATATATATATATGTCAGATTAAATAAATTGCAAACATTGTGTCTGTTTATTTTTAATAAAATTCATACTCATGGATAACCTTTTACGTATTATAATTGAAAGATGTAAGAAATGAGCTGTAACTTTGACAGATGATTTTATTATTCTTTTATCGATGTTCCCAAATACTTTCAATCTTTATTTAAGCTGGCATGCCTAAAGAAAAACTTGCTGCCTAAATACGCAAATATATATATATAGTATATAGTCATCCACATACAAGCCTGTTTTGCTGTAACACAGCTCCTCAGTGTGGCTAGACATCCAATTGCTTTCAGCTGAGATCAAAACTTGACTGATTTGGCATCAGTCAGAGATTCTATCCCCAAGCTATTGGCATATGGCTGAGAGAGGGGTAGATTTTAATGTGTTATATATACTCTGTATACACACCCCAGCAGCCAAGATAACTCAATTCATTACTGAAGAGTAATGCATACATTGCAGAAGCAGCTACTGTTTTTAACATTTACCCCTCTAGAGAGCTTAATTGGTAAATGAGAGCATATCTTTCTATCTCTCTGTCTGTCTGCATGTCTGTCTGTCTGTCTGTCTGTTTGTCTCTCTAAATATATATTTATTCACACACACACACACACACACACACACACACACACACACACACACACACATATATATATATATATATATATATATATATATATAAATGCATGTTTCATTAAATAATATAAGCAAATGTTGTCTATTTATTTTATGTAAATAAATATTTTTCATATTCTCTGATAAGCTTAATAGTGTTATCATTAAATGAAGAAAGAAAATTACAATATTGATACATCATTTTTTAATAATCCAATCTAAGCTTTTGGGTTACATAAGCCATTTTCAAAGATGTCAAATTACATTATATATTATAAACACAAACAAACCATAATGACAAACTGTTTTTGTTTACATGGAAGATTTCCAAGCAACAACAAACTTGTGCATATAAGACGCTGGAAGCGAATGTCGTATAACAGTTCATGACATCACACATGACCAAGCAAGAGTGAAAACAAGAAATATTAAGTATGGGAAATCATTGGAATAAATCAATGGTTTGTTATTAGTTATAGGCATTTAAGGATATTTGTAGAGATTTCATAGTTTATTTTGTTTAGGTTCGGTTTCAACTGTTATATAGCTTTGAGAATTTTTAGTTTTTGTTTATTGTTATCATGTTTAAGTACAGTTGTGTTTTCAACTGGGGTTTTCCGGAATTGTGTATGTGGCCAAGTATGTTGTTTTAAATGCCTAAAAATGTTAGAATTATTGTTCAAGTGTAGTGTCAAGCATCATGAAAGAGAGTTTGTGGTGTGACCAACATAAATATTATTTAATCTGTTGGAGATACAATCTTCCAAAGAGCACTTGAATTTGTAAACTATGTTAGTTTTTTGCAAATCGCCAACTGTTGGATATACTGGATTTAGAGTAGTATATGATTGACTTAGTTTTTTTGCTAGGATCTGTTGTAGATATATTAGTATTTACTAATTTTAATATTTTCATCTTGTTTATAATTTGTATGCATTTGGTTATGATATAGGAGATTAATATGTTTGTGATTAGTTAGAATGAAGTTTAGATTTAATTATGAAAAAAATTATTGTCTTTTGTTAGCACACTCCCCAGATAAAAGTCTTGACACATTTCTCATAAAACACACAGAGAACCGCACCACATACACACATGAAAAAACCAATTTAAATATAGCAACCTCTCACTTAACTGTGTTTACTTCTAGCAACATGGTCATCAAACAAGCTGGTTGCAAATTAAGAAGTTTTATCTGATCATATACTAAACATGTAATGGCTTTGTGCCAATCAGTTTCAGATGGCTTAATGTTATTTTTGGTCTGTTTGTACCATTTCTAATTTATTTGTAAATGTTTTTAAAGTACAGCAGTATATTGAACATTAAACATAATAAATCTGTTTGAAAACCCACTCTATATTCTGTACATTATTTTTATTCATATTGTAATGAATCCTTTTAAGAAAAATAAGGAAATGGCCAATCCAGAGGTGTCTTTCACAGCCTTACTGTAACTAGCATATAACAACTTCTCTGATTGGTCACTATATTGGCCACTATATAGCCCTGTCTGATTTTCACCTTTTCAAACAATTTAGAAAATCTCTATTTTTTGATGACTGACTCTTGAGCAGTGAAAATGTAACAAGCTGCAATCTTAACAATGTGGAAACGTCAATGAATCTACCATTTGGATAACTATCTCTCTATTAGAATGAAAATTCTGATATTAAAATTTTTCTTTATGCTTCAATTTAGTCAAAAGGCTATTCCTCTCTACCTTTACTATGCTAAAGACCATTGTGTATTTGTGTGTGTGTATATATATATATATATATAATAATAATAATAATAATAATAATAATAATAATAATAATAATTATTAAACCGACTCTGCGTGTATTCTAATCTCAAAATTTTATAGAAGGGACTTTCTAAGACTATGAATGACCAGCAGAATCTAAATCCGTTATTGCCCTCGGCTATAAAGCTTTGGGCAAAGAGGGGGAAAAAAAGAAAACTGCGTGGGACCGACAATACATACGGTTCCTCCCAGTAAAAAGAAAAAAACCCTCTAACGGAACAAACAACCAGAAAAGAAAAGTGCTCGATACACACAACCGAAAAGTATTTAACTAGAAGGCAGTAACGCAGAGCAAACACACTAACAAAATAGCAAGATCGCCAAGCACCGACCGCGGTTTCCCCGCACAACGGCTCGTCAGGGCCCTGACGAGCCGTTGTGCGAAACCGCGGTCGGTCTTGGCGATCTTGCTATTTTGTTAGTATATATATATATATATATATATATATATATATATATATTCCTCCTGTTATGCTCAGAGGTTTGTATTTTTTTTTTCATGTCTTAATGTAAGATACTCAATAGTAGGTACATCAATATATATGTTGCCATTTTTAGACAGTGTATTGATATAAATATTTTGCCATCATTTTTGATGGCATGGTTCCACTCATATATAATAAATATTATCAATTTTATCGTCAATATTGTTATTATTTTGGCCTTTTCTTCCTCAAATGTTATTAACCAGATTATCATATATATATATATATATATATATATATATATATATATATATATATATATATAAAAAGAGATTTGTACCCACACAAACAAAACATAGACTTAAACAAAATGGACATCATGTTATACCTGAGGTACCTTTCAGCCAACACTTTTTCAAAGGTATACGTTGGCAAATTAAAAAACCATCAGAGAGACAATCAGTATAACGATTGAGGAGGGAAAGTTGGAGCATGATTATAAAACAAAAATTTTAATTACAAACAATTAAAATTCAAAGGTGGAGTTGAAAGTAGCAAGTTCCATAAGAGTATAAAAAGGAAAAAAAAATACTCACAGTCCCTCCAACAAACGTAAGGAGCGGATAAAATGCTCCTTCTGTCTACACAGGCTAGGCTGGTGGATTTTTATAAATACAGCCTCAAGGACTTGAAGATGGTATACCAAGCAGGAACTGTGTAAAATTGTAAACCAAGTGTCTTCATACTTGGTGGCTCAATCATGACTGTCAAGCAAATGCTGTCCAGTTGCCAAATTGTGAACTGCTTGAGTAATTCTTATAAACTGGCTTTGACTACCTGAACACATATAAGCAGGGAAGTGCTGCATGTCCAGCGTTTCCAACCTCAGATTGGTATGTCCTATATATACTGCCTCGCACCAACATTTAAACTTGTAAACAACTAAATTTTTTTGAAAATAGGACAACTGATCCTTACTAAAGAATGTGTAACTTAACAGCATTGTAACATGATGAAATGCATGCTGAAATTCTATCAGATAATAACTGACATTTCCTACCAAAGCCAAGGTAACTTTAAGTAAATAGAGCAACAGCTTGGTCTAAACACCACTGGTTCCTTAAAATGCTTGATTTTTCTGTCTGTTACACATCTAATAACGTTAATGGTATATCTATTACTTTCAAAAATATTCAGAACATTATCAAGTTCTCCATCTAACAGTTCAGGGGAACAGATCATCAAAGCTTGATGGACCAGGGTTGCAATCAGATCAATCTTACGGGACTTGGGAACAAACAAGTTCCAGCTCGTATATAAGCCGTTAAATGTGGGTTTGTGAAAAACACTAGTAATGAAAACCCGGCCTTACGTTTCAAAAGGACATCCAAAAAGGGTAGTGCCCTATCATTCTCAACCTCCATTATAATCTTACAGGAAGGATGGAGAGAATTAAGTTGCACCAGGAAATTAGTAGCATCACTGGACCAGGGTTGCAATCAGATCAATCTTACGGGACTTGGGAACAAACAAGTTCCAGCTCATATATAAGCCGGTAAAAGTGGGTTTGTGAAAAACACTGGAAACGAAAACCCCGTCCTTACATTTCAAAAGGACATCCAAAAAGGGTAGTGCCCTATATTTTTTATACTCTTGTGGAACTTGCTACTTTCAACCCTCACTTTGAATTTTAATTGTTTGTAATTAAAATTTTTCTTTATTAATTGCGTTCCAACTTTGCCTCCTCAATCATTATATTGATTGTGTCTGTGATTGTTTTCTAATGTGCCAACTTATACCTTTGAAAAAGTATATATATATATATATATATATATATATATATATATATATATTATTAGTTATTAGTAATATATATATTTAAAATTTCATGTTAATTTAACTTTTATGCTTCTTTTTGTTGTAGTCTGTTATCTGAACTGGTCACATTTTGTATAAATGTAACATTTACAGTATCCTGTAAATAATGTACTAGTAGAGTTTTTTCTTTTTCACTTTATTCATTTTATTTGTTTTTATTCATTTTAAAGAAAAAGACACAAAGAATTGTTAACATAATGACTGGTTAGAGTTTTAAAAGATTTTTTTATTTGAAGTAATTTTATAGCTGGTTGTGAATCCAGGGGTTTGTTGAATAGATAAGTTATCAAGTGAAGAGTGCTGATACAACTTGTGATTGGTTAATGTATGTTTTTAATTGCATAATTATGAAAATTCATTCATATTGAGCAAATGTGCAAATTCTATTGCTTAAGTTCACTGTGTTTTTGAAAAAAAATATAAATAAGAAAAACAAACAATTTATTTTTACCCTTCCTATATTCCAAGAAGGAAATTGCTCCCTATTTTCTTTCTTGCTAATCACAACAGATCAATCATTTTTGTTATACAAAACTTGCTCCTCTGTCTAAACAAATCACATCAATTTTCAAACTACACTAAAAAATAACAAGAAAAGAAGGCAGTTTTTAAGCAGCACCAATCACACAAAATTTATTGGTTGGATCAAATCAAGCAGAGATGTCAAGTTGACATTTCCTTAGCTAATCAATTAACTGTATGATTGCAATGAGGTCACTGATTAATTAATTCTCTCTGTTTTAATTAACCCCCTAATTATGTCAAACATTCAAGTTGTTAAGAAGCATAGCATAATAAAGAGAGAAAATTAATTAGGATACACTTCCAAATAGGCCTATATGCGTATGTGATATCAGCAAGGATTGAACCCTGTTCTACTTATAATAGCCATTAGCAGTAGTATTATTGCCACACTTATCTTTGTGCCCTAAAATAAATATCAAGTATTTTATTACTTACATTTATCTTTATAATATCCATTTTCATGTCTACCTACAAGAATAAAAATCACAATAATTCTGACTTGATAATTTTTTTAAACGAGTGATTAGTGGTCAACAGTGACGATTGGTGCGGTCAGAAGGGGCCAAGGCACCCCCAGAATTTTGGCTGGCCCTTCAGTTGCCCCCTCACTTTTATAAGCTTCAAAAATTTATGAAACTAAGTTACTAATCACTGAATCACTCTCTGATTTTGATAAGATTTGATCTTCAGCATTTTCTTTTTCATTTAACTTCTTAAGGACACATACAGAGATCAGTTTGAAAGAAAAATAAACAAAATAAAACAACCAGATAAATAGAAACAGACATGTTGTGAGGGAGGGAAAGAGACTTAATAGTCATATTTTCATTCATATCTGAAGGAAGACGTTAATTAGAAATGTCCCCCACTTGATATGTAGGCAGTCAGTGATTTATGGCCGAGTGAAAGAATTGGTCAGTAATTTTAGAAAAAAAACAAACATTTTGTTACTTTTTTAGTAAATCGATCATTCAGAAGAGAACAATATTAAAATGTATCCCAAAAATAATCAGTCATCATTAAAACAAGTATCAGCTAAAATTCGAATACCAGCGGTCAGGGTAAAAAAAAATGTCCTTTTACTCCTTGTTTTAAAAGCGAAATCATAATGATTAAAGTATTTGGTAACCAGAAAGGAAAAAAACAAAGAAAAAATAAATGAACTAATGTTTTTTTTTGGTGTTTTTTTAATTTACATCTCTCTTTTAGGCACCTCCAATAAATTGCTGAAAAAATATTACGTAACTCAGTTTGTTTTTCGGTGAAAAACATATTAATTTGGAAATTCTTGCAAAAATCAAATAATTGTCGGATTTTAATTGCAGGAATTATTCACAAATGAATGATATTATTATTATTTTAAAAATGTCTTGGTAAAAATACATTTTTACAACTGTTACCCACTCCACATAAATTCATGAAATTTCAAGAAATTAAATTTTGTAGGCAAAATTGGTTTTATTAGCTAAACGCAGGACTCATTGGGGAATGTAAACCATCTATATTGTTTTCAGTCATCTGTCCTTTTTACTGAAAATCTGCTTTCAATAGCTAAATAAAAACTTCAATAAAACTATGACATTACTTTCTTAGATACGTTTTTAATTGCTTTAATAAATAATATAAATTAAGGACATTAGTCTGAAGAAAACAGTTTTTCTTGATTAATAATGAAATTTTAAATGAACTGTCTTCATTTTTTTAAAATTATAGTAATTTATAAAGTTTTAAAAATATTTTTTAAATATAAAGACTTGTAGAAGTTAAGTTAATCAAAAATTGAAAAGTTTAAATCATCGAACCATCGTATTTTTTAAATAATTCTTAATTATTTATTTTTTTTTGTGTATGTGAAGATTTTTTTGTATATTAATTTCTGTGTACACACAAAAAGGTCATACATTTCACGGTTTCTTCCGCTTACAGGAAAAAAAAATTGGACAAATTATGTTACTTGTGATCACCATTAGACACTTAAAGTGTGGTGATACCATCGACCGAGCAAAAGCGAGCACACCAGGATGTTGGCTCTATGCTGACCAGAAAGTGAATGAATAAAAATCACCCCCTGTGCAAGTGGATTCGTGCAGATGTTCTGGTTGAAAAATAAAAATTAATCAAATATCAAATTACCATTTTTATTTACCAGCCAATGAGAAGCCCGAAACCAAATACAAGTATGAAATTCGAAACTAGCTACATTTTGATCCAAAATGCTGATATAAAAAGCGAAGACACAAACGCTTCGTCAGACAGTCAGGACTTGAGGAGAAGAGTGTAACTAATCCCCTTGACCTAAGTCGAGCGGCTACTATGCTTGCCTCTTTCTTCCTTCCCTGTCTCATAAGTACTATTCTGACCTTTTACTTTCTCCCTGTTCTCAAAAGTACTAACCGACCTTTTCAAAGACATTCCTCATAAGTACTTATTGACCTGAGAACCTGAAACTTGAAAATGAACATTAATCCCACTACTAAGCCTTTTACCCTTTCAGCATTATATCTTCAATGAACATTCTTTTATCCCTTTCAGCTCATTATTATTTTGCCATGAACTCTCTCTAACTTCCATTGGACCTTTATTTCAAGTATTGTTTTATTTGTAAAACATAATTGCTATGTATATATATATAAATGTTATTTTATATTCTAATGGCCTTTCTTGATTTTATAATCATTTTATGAATTATAGTGGGCTATCTTCTCACAAGGCCAAATTCCGTTAACCTGATATGGCATACTGCTACCCCTTACTACAAATGGAATAAAATAAGAGATACCCGCTATAAAGGTAATCTCGTGCCTGTCCGTTGTCACATATGAAAATCATATGGGGGAAAAGTCAGTATGATATATATTCCATGATTAAGAAATAGTTTTAGTCTAAATTTCATGCTATAAATAAGTAATACTTGTGTAAATCAGATTAATTTAACATTAAAGCTTCTAATTTTCCAAAATTAGTGTGTCACAGATGTATATTTCATTTTTTGCTAGATTTTTAAAACCGAGAATTAACTTTTGTTTACAAATCTGTTGATCACACAAAAATTGAAGAAATTTTTTTTTAATTTAAAACATCTCAGAATTTTAGATTCCAATCAATATAATTTCTGTTTGAAATACACCAGAGTATTTTACTTATGGGAAATAGTAAATTTAATCATTTAGATTTCAATTAAAACTAAAATAAAAGTTTCAAGAAAACTTTTACTTTTAAAAATTCAATTTAAAAGTTAGTTATAGAAAATGAGTTTAGGTACCTACTCTTTGTGGTAATTTCGTCAAAGTGCAAATGGGCATTCGCAGTCAACCTAGTGAATTAATTACCCATCTGTGAATTATCCAATTACTGACTATACCCTGAGTCCAACCATTCGATCAAGCTTACATTTTTTAACTAGTAGTAGCGTAAATTGACTCTGCTCTTTAAGAAGTAAATTTCTATGAATATTGATCTAAAATAATTTACATTGACTTTTGTGGAAATCTAGAGAAATAAGTAAAATTGAAGCAATATGGTGATTTTCTAAGCGTAGCTCAGATGTGGCACAAGGCCAAAAGTAGGGGACACCCAGTGAGGATCGAACTCACTATAGCATGTATGTTAAATTGAGTTTGTGTTAATCCAAATGCTCTATTTAATGTTTTGTTTCAGGGTTATGGAGAAATGATATTGTTTAAATTATTTCCTTATTTCAAAGTAGCTTCTTGATTGTATGGTCAGACTTTGTTGAAGGCATAAATTAATTTTTTAGCTGATTTTTGTACGGCTGTGGTGCTCACGGTATTTTGATCGATTTCGTTGCATTATTTTTTTACGCATTTATTTTTTTTTCTCGCATTTACTGTTTGTGCTTCAAAAAAGTTTTGTAGAGGAAAAAATCAGAGAAGACAAATCACACTGTTCTGCTATTAACCCTTTGATTTTGTTTTGAAATTAACCTCTCTTGTGTTCCAACAGCTTGAAAGTGGAAAAGAGGGCAAGAATAGATTAGAACTCCATTACTATGAATGAAAAGTTATTTTGTTTAATTTACGGAAATAACATATTCCTAAGTTGTGTATACGATAGTGGTGTAATGAAAATGAAGACACTGTTTGAGTTTGCCCTCCTCCTCCTCCTCAGAAAAATATCTGCCCCCTAAGTGCCCCCACACACTTTCAGAGTTCCACAATCGACACTGGTGGTCAAGTTCACACAAACACACATTTTTTTTAACAGTAAGGTTCACCCTTTGCAAGACCTAGGGGACAATCAAGGTAGTGGATTACATTAGGAGGCCATTTGTGCATATTCCTATGCACAGTTGGCGTCCTAACGTAAGATAATAATTCACGCATTGTAGTGACAGGGAAACATCCTGTTGAGAGTCAGTTCCATGGGACAATGTTTCACAGAAAGAAATTGTTTCAGTGAAACTTAATTTTTCACCAATGGGATATAGAGAGAATGTGGGCGGTTTGGTATGTGAATGTCATGGCATGTTCTTGCAGTGGGGGTTTGAATTAGTGGGACTAAGGAATGTACTTAGTCCAAGTGGAAGTAGTGGTAGAAGAGGGCAAGGCTTTCAGATAATCACATGACACGCATACTAACTAAACATAACAAGGTGGGTACAGAAATGCCTGATAAGATGGTAATTACAAGCATTTTTTGGCAAATATGAGTTATCTATTTAAAAAAAGAAACAACCCATTTAACTTTATTGTTGACATATGAATTCTCTCCCTTGTACTTGTAAGTGCATTCTGTCACATTGAGAAGGTTTATAAAAAAAATAAAATAAAGTAAAATAAAATAAAAATAAACACTTGTCAACTGTTTTTTTTTTGTTACTTTAAGCTAGAAATAGTCTCTTGCTATTGAATGAAATTGCTGTGTTGCTTGGTTTTGTATAATTAGAAGATAACACAAACTTGAATTAATGTTGTTTATTTTTTATATAAAACTTTAAGTTTTTACATCGAGTTAACAACCGTTAATTTTTGTGTGTGGATACAGGAGCAGACTAGCTGAATTCTCTTCACTCTGGGAGGATAGTAGTAAACGTGTCTATCCCTTCTGGACTCTAGTTGTCAACTGACAGCGTCTTCCTCTTTTCATATCTCCTACCAAACTACTGTCCTTCACTCCTACTTCTTACTCCTACTTCTTACTCCTACTTCTTACTCCTACTTCTTACTGCTACTCCTACCAAAAGAAACCGTTAACTTCTTTTGCTGCCCGATTTTGAATTCTTGGTGTCTATCTTTTTCTATTTTTAGAACACACACCATTTTATAAACCATAACAAGATTAAACTTCCGTTTTCCAGTTATGTTTTTAATTCTTCTACATTCTACACAAGGTGAAATGTTGATTAAATCCACGTTTATTTTGTCATGTTTTTTTTAAACAAAAATGGCTACATCAACATTAACGGAGCCTTTATTTAAAGAGATTTTATTTTATTTTATTTTTGTCTTTTTTATTCGGACTCCAATGATGATTTTGAAGGCTTTACTTAGGAGCATATTGATGGTGAAGTGGTTGGAGATGGAAATGATAATCACACTAATGACAGGGAAGAAATCTGTTATGACCACAAGGTGCCGAGTGGCAACCATCCTTCATGGCTGACTAATTTTCTAGAAGATACTGGCATTAAGGGTATACATGATAGCCTTTCTGAAGGTGAATTATTGCATTTGTTTATAAACATTGAAGTAATAACTTTATTTGTCAATGAGACAAATAAATATGCTAGTCAGGTAAAGGAAATTAGAGGAATAACTGCTGGCATCTATTCATACAACTATATGGAAGGTCTTTACTTTTTTGGCAAAGCCATTTTGCTTCTTATTGGACTCATGTAATGGTCATCATTTGAATTATACTGGTTGATGATATATTTATTCAAATGCCAGTTTCCAGACACATCATGCCACAAGAAAGTTTTTCGAGGGTTTTGTCATTTTTCCATCAGATAATCCAAATGCAAAACCAAGGAACCACCCTGAACATATTGCATTCAAGATCCAGCTACTTCCAGAAAGAATGGTGCCACTTTATCAGAAATTCTTTTATCCTGAAAAAGATATTTCAGTCGATGAAAGCATGATTCCTTTAAAAGAAGAACCTGCCTACTTATGCATGTGCCAGCAAAACCTCCCACATAGCTAGAAAGCCTTATGATTAGCCAACACAAAACCGGCTACATGTAAAATTGAGACCTGTATTTAGGTTGAAAAACAGCTCAGGCACCAAGGACAGTTTGTTTTACCCACAAAATTGTGTTTTCCCTAGAGAGAATATACTAAACAGGGAACATGTAATTTACATTTTTTTCTATCCCCTGCATTGCTTTGTGGTGAGTACTGCATAAAATAATGGCAACCTACTGTGAGAAAATCTTTTGCCCTGTCAGTCATGTCTCTTTTGAGATATGATTGCCCAAGTGTGTATCATGAATGGCGCTTAAATGACTGATACATATATATTTACAGTTGCTAGAAAATTGGCAAAAAAATTAATATGTAATTTTCAGTTACTGTTTGTCAGGAAAATGTTTAGGTATAATGTTATTGTCAGTAGTGCTAGGAATTTACTGATTTCTCAAGTGGGCTTGGCTTGGCTGAGATCACAGGATAGGAGTGGATTTATCCATTGGTTAAGTATGAAACCCATGTTGATTGATCATCTGGTACGGTGTTGATGGGCCTTATATCATGTTTTGGATTAGGTGTAGCTAGTAGGCCTCTAGCAGATCAAGCAGAATGTTTCAGTTGGATTTGAGTTGAATGTTGTCTCAATGAAATGGGGTCACAGTGGTGAGAAATATTACATCATTACTATCCTAAGTTTAACTTAACTAATTACATTCACCAACCCAATTGTTCTTAATTGCTCCTTTTACCATAATACCACATTTGTTTGAACATCTCAGACATTTCATAATCAGTATAAAAATTTAAAATAATTCCTTTTTTATGATTTCATGTGGGGAGGAGATGAGTAAGAAAATGATTTTTATATACAGTTTATTGGAGAAAATGAATTACAAAGTAGAAAAGTTTACTTGTGGTGTGTTTTGTCTTTCATTGGATTACATTTGTGATGTTGGTATGACTACACATTTATTCAAATGAAGGGTTCTGGCAATTTTTTTTAATCATTTTTTTTAATCATTTCACTCCAAGCAAGTTGTGCAGAAGGTTGCAGGAAGAGAAAATCAAGCTGCAAGGGGTGTCGAAAAAGGGAACTAAATTCATTTAGAGCAGGGGTGTTCAGCATATTTTTTTGGAGGGCCATTTTCAGAAATTCAAATGATAAAGAGGGCTGGTCATTCCCAAAAATATGAGGTTTTTTAGACAGAACATATTTTTAACATACAAAAACTGATTGTAACAAGAACTTGTATAGATGCATTTCCACATTTTTATGAAACAAACATGAGAATGCATAATTTTATAGATGTCACACTTGACATTTTTGGTCGTTGCTCAAATTTTCAATGTCAGCTTTTATAGATGTGGCAACACATAACTGATTTGCCAAATTATCATGACTTTGGCATTTGGCTTTTGTAAGCTTTTTCCCTGAAAAAAAAATTATTCACAGTAGTATGTGCTTCCAAAATGAGAGAGCATTTTAATCACATGTTGTGTCAAATTTGTATATTTTTCACCTACATACTTTGAATAAAATATCACCAAGTCATTCTCACTGTATGTTCTTTTAAAGTCCATATCTGACTACCAATTAATAAGCTCCATTTGATAACAGACAGCATTTTCTTCTACTGCTATTTCAAATGGTTGAGCAAATAGTTTTAATTCCTTTTCATATTTCCTGAAATCCAGAAACCTGTTGGCAAATTCTTCTTTCATTTTTTGAATACTTGCAACATATTTTGTACCAGTGAGTTCAGGGATCATAGTTTTTCTTGCTCCCAGACAAGGAAAATTGACAGGATACAATAACAGGTTCACGGGTTTCATTATAGCCCACAAGCTATCTGTTGCCCATTCCTGATTTAGAGTCTCTTTCTTTTTCTTTCCATTACATTTGTTAGTAGGTAACCTACACTGTGATAAAATAAGATCAGCCAGGAATTGTGAAATGTTGTAAGATATACAGTTTAAAAGTGATCCTCGCAATTCGATGACATCCCTTGTGACCTGTTCCTCTTTTTCTTCACTCTCATCTTATGTAACTCCCTGCACACTAGTAGCAGTACTGCCTTGCTTGGGGTGAAACAATTATAAAAAAAATGAATTTTATTTTTTTAAAAATGCATTAATATGAGTTCACTCCATATCCAGGTGAAAAATGAATCTGTTTTCCTTGAAGCTATTTTCATTTCAAATTTCATAACATATTGATCATTACTAGTGAATTAATATACATATGTGTATACATATGTGTGTGTTTTAAAGAAATACATTTTTTTACCTATTTCTTTACTAATATCATTATGTTCACAAGTGTCTTGTCACAGAGTGAATGGTCAACAAGCCAGTCTCACAGATCATTAGTAATAGTGGGAGTTTACTTCTCACTGAGTACTCTAATACTCATGAGCTTATGCCAGAACTCAGTTAAGCTCAGTGAATAATTATATTGATATATGCACAAATAATGGATATATATATGGTTGTGGGCAGAGTTATTCAACATCACTAAATATTTGCATATTTCTTAGGAAATGCAAATATTGGCATGTACTTACTGAATTTACCATAAATAGATGATTCTGTATTTACAATTTGTGACATTCTTAGAAGATTCAATCTATTATATTCATAGTTATAGATTTTTCTAAAAATTGGTACAGTGCAAAATTATTTGACTCCCCCCACCAGCCCTTAAGGAAATTATGAAATAATATTGCTCTATGGCACTTGTAATGTTTTTTTTTAATTTGACACTTTAATACAAACACACTCTGAAAATGAAATAATATTGGCCTGATTCTATAACATTTTAAAATGCAATGAAGAAGACAATATGTGAGTGCCAAGTACCATGATAACTCATTCATTCTGCAACTCTGACAAAAACAGCTGAATAAAGATAGTTGAAGCATACAACACTTTCCAAGCATTTTCTAGATCAGCAATTTGTAGCATTATCAAGAAGTAGAATTAGAATCATTGTGCTGAGAATATGTTAAGGATTAGCAGAAAATGTTTAATTTATGAGTAAGTGGAAAGGAAAATGTCTCAAAGAATCCTAACTTACTGACACGGGACATTGTCAATGATGCAAAGACAAGGTTGATGTATTGACAAAGATAGTCACTAAATGCAACTTACTGCAGATAAATCTTCTGCCCAGTCAGTGATGTCTTTTTTGAGACATGATCACCCAAGTGTATCGCATATGACACTTAGCTGACTAAATGACACAAAATAATATACATATTTTTGCACTTTAAGTGGGCTAAATCTAACTCAGATTTCAGCAAAAGATTTAAGGTCAATGCATCTTGGTGTACTTGGTTCATGAAAAGGAATAATCTGGTACTGAGGCAAAAGAGAAAATCATACAAAAATTACCAACAGACCTTAACTGCAAAACAATTAACTTCCATTGATATGTAATACAACAATGCAAAGCCACAACTATCCCTTAAGTAACATAGGGAATATGGATAAAGCCTCTATTAATTTTAATATGGTTTGAAATAAAACTGTGAATTCAAAAGATACAAAAACAACATTAATTAAAACAAAAGGACATGAAAAATCAAGTTTTACAGTGGTACTAGAATGCACAGCAAATGGTGCCTAATTGAAAGCAGTGATAATAAAAGAAAATGCCTGAAATCTGTTGGCGTTTTTGTACATGAAAAAGGGTTGGGTGGATGAAGAAGTGATTAAACTTGAGCATAAATGGATTAAGCAATCATGTGGACATAGTAAACAATGTAGCCTTTTTGTGTGGGATATGTTCAAGTCTCATTTAACTACCAACATAAAGAAATGGCTAGCAAGAATAATGCAGTGGTAAAAGATATTCCTGGAGGATTGATATTGGTACAACCACTGAATGTAAATTCACCAGGTAGATTATCGTAGGAGTAATGCTAAGTGTAGATTGTGGTAGTTAATTGACAATATCTCAATTACTTTTTTCAATGTTGAACAAAAATACGATTGGATGTGTGTTTCAACAAGCTAAAGATCATATTTGAGAACAGTGGGGAATGAGTTGATAGTGTGAAAAAGTCATTCAGGCTATTGTAATAGCCTACCAAATAAAAACAAAACCTACTCATGAGGTATTGTAGATTGTGGTATTTAATAGACCACCATTTTTCATTAGAATTTGAATGGAAAGAAAGTATATGCTTACTAAATTTATATAATAAATTCAATACATTTTAAAATATGATTTGGAAGAAGGTCATTTTGTATGGTGAATATCATCCAAAACCTACATTTTAACTTGTAAATTTGGGTGTTGACTTATATACCCAGTCTCCTTGTAGGCCAGCATATACAGTGTGCATGCATGGCTGAGCAGTTAGAAAGTTTGCTTCCTGACCATGAAGTCAGGTTTTGAATCTCACCAACATTATCAGTCTGGATGAGGCGATCTCAGCATGCAGCACCTTTAGAAAGTACCTAAAAGCCATACCATGGGTTGGACCAAGCCTTGTGAGTGAAGTTGGATAGACAGCTTCCTTTTAGGATTCATTGAAGATTGTGCTGGCTTGAAGTCACAAGTCATCATGACCAAGAGTTTGAATGTCCTGGCCTTGTTCAGATTGTTGTCCAACTCTCACCCAGAAACTGTAATTAAAGTCTGTTCAGCACAGTTGCAGTATAAACCACAGGTGGATTCTGTGCATGTTGAACAAGCACAAGTGTGCCTGAGCAAACGTCTTCAATAAGGATTAGCTAACTGCACTTATGGCTAGTCATGCATACATATAGTGTTAAATTGTATTGATGCTTAGTGCTAAAATTGCTGTTTCTTTTTCAGTACTGGTAGAAAGGCTTTTTAGACAAGTAGATTTTTTGGCATCAAGTGCTCAACATCAAAATAGGGATTGAGCATTAATAGACAAACTTCTCTACATTAATTATAAAACACACAAAAATTTCCCTTCTCTCATTCTATGCACCTATGACTTAGGGAGCAGAGACTCTGACTGATACCAAGTCGGTCAAGTTTTGATCCCGGCCAGAAGGAATTAAATGTCTAGCCACACTAATGAGCTGTGATACAGCAAAACATGCTTGTGTGTGGATGACAAATATATTATGCTCTCATTATGATTGAGCTCTCTGGAGAGTAAAATTTTAAAAATAGTTACCACTTCTGTGATTCACACATTACACTTCAGTAATGAATTGAGTTCTTTTGGTGACTGGCATTTGTATACATCAATTATATATAACACGCTAAAATTTCCCTTCTCTTATTCTATGCACCTATGGCTTAGGGAGCAGAGACTCTGACTGACACCATATCAGTTGAGTTTCGATCTCGGCCAGAAGCAAGTAGATGTCTAGCTACACTGATGAGCTGTGATACAGCAAAACAGGCTTCTATATGGATGACAAATATATATATTTTAAACATATACTGTTAAATATAAGAGACAATGAATGTCTATTATGTTTAATCATGAGCCATTCTAAACATCATATTTTGGCTTTAATTTCAGGTGAAAATAAAGACAAAAAATCTCCAGCATTTGGATAATTTTTTATTAAGTTGGTTCTAAGTTTTCGGCTCACATGAGCTATCTTCAGAGAGGTTACAAGGATGTTCACATAAAAACATCCACCATCAAAGACAATTTTATCTTGTGTTGACATAAAACTTTGCTAAGCAATGATAACAGTTATCAAAAATAGCAAACACAGTTTGTAAATTTGTAATGCGGTTCTATGACGTCTATGAGAGCTCGAACTGTTAACAGAACCATATATTTAAATGCAATGTAATGTGTTATGACCAGATTTAAATGTAATTTTATTAAGTGTGCATTGTTTTGATTTAATGTAGATGGCCTACAATATCTGAAGGTTCTTTTTACTGTGTGTATGAGTGAGGATCATTGTATTGTTGACTAAAATCTGTCTGATATTACCTACATGGTTATGTTTTTCTAAGAAATGTTGTTTAATTGTACTCTGATCAGAAAGGTGACAGGTAAGTCTATGGGAGAGAGTGGTTGTAGTAAAACCAATATATGTAGTTGGTTTATTATTAGTACCAGAGATACAATCTCTGAACGGGCATGTAAATTGATACACTACATTAGTTTTCTGTAGAGGATTTAGTTGTGTACTTGTAGGGTTATTAGAGACTATAAGGTCAATTGTTTTAAATTTGTTATAATATATGATGAGCTTAATTTGATTATTATTATTTATTAGTTCAATATTTCTACATATTGTATTTTGAGGAGTTTTTTCATTTTGTTTGTAATTATTATGTATTTGGTTGCAATAGTATAAGTTATATATATATATATATATATATATATATATATATATATATATATATATATATATATATCAAAAGAGCACTCTTTGGTCATCATATCTGATAAGGTAATTTAATTTATTGCCCATCTTATCTTCAAAAATTCAAATGCATTTTCCTTATACACAGTTTAGTCTTTTTGACTTGAAGGAGCCAAACCCAGCACACATTAGGAAAACATGTCATTTATAAGTTTTTCTACTTATCATCTTCATTTTGTTTTAGATATTATTATACATGCTAATAGCACACATAAAAATTTATACATATCCTTACCTGTACATGCATAAATGCGTGTTTGTGTTTAGAAGAAAACAACAGTGTCTCAAAATGTTTATGTCTGCAAAGCTGACATTGCAAAATTGTTTTTCTTTCTTTCTATTTTTAAGTATTAATAAAGCATAGTTTTGGGCATTTCAACAACAAATTATCTAAATTGCTTCCAAGAAAAAATGTCAAAACATTAAAGTATCCAAATGTGTCTCTCCAAAACTTGAATTATAACACAAATGATAATGTTTTACTTTATCTTTGGCTTTGTTGTGGAAATCTTGAGAGTTAGAAGCAAGTGAGGAATACTTAACATGAAAATTAGGTTGAGGAGAATGGAAATAACCTGTGTAATATTACCAAATTATTATAATGAGAGTAACGTTTATTAAAGTTTGTTAAGTTGAAGGGCAGCATATCTAAATGTTAGTTATATGTTTTTCCAGTTAACCGTTGTTGATGATGTCACCATTAACTAACTTCATTTCTAATTCCAGTAATCTAAAAATGCTGGAAACTTAAACTTCTTCCTTAAAATGTTGATAATTTGCAATTCTGGATAATGACAGTCAAAAGTTTTTTTTATAATCGCCTCACTCCAAGCAAGGCAGTACTACTACTGGTGCACAGGGGGCTACATAATAAGAGAGTGAAGAGAGAGGAGAACAGGTCACAGTAGGTACTGGAGAATGAGTAAGAGAAGGTCGGGTACAGAAGTAAATGGTAGTGTCATCAACATAGATTGGGATCTGATTACATCAGGAAGATTATTGATGAAAATCAGAAAAGTGAGGACCTAAGATAGAGCCCTGAGGGACACCTGTGTTTGTATGATAGGATCTGGAAGCATGCCTATTCAGCATGGCCTTTATTACATGATTTGATAGGAACAATTTGATTAAGTCAAACAGGCATCCAAATATACCATCTTATGCAGAAGGCCAACATGCCTCTGTCAAATGCTTTGGAAATATCCAGGGCAACAGATCAAGCTTTGCCATTCTTACCAAGAGCCTAATATATGCACTTAGTGATGACTGTTAGCATATCAGTGAATTGGAAGCCAAAGAATAGACAGCTGTGAGATGTTGAACCACTTCAAAAGTTGATGATGTCCTTGAACACTTTGCCAAAAACTGATTGGAGGCTGACAGGGTGATAACTGAAGTGAGTCTGAGGATTCTATTGTGTTCTTTAAAACAGGAACCACAGAAGAGTACTTCCATTATACAGGAAAGCAAGAAGCAGAGAGACAGTAGTTGTAGAGTTTGGAGAGGACAGAGGAGAGTTCAGGGGCACATTTCTTTAAGACAATGACTGGGATTCCTTCACCTCAGCTCGCCTTATGAAAGTCAAACTATGAAAATATGTTAGAGACCAGTGAGAGGGTAATGTAAACAAAACTCAGTTGAGCCTCAGTTCTAGATGGGAAGTAGGGTGAGCATAATCCTGATGATTTAAGAGAGAAGTTGGAAGAGAATCTGCAAGCAAAACACTCAGTTGCATCCCCTGTAGCTTTGAGGACCTCACATTTATTAATTAAAGGAGGGATGGAAGGTTTGCTGCTGTTTAACACACTTTTGCAGAGATGCTAGTAGTCTTTGGAGCCTTGCAGGCTAATGTACACTGCTTTATTCTATCAAGAAACAACATTTAGAGTCAATGACAATCCTCTTACACTCATTACAAGCAGAAGCAAAAGGCACCTACTAATAAAGCCGGAAGTAGTGATTCCTGTAGGCCATGGTGACCGTGCAAGCAAGGGAGAGCCATTGGGCCGATGGGGTTTAAAATTGAACTTCCTGGCTGGGATGAAAGCATCAATGCTAGCTATCACTCAGGAAGAATCCTCAGAAGTCCAGTCTTCAATGAGGAGACTAAACACTTTTTTTCCTAGGGTTATTGTGTAATATCTTGGAGTACCACCCAGTCTACCCCTTGATAGCAGTAAGAGATTCTGCTGGTTTGAGCTTCCTGAAGGGAAAGGGAGTGGAAAGGGATATTGACAGAAACCATAACATGATTAGAGTTGCCAAGAGGGTAAAGCTGCATAGCATGGCAAGAGTCAAGGATAGAAGTGAAGCAGAGATCTAGCAGAGAAGCTTGTCCTTCAGTAATACTAGGGAGACATGTGGGAAATCCACCACTTGTATGAGAGACTGGGTGATTGCAAAGTTCAAGGTATGGATCCCAGCAAGATCAGTGATAGAATTTTTCAGCCACTTGGCATGGTTGGCCTTAAAGTCACTGAACACAAATATGTTGGCTAAAGAGTGAGAGGCAATGGCCTTATCTATATTATCAGAGATGCTGTCCAACAAGGAACAGTTGGGAGAGGAAGGGGAGTGGTAGAGAAAGAAAAGATAGCTTCCTAGCTAGAGGGAGATATTTACTGACAAACTCCCAGGCCATGCATGTGAATGCTGGAGTCCTTCCTAAAGAGGGAAAGATAATCTGAGATCAGAGGAGGGGACTGTGGGGTTCAGGTTAGTTTCTCAGAGAGCTAGGATGTCTGTGAACCTTTCATAGGGGAAAAATTTCACACTGCAAATGTTGGTATGCATACCATGGATGTTAGTGAAGGAGATGTTGAAAGGTTTAGGCAATTTTTGTGAGGCACATTGTATTAGCATTGTATTTTTAGTTTTGAGTATTCATTTTGTTATTTTTAGTAAGGAAAGGCCTCAAGTAGTGGTAGCAGATGGTCATCAACTACAACATGTGTAGGAAGGGAACTGGCACAGACTGCAACATAGTGTAACCTCAGGATTGCCCACTGGAGGAACTTGCAGGGGCATCTATCTATGCACACCATAGCAGTACAAGAACCTCGATATTATGCAGCTGTTGATCAGAGCAGCTGCTCAAGGGGCTACGCAGGAATTAACTACTAGTTGGAAGCAGCAACTAGAAAATTGCCAACCTGGTACCCTCTGTATGAAGAACCATTGTCACCATCTACTCACATCATAGAAAAGTTGCAAAAGCTCCACTATTGAGGCCTAAAGAGAGAAAAAAGAATGAACTAGAAACCCCTTTATGACCAGAAAACAAGGGGTGAGCCTCTACTCCTGATCAATAGAAGGGAATAGAGCATGAATCAGGCAATAGTAGGATCTATCTACTCCAATTTTAGAAAAAAATGAAAATAAAATATAAAATAAGAAATAAAAATAAAGGATATGGGTGAGAATATTTTTTACTCAAATTTTTAAAATTGAACTTTAGATTGTTTAGTATTTTTAATTCTGATGTAAAGCATCTCAGTCAAAAGTTGGAAAGGCAATATAAAAAGTTAAATAAACAAATTTTGCCAATTTTATTTAATAAAACTTCTTTGGGAGAATTCTTGCTGTTTAAATACACAGTATATATTACATGTAGGAAACAAGTAGCAAAAAACTACTAATTACACACCAAAAAAAAAGAAAAAGTCCTCCATATTACATAAGGTGGCAGAGCTGAATATATCAACATTTCAGTTTTTCCCATAAAAACCAAAAATGGCATAACTTGAGTTTTATGCACAATGTGCAATCATAAGGCAGCTGGCAAAGATATGAAATGAATTTTATTTTAAATAAAGTGACTATATCTATATATAGATACTTGATTTAAAATAAAATTCATTTCATCTCTTTGCCTGTCATCAGTGACTGTTAGCAAATACAGCATAAAGAGTATCAAATTACTTGGAATTAATGGAAGACATGAGCAACAGGTGTCACTAAATCAGAACATTAAATCAATATGGCCAGTTAAAAAATACAAAGCTGGAAATGAACAGGTTAAAGGTTAGTATTTTGAGTGTGAAACAAGGTGGGTAAACAATAAAGATTTCATCAGTGACAAACATAAGATCATATATGCAGGTGGAGCAAAAAATGAAAGAGCAGTAGGACTGATATTTGACATGAAGAAATATATTCTGGGATACTTTCAACTATCTGAAAGAATTCTTGTTAAGTGAAAGGAAAGCCATTCAACATATCCATCATATATGAAATTTTTGAAATCGATTATGAAATGAATTAACTCTGACATATTTTTAATTTATTTGTTTAAACATGATTTTTAGTGGATACTTGTATTTGACTAGATGCACTGTCTTTTTTATAATTACACCAGCAAATTTATTTATACCTGGCCTGAATAAGTGAGAAATCTTGTTAGGAAAATAGGATTCAAACCTGTGTCCCCTAGGGAAAACTGTTATTAGACCTGATGTGTCTTGGACCACTTGACCACATATGACTCACAATGAAACAAAGTTCAAATAGTGCTTTTGAGCAAACATTTTCTGATTTTTTTTAAATATTCATATTTGCTCTGTTTTGTATCCTAATGTAAATAAAAATAATTTATTTATAAAATTTTATAAAATCTATTACCAAAATGGTAACATATTTTTTAATTTATTTGTTTAAACATTATTTTTAATGGGTTCTGTTTTTTATAATTGAGCAGTATATTTATTTATATCTACTGGCCTACTAATAATATTTTCCTAACAAGATTTCACAATTATTCAGTTTAGTAGATGTAAATAAATATACTGTTTAATAAAGAAATGACAGAACATCTCTTCAGATATGAGTATCCATTAAAAATGATGTTTAAACAAATGAATGAAAATTATCCATCATAGTTGTATATGCACTGACAGCACAAATTACAGAAGAAGAAATTAAGATATTTGACTGACTGTGAGACAATACCAAAGCTCAATACAGATTGCAATAAAATATAATCATGGAAGAAGGTCAAAGAAAGCAAGGAAACAGATAAGGAAATTGTTGGCAAATCCGGACTAGGAACTTGTAATAAATGCATATAAAAATGAGTTCAATAGTACATGAGAAATGATCAAGTAACAACCAATACTTGGTTTCAAAAACACATAAGACATGAAGTGAAATCAGACAGGGCCAAATTGAACAGAAACAAAGCAGCAGGATCAAATGGGATTGTAATAGAGATGCTAACAGCCTTAGATGATTTCAGCATTGAAAAGTTTACAGAGATAATAAATTAAGTATATAACATTGGTGGTATACAAGAAGACCTAAGTAGATCTATTTTCATAGCACTGCCTAATTTGCCAGGTGCAAATGAATGTAAACTCCATTGAACAATCAGCCTAATGAGCCACATAAAAAACATCTGAATTCAAATAAATAGTGATGCCACAGCAGAATTGGATTAGAAATAGGACAAGAACAGTGTAGGAATGCAATATTTATAACAAGAATGATATTAAAAAAAGCTATAAGAATGCAGAAGGATGTGTACTTATGTTTTATAGATTATGCATTTGATAAAGTACATTACAAAGAACTGGTGGAACTGTTAGATAAACATAACATATTTGGGAAGAATACTAAAATAATCCAGAACTGATACTGGCAGCAAACTGAATTCAGTAAAAATACAAAAATAGAAAGGGGTGTAAGACAAGGATGTCTTTTCTCACCAGTCTTATTCAACCTCTACAGTGAAGTGATTCTGAGATAATTAGAAGTCATTCCAGGATTCATTAGTGGCGACCACAATCTTAGCAACATAAGATATACAGATGACACATTGTTGATAGCAGACAGAAATAAAAATTTAAAGAACAACAAACAGTAGTGAAAAAAAAGCAAGAAGAAATGTTTAAGCATCAATTGCAAGAAGATAGCATGTAAGGTTGTTAGCAAAAAGAACACCTCAACATGAAAATTAAAAATTGGAGATTCCAAAATTGAATGAGTACAACAAACATCTGGGAAGTGCATTAACAAAGAATGGAAAGTGGGACACTGATATCTTAAGGCCCTTTGGGATAGTAAAAATGCCTTCCAAAAGCTAAGTAAAATATTAAGAAACAGGAAGATTTTGTTAGAAAGAAAAAAGTACTGGATTGTTATGTAATATCAGTCCCCTTATATGACAGTGAATCCTGGACAATTTCCTCACAGATGAAGAAAAGACTTGAAACAACAGAAATGTGGCTCTACTGAAGAATACTGAGAATACCATGAACGGAACATGTGAACAACAAAGAAGTTTTATAGAAAATGATAACAGAAAGGCCACATATACTTAACATCAAAAAGAGATAGTTGAAATTTCCAAGATACATGATGAGGAAAGAGGATTTGGAAAATTTGATATACACACGGCAGATTGAAAGCAAGGAGGACAGAAGAAAACTATGCATAACATATTTAGTGATCTTGAGTAAATGGATGGTGGAACAAAGTTTAGGAGAAGTGACAAAAAAGAGAAAATTTGTTTACAGAGACATAGTGCCAATGTCGTAAAGGAACACAACAAATACATGGTGCGAAGGCTAAATTGTCGCAATTTTGTATTTTTAATTTTGCACATGGGCATTGTTTCTTTTTGATTTTGTCAACTGCACAGTATAAGAGGGTCAGTTAGAGACACAATTCACTCTATCAGAAATTTAGAAATGGCACAATGTATTGCTTGGAGGTTGCACTTGAACCTCCAATACAAACATTTCAGAGTATCTTGGCATCAATAAGGACAGTGCAGAGGATTCAGATAGACTTAGATGTCAACATCATAGTGTTTGGTAGTGATCACTAGTGATAACAATGTTGTGCTTCCATTTATCTTCCTACAGAGCTTCAGACTCAACTCGGATACCTACATCAAGTGCCTTGAGGAGTTAGTGCTGCTCTGGGTCAAGATGATGGTTATGAAAGACTCTATGTCTAATAACAGGAGTCTGCACTATGCCACACAAGTAGGAAAACCCAATTATGGCTGTCAGACAATTCCTGCAACCACATCATCCATTATATCTGGCCACTTAACTCCTCAGACTCAACCTCCTTATGTATGGGATGCAGTTGAGTAAGAAAGCAGCAAAACTCTTTATAAAACCAAAGATGAACTGAAGGTAAAGATTATGGCAGCAATTAATAACTTAATGAGAACATCTAAGTTGAAGAAAATCCAGAAATCATTTGAAGGCTATGATTGAAGTCAATGGCAATTTTATTGAATAAATTTACTCTTTATTATTTTAAGATATTTTTGTGTAATTTTCATAAATATATATCTTAAAATAAAAGGTCAATGTTATTTTCATTTTTGTGTAATTTAGAGGACAATTTATACTTTGCACCCAGTAAAAGAAGATATATTCACACATACACACGCATAAACATATATTTTTTATTTATATGCAAGATATTACAAAACTGAGGAAACATTTTGAGAAAGTAGTATTTTCAAGTTGTAATTAAATGCTAGCTTTATTATTGGGTGTAAGAAACAATGCACAGACCTGAGAGAATCCAAAGGTTGATCCAATTTTAAGTTTAAATGATTTGAATTTCTAACTTCTTTCTTTTAAATTCACTTGCAATTGTCATGCAGGTAAGAGAGAAAGAGAGCAATAACAAGTCTGCAATCCAAGTTTTGTCCGGAAGGAGATGATTTGCATCTGAGAAATCCTTGAAACTGTACAATTTCATTTAATGGGCAAAAAACAAAGATCTTTACTTATCCTGAAGGAATCAATAATGACATTGGAATCATTAGAAAAATTATCTTCGTAATGAAATGCGATACCATCAATGCTTTTGAGTCAGGAGATGTTGATTAACTTGGAGACTTCAGGATTACCTCAGGGTGAACCAAATTAATACTAATAGCTTTAGGCAGCATCTATTTTACCATTTAAATGCTATCTATCTATCTATCTATCTATCTATCTATCTATCTATCTATACACACACACACATATAAATGTATTCATATCTGGATATTTTAATGTAAATATATATGATATAGCAAGTATATATATATATATATATATATATATATATATATATAGACCATTCTGTGTTTGTGTGAATATACATACATTTATATGGATGAGTCAATAAATGCTCTCTCTTTATTCTTCACTTACTTCCTTTCTTTTTTCTATTGTTTTCTCCCTACTCCCATACCTCTCCATTTCTCCTCCCTCTTGCAACATACGGTTTCTTTTGTCATTTATAGACTTTTTATTTGTTTTTTGCCTACATATCTCCCTCTTATTTTTCATCAAAAACAGCCACTCTTTCTACATTTCTTCTCTTTTTTTACATTGTCTTCATTTTACTTTCACTTTCTCCTTCCTCTCCTTTTCATACTTCATTTTGTTCTCACTTTCTCCTCCCTTTCTTTCATACTAATTTCATTTTGCTCTCACTTTTTCTTCTCTCTCCCTGTTTTCATACTTTCATTTTGCTCTCACTTTCTCCACTCACTCTCTTTTTCATACTCACTTCATTTTCTCTCTGTCTCTCTTTTTCACATTGACTTCATTTACTCCCCTCTCTCTCTATCTGTTTCCAATGTTGACTTTTTTATTCTATTTTCATTCCTCTCTTTCTTTTTCTACACTGTCTTCTTTTCGTTATTATTTTCTCCTTTCTTTTCAATACCTTCTTCTCATCCTTTTCATTTGTGATACCTTCCATTTATATTTTCAAATTCACTTTCTTTTTTTTTTTTTCATTTCAGTGTCTTTGGTCTTCATTTTTTAAAAAATTTTTTAACCTCTTTTTGCCCTGTCATCCTTTTGTTTTTATTACCTCTCTTGATTTCTCCTCACTAGGTACCCCATACGGTTGGTCTTGTGCCACATCTAGTAAATCAGCTCTCTTGAGTTTTCCATTTTTTTCCTTAGTGTCTCAATTATTCTTATTTTTTGCTTTCATTTTATTTTCCTTTTCACCAGTTTCTTTTATTCCATGTTTTGTCTTTTCTTTCCACTTCTCAATATTTTTTTTTCATGTTTTTATCTCCCCATCCTAAAACTAACCTTCTTTCTGACCATCATCTCCCCATTTGTTTCTTATTTCCTTCCTTCCCCTCAATTGTTTTTCTCTATTTCATCTCAGCTTTTCTAATTGGTTTTCAACTCAATCACATTTGCCAACATTAAATTCCTTTCTTACTCTTTTCTAAGTTTTTTCCCCTTTCCAATCTGAAAGCAGTTATTGAGAGTCTTCAGTTGTCTTTCAATTCAGCAACAGACGTTGGCCTGGTTAGCAAAATGAGTTTGTTTTTTTCTATCTTGATAGACTTCATTGCTAAACATATTTCCTTGAGTTCTCTTAATCTTTACCTTTCTTTCTGCGTGTGTTTGTAACCCTTACCAGTGAAAGTTTTGCCTTAAATGAAATTAACCAGGATTTAACATTCTTAACTGTATATATTTCATGATATATAATCTCTTGCTTGTCTCCATCAACTAAATGTTACTCCTTCATTAAATAACATAACTCACCCAGCCTTGTGCCTCAAAGATCAGCAATGATCATTATTTTCTGTCTAAATTACTAACGTGAAGAATTATCATTATTATATTTTGAGCTATTTAGAATACTATCTCCATCTTGTTTGTTATATTCACAATGTTTCAGCTATTTTACTCTCTGACCTCAGGTGTTTCTTAGGTTTGGTAACACTTTATTCAGTTTATAATTGTAATATTAGCCATTTGTTTATAAAGAAACTGTTGTCATTCATTAACCAAACAGGCTGTCCTACTTTGAGTTGAAATTTATAAAATCTATCTCCTAAAACAGTGTGGAATGTCAGCATCTTGATTGTTTCCTTATTTTCTCTTTGAGTTGCATCTCATATCCATTTTAACTGTTGCTAGTTCTCAAGTGATGTGGCTTCTGTTATTTGGTACAATTCTTTGTTTGTGTTTCTATAGTGCAATTTCACATAGTTCAAAGACGTATGGTCTTCACCAAGACTCTCAGGCTTCATTTGCTCAAAGCCATTTTTAACTATGGATCTCAGAAAATGGTTGTATACTGTTTAGATATTCCTGAACAGGTTTGGTGCCATATGAGAGTCTCAATCTGAAAAACTTGACCCTGAGTTTTTAGGTAACATTTTCTAACAATTTGCAGTATTATGTGAAACTACCTCTAGTGCATCCTTTTCTATATTCAGTTTTCTCATCTATCCTAAATTTGTTATAACTGCTCTTTATATTGAAGTATTTGAAATGTTTATTATTTACTAAATCCATATTCTGAATTTTTATGATGGATTCAGTGTAGATGCTATCATTCAATTCCAGATTATTGTTTCTGTTTTGAAAATGTTTATTTTGTCCAATTTCTTTGAACATTTGGTAGAGGACATTGATTTTCTGTTTAAAATCATTCTTATCCCAAATATTAATATCATTGGCATAGCCCAACCCATCATTATCAGTAACTGGCATTGGAAAGGAGGATCAGTAGTAGATTTGTTTGGGATGTAGCATGAAATGCTTAAATGATCAGTGCCTAATAATAATTGTTGAGTGATACAGAAAATGATTATTCATGAGAAAAGAGACTGAAGCGTAGGGATACTGAAGAAAAAAACACCCTGCAAAAATTCTGGGCTACAAGTGAAAATTTCAATTTTCAGTCTTTTTCTTAAGTTAAAAAATAATTTTTTTGCAAAAAGAAATATTTATTCTTACAGAAAGCACAAAAAAAATCAATGAATTTAGTAATTAGTGCTGCTGCCTTTGGCTCAATTAATTGCTTCAATTTCATATGGCATTGAATGGAACAAAGTCCAAATTTTCTCACTAAAATTTTTTTCCCATTCTTCTTGCTAGTAATCACAAAGCTCTTGAAGATTTTGTGGTTTTCATTAGAGCACTTGTTTCTTCAATTCCCATTACAATAGTACAATTGAGATCAGGGCTTGAGAAAAAAGTAACAATTTGTTAGTAAAGCAAAAAATCTAACTTTAATTAAGGAAGATAAAGAAGTCCAGTAGCTCAATTTCTTCAATTGTGGGTGATATAAAACCTTTCTGGTAATCTTATCCAGTGACTGTATTAACAAACATAAAGTTCTATCAGGCAGATACTTATAATTTTCTATCCTCTTTCCTAATCCTCCTGCTAATTATATTTTAGAAAAGACATTCACTGTTGGATTGAAAATATATGAATATAGAGTTGTAAGGCTACAGAAGTTGCTTATCTCCCTTTGGTAGAAATAAGTCATGTAGATCACATGCCAGCCACTTGAAGACATCACTTTATTCAGTGATGAAAGTGGCAGCCAAATTCAGTTTTTTCACTGCAGCATAATCAAAAGGTTGCTTTCTCTAGTCAGGTGCTACATGGCTTTGGCAGAGGCAAAATCTGTCTTCCCAGGAGTTTACAATTCTATGGTGCTATTTTCCTTTAGGAATATATGTTTCCCAGATATAGAATGAAACTCTGGCTTGCAGTCCTTAAGACGCTACTTCAATGTTCATGGAATATGTCATCACATATTATGGGACATAAATGAATCTTGCCCATTTAAATCTGGAGTCCCAAACATGGCTTCTCCAGACATAGGAAAAACTATGTTTATATTATATATGAGACCCTTCTTTTTTGTTACTTCTTACACTCTGCTTTGTTGTGTAGATATATGTGATATATTATCCTCCATGTGGTACATGTGTATATATGTATATATAGTTTTGTGTATGTATTAGTGCTATAAAAGTCCCTCTGACAACAAAGCATGTTTGTCATTACTTTTCCTTTTAGCTGTTCCATTCCATCCGTGAACTATGGTGTTAAAATATCATAAATATAGTAATGCCCATAATGTGAGAAACACAAATGTGAAAATAAATCTTACTACTGTAGCTCTCTCCCATTAAAAAGCCAATTATTTAAAAAATTACATTTTCATATCACTTCTAATAAATCCAGTCACCAGAGTATTCCAAAATACTTTACTATTTGATTCCATATAAACGGCATACTTTACACTGATAAATATGATAGTGATTTAAATAAGATTTTTAGGCAAAATAAAATTCTCTTAAAGGGATTATTGTTCAAAAACCTGAACATCTTTGCAAATGAGTAAACAATACACACATTTTTACTTTTGAAAAAATTTTACTTTCCATTTAAAAAATTTTATTTTTAAGTTACTTTTGATTTGTATAAATTTATTTTTCATCTGTAATCATTTACTTTTTGTTTGCAAAAATTTACTTTTTTATATATAATAAACAAAAACTTCAAATTCTCAAGGCTGTCTATATCAAAAGCAACTAACACTCAACAAAATTTATTACGAATGTAGCAACGTGTTGAAGTGCATTTAATAAACATTTAATGCTATTTTGCATTTCTACCAATTTGTGGTTATCTCCCTTGTATTTAGACACTTCTTTTGCAAAAAAACAAAAAAAATCCATAGCTGCTACAGAAGAATTTAAAATGTTAAAATAATTATGATAGAGCACATTCATGTGTGTTTTTAAAAAATTACCATCACAAAAATCACAGTTACAATGAGTTTGTTTTTGCAATTCACCCTTGAGGAAAATCATCAAAAGATCCTGGATAAGAAAAAAACTACATTGACTTCCTTGATGAATTTCATCTTATCATTAAGAAACTGATTAAAGAACCAGAAAGGACTATTATAAAAATAAAATGTTTGAATGAGAAATACAGCCTAAATATATGCGATGAGTACATTGTCACCATTTTATATTTTTAATTTTATGCATGTGCATTGTTTTGGATTTTGTCAACTGTACTGTATTGTTGAGTCAGTTGGGCACCATCTGTGAGAAAAAGAGCACCATGATGCAATTCACACTGTCAGGAATTTGGAAAAAGCATGCTGTACTGCTTGACATTCATGCTAGAATATATATATACATATGCACCTGCAAGTAATTCTGTATTTGAGTATTAACCCCTCTTTAATACAGGTTTTTTAAGCAAGACTAATGAAATAGTTTTTGTTAACTTTACCAAGTTGTCTCCCTTGGACACTCTTCACAAAAGGGAGTTAGTTTTACCACCGAAAAACGGTGTACGGCACTTTCGAACGAGAGAGCGCGAACTGTACGCACGTGTATAATAAATCCTCTTTTTACCCCACTCCAGTTGTCTGTGTTCACCACCTTTTACATTGGTAGCAGAGCGTAAAAACAATGGCTTCTAGATACATTGCCCCACCAACATTAAACACGGACAAATACAATTCCTGGAAAAAGGAAATGCGAATTTGGGAATTAGCCACAAGTTTAGATGAAAGAAAACGGGCCCCTGTCGTACTTTTGTCCTTGGAAGGAAAAGCGAGAGAAGCGCTGCTGGAATTGGATATTACCTCACTAAATGCCGAAAATGGAATGGAGATGATATACCAAAAACTGGATACACTCTTTTTAGAAGACGCAAACCAGGCAGCATTTAAGGCTTACGAGGCGTTCGAAAGTCACAGAAGACAAAGCGGCATGGCGATAGATACCTTTTTAATTGAATTCGAACGTCATATTGCTAAATTAAAAGAATTCAATGTAATTCTGCCCGAGCCGGTCCTGGCGTACAGAGCTCTTAAAAGCGCAAACCTCACCCCAGAAAACGAACGGTTAATAAAAGCTACTGTTCGAGAACTGACACTTGGAGAAATGTCTAAACAATTAAAAAAAATACTCAATGACTTTCAAGCTCATTCCTCACCAAAAACTTCTCCGGTTGCGGTAAAAACCGAATCTGACATTATTTTCACGACGAGTGAGGAAACCTACTACACCAGTCGTGGTCGACGCCACGGTGATAAAAATTCTAGTCTCACCAGTCAAGGTACTGGCAGACGGGGTCGTAACCAGAACTCAACACACTACAACACCAAAAGAAATTCAAAACCTAAGTTTGAAAGTGACAACAGCAGGAGTTGTTTCAAGTGTGGATGTAAATACCACTGGATTCGCGACTGTCCGTATGACGAAACTGACAACAGTGAAAAGGGAGGCCATTTACTCGTCTCCAACATCGTTCTCATGAACGAGCGAGAACAATATGGCGGCATCAGCACGTTTTTAGGAGAGACACTCGGATCCGCTGTCTTGGATAGCGGCGCGTCTGGGACAGTTTGTGGAAAAAAATGGTACGAGTGTTTTCTGGAAACCCTACCAGAAAAACAAAAAATAAAAATTCGAGATGGAGGAAAGAGCTACAAGTTTGGTGATGGGAACACCATTAAATCCACCCACACAGCAACTTTACCATGTGTCATTGCTGGCATTGAAATCGGTATTGTCACTGACATTGTGGACGCTGACATACCGCTTTTGCTAAGCAAAAAGTCAATGAAAAGAGCCAGCACATGCCTCAATTTTGAGAATGACAGTGTCACCATGTTTGGAAAAAAAATCCCACTGCAGTGTACTTCTTCAGGTCACTATCATATTCCCATAACAAGACCTCCACCAGATCGACGTAAGTTCAAACACATTTTGTTTACCAAAGAAATTTTCCACAAAAATAGGCAAGAAAAAATAAAAATCGCCACCAAACTTCATAGGCAATTCAGTCATCCTAGTGGCAAAAAGCTATGTGACTTAGTCAGGAGCGCCGGAGTGAAAGACCCGCAATTCATTAAAATACTCAAGGAAATTCCCAATTCTTGTGAAATTTGCTTGAGGTACAAAAGGGTTGAACCCAAACCTGTTGTGGGGTTTTCACTGGGAACGTACTTTAATGAAAGCATTGCTATGGACATTAAAGAAATTAATGGAAACAAGGTACTACACCTTATTGACCATGGTACTAGATACAGTGCTGCAGTAAAAATTCCTGGTAAAGAGAGCTCCGATATTATTAGTGCTATTTTTAAAAATTGGATTACTTATTTTGGTACTCCTGGATTTATCCTCACTGACAATGGCAGAGAATTCAACAACCAGTCGTTTAGAGACATGGCACAAAATATGAACATTGTGGTTCGTACTACTGCTGCTGAAAGCCCATGGAGTAATGGGCTAAATGAAAGACACAATGGGATATTAGGGGAAATGGTGAAGAAAACCCTTGAAGAAACCAATTGCAGTTTTGAGGTGGCCCTCGCATGGGCAGTAAGTGCCAAGAATACACTTCAGAGTGTCCATGGATATAGTCCCAATCAACTCGTTTTCGGCAGAAATCCTAACCTACCTGGTTTTCTCAATGACAAACTCCCTGCACTAGAAGGTGTTTCCACCAGTGAAATCGTTGCAAATAACCTCAACGCTATGCATGCTGCCAGGAAACACTTCATAGCAAGTGAATCTTCAGAGAAGCTAAGACGAGCACTTCGCCACCAAGTTAGAACAGGTATCACACAATCTTATAAAAATGGAGATGCTGTTCTCTACAAAAGAAATTTGTGTGATAGATGGCTTGGGCCTGGAACTGTCATAGGATGGGAGAACAAACAAGTGCTTGTTAAACACGGTGGCACCTATGTAAGAGTACATCCGTCTCGTTTAGTTTCCTACCCTGGAACTTACCAGAATCACAATGAGGGTAACAACAAGGAATCGGGCATCCCACAAGAAGAGTCTGAAGAATTTTCAAGGATGTCAAACCTCGAAGAGAATATTTTAGATGAAGATTTGGAAGTTCCAGACATCAACGCCGAACAACGCTACACTGTGGAAACTCAAGACATAACAAATAAGCAGGACACCTCCACCAGGAAAGTCAGGCTTCCCAAACCTGGACAAATCATCAAATGCAAGCTTGCCAATGACACAGAATCAGACTGGAGGAAGTTAAATGTCATAAGTAGAGCAGGCAAAGCCACTGGTAAAAATAAACATTTAATGAATGTAGTTATGGAACAGGGTGAACCTTTTTGGTTGGACTTTGAACATGGGGTATCCGAATGGCAAACCAATGAGGCAGAAGAAAACAAAGAGGACCACAATTCTTGTAACGAAGAAAAAGTAATGATCACCTCTGCCAATGATAACCTGGAACTAGAGGAAGCAAGAAAAAAGGAACTTCAGAGCTGGATTAAAAATAAAGTTTATATCCAAGTACCTGATCAAGGCCAAGCAAAAATTTCCACCAGATGGATTTACACAAACAAAATTTCTGATGACAAGCAAACATACAAGGCCAGACTCGTTGCCCGAGGTTTTCAAGATAAAGATGCTGAGAACCTAAGAAATGATTCTCCCACATGCTCCAAAGAAGGTTTACGCCTAGCATTAGCCATAATGGCATCTAACCATTGGGTATGTAAATCCATGGATATTAAAACAGCATTTCTACAAAGCAAGAAATTGGATCGACTAGTCTATCTGGATCCTCCCAAAGAAGCCAATGTACCCCAGGGCTATATCTGGAAACTCTCCAAATGTGTATATGGCTTGACCGATGCCTCTAGGTCCTGGTATCTAACACTCAGGGAGGAATTAATGAAATCAGGAGCAATAGCTTCAAAATATGATCAGGCTATATTTACATGGCATTTCGAAAACAAACTGCAAGGTATAATTGCTACCCATGTGGATGATTTTTGCTTTGCAGGGTCAGAAATTTTTCACAGAAAAGTTATCAACGAAATCCGTCAAGTATTTGCAGTTAAATCTGAAGAAATTGCAGAGTTTCAGTACATAGGGTTAGACATCAAACAGAATGGTAAAAATATCAAACTCGGACAAAATGAGTATGTAAAGAAATTGAAATATATCCCAGTAGAAACAGGCAGGAATATTAACGACAAAATATCAACAGCAGAAATTACTGAAATCAGGCAAGTTATCGGCCAACTTAACTGGCTGGCTACCCAGACCAGACCTGATCTCAGCTACGATGTCAGTGCATTAAGTTCTATCCTCAAACGAAGCAATGTGGAATGTATAAAACATGCCAATAGAGTTGTTAAGAAAGCCAAGAAAGAAAAATCCCAGATAGACATTCCTGACTTAGGAAATCTTAACCATCTCAAGATTGTTGCCTATAGTGATGCTTCATTCGCTAACCTGACAGATGGAGGATCTCAAGGTGGTTATATAATCTTTTTGGTTGGGGATAACCACAAATATACGCCCATAACATGGCAGTCCAAACGCATCAGAAGAGTGGTCAAAAGTACACTTGCTGCTGAAACCCTAGCCATGGTTGACATGTCGGAGGCCTGTCTATTTTACAGGAAACTACTATTGGAAGTTCTCCAGTTGAAGGATGAACCTGAAAACATCAAAATAATCTGCAAAACAGATAATTCCTGCCTCTATGACTCTGTACATTCCTCCACACAAATATTAGACAAAAGGCTTCGCATCGAGATGGCTATTCTAAGAGAAATGCTGGAAAGAAAAGAAGTAGCAGAGTTCTCTTGGGTACCCACAAATAAACAAGTAGCTGACTGTTTAACCAAGAAGGGAGTCCCTTCATTTAAGATACTTGAGTTTGTATCTGAACCTAAAGAAACTGATATTTAAAACAATATTTTTTTTCTTTCTTTTTCAGTCGCCATCTAAAAGATAAGAAAAAGGGGGAAGAATTGTTAACTTTACCAAGTTGTCTCCCTTGGACACTCTTCACAAAAGGGAGTTAGTTTTACCACCGAAAAACGGTGTACGGCACTTTCGAACGAGAGAGCGCGAACTGTACGCACGTGTATAATAAATCCTCTTTTTACCCCACTCCAGTTGTCTGTGTTCACCACCTTTTACAGTTTTGTTAAGATTTTATCATATTTTCTTGCATACAAACAAGTGGAAATTGCAAAAAAGGTGCAGGAAATAAACAAGCTTAGATAAACACTCACCTACATACAGTCAGTTATTTAAGTGCCATACATGATACACACTTGGGTGATGATGCTTTGAAAGAGACATGACTGACTGGTCAGACGATTTTCCTGCAGTAGATTGCCATTATTTTCTGCAGTAGACTGGTTGCTAACCAAGGTTATGGAACCCAATCTGTTCTGCTATTTAACCCATAGCTGGAGGGAAGAGATGGATATTGCATGTAAGTGAATGCAACAAATTTGACTGGAATTTGAACTCAGTTTTCTGATTTCTCATTCTGAGCCAATATCCACTGCACCATAATGAGCCTACATACACATGTTCTTAATTTCCAAATACAGTCAGTATATTTTGGCATTGTTCATAATTGATGTTATTAAGTATTGTTTCTTGTTTTTTTATAAGAGCTTTAATTTTTCTTAAATGCTTTTTACAGCTAGCTATGTATAACATCGACAAATATTAAAGTGGTACAATTCCATATATATATATGTGCATGCATGTGTGTTTGTCTAGAGGAATGCTGTTTTTATGTAGTGACAGTAAATAGGACATCTGCAGTTTTATTTCATCTGGCTTTTGCCAAAACTTAATTTGTTTTTGTACAAAAGACAATCCTAGTTAATCAGCAATGCAAGATGCTTTATTGTTTTTATTGGCTAAGTTTTGTTTTCCCTGATCCACTTATGTTGGCTGAATATTGGCTGAAACAGTACATATTTTTTTATAAACCTATATATGTACCCACACAGATACACACAAAATATACACACATAAAATCACATATCTATCTATCTATCTATCTATCTATCTATCTATCTATATATATATATATATGTGCTTCTACGTATAAAGTCTTACAGACATGTATGTATATAAGCCTAGAAGAAAATCAAAATACTGAGCAGAAACTTCATATTCTTGTACAAATAGAATATAAAATACAAACTTATTAATGTACCATATTTAATTTCATTTCCTCTACCGTATATGATACTGACTTGAAAATAATTCCAGATTGTCTGGGTTCTTTTGTTACTGACCTCTCCACTGAGGCTGTATGTGACACAAGGCCATTTTATTGTGGAAACTTCTGCATAAGGCATGATCAAGCACCAGTCTATTTCTTTCCCAGACAAGGTTCTGCCCTTTCACACAGCCTTGTCTCGGTTTCTTTAGCCCAGGGGCAGAGAGTTCAACACGGTGGACTTTGTGATTGAAATCTGTCAATTCTTTTGTCACTGGTCTCTATTTGTTCTTCAGCTGTATGCAAAAAGTAAGATGAGGAAGATTGGCTAATTTTTATTGCCTCCACACAAAAACTACATACCTTTAAGGAAAGAGAGACAGCAAAAAAAAAAAAGTGACTGACATATGAAAATTTCAAGGTAATGATAAAGTGCCAGCACATACATCACAAAATAACACAGAATTTAGGATGTTAAAAAAAACATTAGAAATAAATGCAAGCAAACAAAAAATCAACTTGAAATTGTAATATTGGTAATTTTAATTTATTTTACTAAAATCTTAATTTATTTTCATCAGAATTGTGGTTTATTTTGAAAATAAATAACTATAATTATATCCAATTTTTAAAAAATAGGTTTTGTATATTGTGACAAATGTGCGTAGGTGGTGCAGTGGATATTGGCTCAGAATAAGAATTCAGGAAGCCACATTTGAATTCCATTTGAATTCCTTCCATTCACTTACACGCAAAAATTCTTGGGAAAGGTATTAATCTGTCTCTTCCTCCAGTTATGGGTCAAATAATAGGACAGATTGGGTTCTATAGCCTTGGCTGGTAACTAGTGTACTGCAGTAAGTAATAGTAACCTACTGCAAGATAATCTTCTGCCCAGTCAGTCATGTCTTTTTCGAGATGATCACCCAAGCATGTATCACATATGGCACTTAACTGACTGACATTATTAGTGAAAATATAGAAAGCAAAAAATTGAATACAATTATAGTTATTAATTTAAAAAAGAAGTCTCAATTATTATGCAAATAGATTAGAATATTAGTAAAATAAATAAATAAAAATTATCAACAATTTCAATTTATTTGAATATTGTTATTTTGTTATTTTACGTGGTTTAATGCAAATTTCTGAAAAAATGTAACAAACATCAAGGAATAACTATCATGGAAAAACAAAAGACACTTCAGAGATGGAAAGAATACATTGGGGAAACTCTTTGGTAACAAATCTTGAGCACTCAGTTTGAAATACCTCACTAATGATGAGACATCTCCCACTTAGCTCTATGTCAGCAAAAAATTTTTGCAGTAGAATTTGTTGAGTCAGGATCATGCATTTAGTGCAGTGGTAGAAAAAGTCTGTTGAGCATGTCTTCTTCTACTGCATGGTTGTATGGACACTATTCATGTTTGTTGAAGTCTTCATAGCTTTGCATGCTTCAGGGACCATTATTATTTTATTTTGGAAGCCAATTCTGTTTGTGGCAATATCATTTAATATAAAGAAACATTTTTCTTTGCCATGGATGATGTGATTGAAGAAAGTGCATGGCGTTTTCACTTTTTCTTTCCACACTGCAATATCTTTTGAACTTTTGTTGAGCATCAGCTTGGTTAAAAATCGATTTTGTGCTTCTAGGAATGACTTGTCAGTTCAGCCCACGTTAAGGTAGAATAGTGTTGTTTTGATTTTGTTAAGCTACTTTATTTTTCTTACAGAATGTTCATTGATTCTTTTGGTTTTTTATTTCCCATATTTCTGTTTTTTATTTATCTCCACTGGTTATGGCAGAAAGTTCTCTAGCAATGTGATAATAATTTGGTTCTTTTATTTTCTTCATTTTCCAGAATCTTTTTTGACTATTTAATCTCATTTTTCTGCTATATTAAATATGCAAACAAGGGAATACTGAAAAGTTCTAGATCTAATCCTCTTCCCAAAATCTGACAAATAATCAAACGTTTTAGAATACTGACTTCTTTGAGTCAAGAATTTTTTAGCACATCTCATAGTTTGTTTAATTTGAATCATCAAGGGAAATTATTTTAAATTGTATTATATGAATAAACTGATTTTCATCCTTTACTCCTTGAAATTGTGAATAGGGTTTTAAAATTTTCCTAAAACAAATGCAACATTTTGGTAACTGTGACAACTTCCTTTCCTTTGTAGGTTTTAGTAATGTTTATTTTTTCATTATTCCGCCTATCTACACAAACTCATTGGCTCGGTTGCTCAGCGTCACCCCCTGTTTTTTTGCCTTCAGTACGTTCTATGAGTATCAAATTTTACAAGCCCTCTTTCCTGAGAAATTTAATCTCTCTTTTTTCTTATTCTCAGAACAAGTGTTACTTTTTTTACACATTTGCGTTAAAACTTCTTCATTGCATACATGTTCTATCTATGGTATTCTCAGTAGCCTTATAATTATATAACACTGCAAAAAGAAGATTCAAGCTGACCAGTGCTACCTGATAAACTAAAGTATGCTGCAGCAACTAGTAAAGAAATGACTTAAATGTTCAGTGAACATAAATTTTCATCTTCATCTTTGACAAAAACCTATTTTCATCTAACAAACTTTCTTGCAAATTCTTTTCTCTTCTAATCAACTTATCAATTTTGACAAAATATTCCTTTATTTTAAATGAAATCTTCTGTGTTATGAATTAACTTACTGATCATTCCATTGTTTTAGGTGCCATGTCCTTTCAGGACATAGGTGGTCATGAACCTCCACTTGCCTCTATCCCTTTTTGCTCTTAATATTTTTCCTCTTGGTATCTCTCCCAAACTTCACTCAGCCATCCACCTGCTCAAGCCCATCAAGTAGGACTTGCACTATTTTTCCCTGTATCTCTTTCTCTCTATCTGTCCTGTGTGTATTAGGCTCTTCTAACCTTCTTTCCTCATTACTTGTCTCAGAAACCATAGCTGTCTCTTCCTGATGCCAAGTATAAATTTCCTTTCCTCTCCAAAACCTTGTAGTGGCTCACATGTTTGGTACATGGTATTCTCAGCATCTTGTCATTAAATGTTTTTATTTTATTTGTTAAATAAATCTATGCTTTTTTCATGCTCAAGTGTATACACCTTGTTTGTGTTAGTTGTGATAAACAGAAGGGCATGATATAAATAAAGACTTAAGTTTCTCTCAGTTTGTGAGAGATGACATTTTCGTTACTATCTGATATAACTAGGTTGGGTTGGGTCATTGTGTTGGGTCAAAAAGTTTTCTCAGCAGAATCCATCTTGCACATTTATAAATCTACTATTTGTCCTTGCATTGAATACTGTTGCCATACATGGTTGCTGCATAAAACAGTGTTTATCAAAATGCACTTCAAAAGTTTAGATGACTTACACTTGCATCAGACACTGGGTTTCAGAATCAGTATTTAGCATCAAAATGCAGGGTAGAATGAGATTTTATTTTTTCTTTTATTAAAAGAAGAAACTAATGATGCTATATTCTGTTTTTGCACAAGAGTTAGCATTTTTTTTCATTGCCTCTTTTTATACCTGATATTGTTTACATGAGATTTGCACTTCTTTTTCTATTGATTGCATTTACAAATGTGCTGTCAGAAATAGAAATACCAAATCAAAGTTTACCAGAAAATACTTTTGTAATGTTTTTATGCAATTTAAAAGTTATTCCTTTAGTTTTCTGCCATAATTGTTGGTGCTATATTGTTTCAAGTTTGAGGTAATTACTAGATGTTGCCATTTGGCCAGAAACATATTTGAACATTTCACTCACTTCAATAAAAAACAGATTAAAACTTACATTTCTACAAATGTTACTACAGATTTTAAATGATTTAGATAAGAAGATCATTATTTTGCAATATTATTTAAGTTATATTTTTATCTGATGAAACTGTTATATCCATAAAAACATGGAGCTTTGTACCCTCAAAAAATTGAGTGTCAAAAGGGCAGTTTTTCCATTGACATTAATATTGTTTTAATCACCTTCACTCTTGAAAGGTTGGAAAGTTTTTTATTTCAAAAAGTGATGATTACAATTGTAATAAAACCTAATCATATGAAACTGTATTTATACATTTTCTTTGCTCTTAAAAATTGTCAACAAAACTACTAAACACTGTTTTATTGTATCATTTAAAAAGGGTCAACCAATAATAATGACATTTATTTGAATGTCTTTGTCTTAATACTCAAAATAAGTTAATTCAACTCATAAATGGAATTTTATATATTTATATGAAGAACACAAAGTCTGATCAAAAAATATCAGGACTAGTACTATAAAAAGAAAACTACAATAAATATCAATTCAGTATTTAATCTCCTTTGAAGCAGTCTCTTGCTGAAGCTACACAGCATTCTTGTAAGTACGTTTTTGGGATAGTGAGCAGCTGACTCATTGCATTCTCTTGGTTTTTCTCTATATCTTGAAATCTTCTTTCTTTCATTTGGGATTTGAGTTTTAGAAAGAGGAAAAATTTGCAAAGTGTTAGATTTAGAGAATATGGTGGTTGTTGGACCTGGGGAATGTTGTGTCTTGTTAAAAACTGCTGCACATGCTGTGCCAAATGGGCAGGTGTATTGTCATGGTGGAATTGCCACTTACCAAACATGCAATTCTTTTCTGACAAGCAGTATCCACAAGTGCTGAAACATGTCACAGTATTAGACAGTAGTCTTGTCAACTGTCTGACCAGGTGGCACATATTTATGTTGAACAATGCCCTTGTAGTTGAAGAAAACTGTCAACACTGTCTTCACATTCTTTTAACTCATTCATGCTTTCTTCAGCCTCAGAGAGGTGGAGGATCTTCCACTGTAAAGACTGAGCCTTGATTTCAAGATCATAGTCATAGACTCATGGTTTGTCACTTGTTATGACTGCAATTCAAAATGTTTTCTGTGATGTAGTGAGATGACCAGGCTCTACACATTTTCCTTCTAAGTACTGCTATAAACAACAGATGTGAACTTTTAACTTACTGTGCTTGTGCAATAGAGTTCAAGATAATTCTTTGCTGAATGAATTTACTCTGTGTACCTTAGCTCTGTTACCATAACAACAACACAGTACTTTTTGATAAAACCTTGTATATCTATGTGATTATCTATGTGATTATCTATGTGATTATCTATAGTGGAAATGTTGTTATGGTTACATAAGTTATTTTTTACTAAGAGACAGTGTGATGCATGTGTATGTGGGGGAGGGGGAATGATGTTCTTTGTGGTTTTTGTAATTTTGTATCTAAATCTTTGTTTTCTCATAAATCCCTAGGCAGTTTTAACTGTTATTCACTGTTATCCCAAGGCAGTTTTCGCTCTTATTCCTTAGGCTAGACAACAGAAGAATTGAGAAACCTGGGTCACCAAACAGCAGATGACAAGGCATAAAGCCTTAAAGGAGATGATGACAGCAAGCTCTATGTTAAAATTTGGAGGAGGGGACTAATTAGTATCAAAGATTGTGTTGATTGTTGATGACAGCAGAGAAAAACTATTTGCAAAATCCACACTACACATTAAAACAAAATGAACAGAAAAGAAGGAAACACACAAAACAAGAATTCAAATATGGAAATAAAAAAATCCATGGGCACTGGAAGATCAATGGAAGAATGGCCACTTTGGAATCCAGATCAATGAAATGACAGATAATCTGATATGGACAAAGCTACAAGAGGGACACACACACACACACACACACACACACACACACACACACACACAGAGTGAGTGGGTGTTCTTCTTTAGTGAATCTCTTCAGATGAAAAAAAAAAGTCATTTTATGAATCTTGGAATATATTGAAAACAGAAGAATAGAAGCATCAGCATATCTGGGTGGAGAAGATGATCTACTGGGAACTGTAAAAGCAATTACATTTTGACCATGTAGGCAAATGATGTAGGCATAAGCAAGAATCTTTCCAACTGAATGAAGCACAAAAATCATCTTGGACTTTGATATTAAAAAGCACCATTCAATCTGAACCCTATCTCATGCTGTTTTTCATAATTGCCATGAAGTGGAAAGACTATATTAAAACCATTGTTTGGTCAACTGCTAAGAAACTTGGTTCACTGTGTTGTGCTAGACAATTTTTCTTTCCAAAATCTATCTTACATGTCTATAAATCTAACATTCATCCATGCTTAAAATATTATTGCCATATTTCATCTGGTGTTCCTTCTATATATCTAGAGATCTTTGATAAAATAGAAAGAAGAATCAGCATTGCAGTTTCAGTTACCATAAAGTTGCCTCCCTGTGCCTTTATATAAAAACTTCCATGGTAATTGTTCAGATAAGCTTTTTGCTATTGTCATTCCAGTTGAATTTCTTGCATTTACTAACACACAAATACCCTTGGGAAAGGTATTAATCCCTTTCTTCCCTCCAGTTATTGGTCAAATAATAGGGCAGATTGGGTTCTATAGTCTTAGCTGGCAACCAGTCTATCGCAGAAAGCAATGGTAACCTACCGTGAGATAATCTTCTGCCCAGTCAGTCATGTCTCAAAATTGACATGACCACCCTGCTTATCACATATGGCACTTAATTGACTGACTAATCTGGTGATGAGTTCCCTTTAATTTATAGCTGAGTTGGCTAGATGAAATCAGGTTTCTATGCTAACAGATTCTTTTCTTGCATTTCTCACTTTTGGACCTCCCTTCCAACTCTTTGCTTTCCAGCCAACTTAAATGTTTAAAAATTTAAACACAATGTCAGTTGCTATCTACTCTTCTCTGAACTACTTTTCCTTTTTTCTACCTCCATAGTAATATTTCTGTTTTTTAATTCTTCTACATTTCTTGTGTCTTAGTGGCTTTATTGCTTTGCTTGGAGTGAAGTTAATTAAACAAAATTAAAGAAAAAAAGTAAATGTGCCAGAATGTTGATTTTACACTTCTGGGAGAAAACAGTAAATCTGAAAAAAAAATAATTGAAAAGACAGATAAGTATTTTCAGCTTTGCCATGAAACAGAAGATATTGAGGATCATTAAGTGGTCAGTGGTGCATAAGTAAATTAAATGAATTCAACTGGGATTTGATTTCTGATTTCTCATTCTGAATTGATATCCATTGCACTAAACAATGTAAATTAAATAAATAATTGCAATACATCATCTCAAAAATATAGAAAAATTATAAATAAATAGTGTAAATAAATGATCTAATGTTAAAATGTTTATTATTTTTGCAGTAAATTCTCAAGAACAAAATGCATAAATTCAATTTCATCATGTGTTTCTGTTTTATTACAATTCTAACCATCACTTTTTAAAACAATAAACAATGCTGAAAACAGAAGGTAAATAAAATAAAACCTGTGTCATGGAAAAAAAAAATTAATGTCCATGTTTTCCTATGTTTATGTCATTTTTAATGAGAATTATGATCATTAATCTTATTATCATCATCATTATCATCATACCTGAAAACATTGTTATGATAATGATGACAAAAATAATAAAAGAAAAAAATTTTGAGATTATTAAATAATGAACAATTCATTTAATTACAACTTCTACCCTAAAGTGATATTGTCCGTTTTCCAAATTTACATTAGTAAATTAATTATGTTTTATTAGTGAAACTATCATTTAGCTAAAACAATAAAGGCTCTTTCCCAAAGCTGAGATAAATTGCAGAGTAATTTCTTTGCTCCAAAAACACCCAGGGGGAATGAATCATCTTTAAACTGATAAATGCCAACAAACTGATATGGAACGAATAATTTTCCTTTCAGTGTTCAGTGATGATAGCAAATGGCTTAAAGTGTTCGGCTAAAGATTACAAGATAAATGCTTCATTCCTTTGTACTGATTTCATGTGAAAGTTTTGATTTTTGCATTTTACAATTATTAAACTAGAAGTAATTTTTCTTAATGTTTTCTGTGCTCTGTACTTGATTCCACTTTAAAAATAGAATAATTTTCTTGTTTGATTCAAGTGAACTCAAATAATATTAACTAATTTCTTCCATTCTTTTTTATTAATGTCCTATGAAAGATTGAATTTACTAGTCATTCTGCTTTTCAATTATTTTTATATTTACCTGATTTTCCATCTAAAATGGAATCCCTGTTGAGTGACATGCATATAACTCTGCCCATTGTTCCTGCTAGCATCTCTAAACTAGAGTACCACAAGTCATTCCATGCTGACAACATCCCTGCTATTGTCATATTGAAATGTGATCCTGAACTGACTCCTCTTCTCTCCAAACTCTACAACAAATGCCTTTCTGCTTCTTAGTTTAGAACATGCTGGAAATCATCTTTTGTAGTTTTTACCTTTAAGAACTCTGGTGAAATTTCTGATCCTTCAAATTATCATCCTACTAATTTTTTTACTACTCTTTAGCAAAATAATCAATTTTGAATTGTTTTTAATCTCACTTTGCAGAGCCTTCTTTCAGATAATCAATATGGCTTTCACTTCTCTATGTTAACCATTAAAGTGTTAATAGTTAGTACTAAATTTTCTATCAAGCTTTTGATAAGAACAGCAGCTTTGGATTTAGATATCTTGAAAGCATTTGACAGAGTTTGGTATGCAGGCCTTCTTCATAAGCTGAAGTTCTATGGTGTTACTGGTAGAATCTTTGACGTCATCTGATCTTTCTTAGCAAATAGTGTAATGAGGCTTGTGTTGATGGTCATTCTTCTAGATCATTTCATACTAGAGCTCTATCTTTGGACTTACTTCGTTTTTTATCTTCATTAATGACTTATCTAATACAAATTACATAAATGATACAATTATTTACTCCCATTTTAATAGCGAGTCTGATACACCATAAAGTAAAACTGTCAACTAATTTTGAAATGACTTTTAAATAGTTGTTAACTGAGGTAATAAATAACATGTAACTTTTAATGCCTATCAACCATAACTACAATTTTTAATCATCATAGAAAACTATTCAGGTTCTGCTCAGTAAACTAGTTATGTTGTGATGCAAGTCTGATGTTACTTTATCGGTTTTTAAAAACCATATGATCATGATGTAGTGCACAATCTGAGAATTTCAGTGCATTTTAGAAAGCCTGTTCTAGAATATAAGTGATTTTGTTGTTTTGACTTAAAATTGATAATTTATAAAATATAAAATCTTTGTTTAAAATTTGTTTTTTGAGAATTTTTGTTATTCACAAGTAGTTGTCTTATTGTGATGTTTATGTTTTTGTATCATGTGTTATCATATATTACTTTCATTGTAATTATGAGGCTAGTCTACAGGAGTGAGTTGTGAATATATATCCTACATGAAATGCTTATTTTTTGTAATTTTCAGAGATTCAATAGGCAAAAAGCCAAGTGAATTTGTAAATAATACTGGGTTAATACGGGTAATTTGGTTTTAATGTGATACAGAAACAATTAAAAAATGATAATTATAAAAAAAACATTTAAATAGAGATTTAGAAAATATTGCAAAACAGAACAAAATATTGTTGATATAAAGTGCCAATTGCCTTTACAAAAGCTTGTTTAAATCAAAATTTGCTTCATAGATACACCCAGTATGTATATATATATATATATATATATATATATATATATATATATATATAACCAAAGAGCCTTTGCACAATTAAAATGATATACCCCAGTGATCATAATAAAGGGTTCGGTTCAAAATTTCTAGCACCTGACAAAGGCTGGAGTGTACAACAGACAAAACATTGTACAAATGGCAACAAAGATGAGGACAATAGTTTTAAATAATGCATATGTATATATATATATATATATATATATATATATATATTTGGTTGAAAAATAACTTCCTATTTTATATATGAGTGGCCAGCCAGGAGTCCTGACCTTACACCCTGTGACATTTTTCTTTGGCCTTTTTTTTTTCATTCCAAGCAAGGCAGTACTACTACTGGCATGCAGGGAGCTGCATAAGAGGAGAACAAAGAGAAAGAGGAATCAGTTACAGGGGATGTCAGAGAATGGTTTACAAAAGGAAGGGAATACTGGTGGGAAGAGAGTTGTGTGAGAGTAGAGTGAAAAGGGAGAACAACAGGATACAGGGGGTGTTGGGGAAAGGATAACAAAAAGAAGGGAGTCAAGCAATAGGAGATGGAAACTGACATTGGATTTAAACTCTTGGATATTATAGCTTTCAGGAAAGTAAGTATTCAAAAGGGCATATCACAAGGGGGGAAGTGTGAAAAAAGAATCTGTTACAGTAGAAGTAGCAGCTGCATATGGTTGTTTTGATTGTAAAAGGGTGGGATCTTGTTACCAGTCTGGTTTCTTGAGTAGATTCTTGTAGAGGGATCACCAGGGAGCTAAGCTTGTCAGAGCAGAAGTCATGAAAATATCTGTAGAAGAGATAAAGGGAAGCCACATCTCATTGGTGAGAAAATGGCTGGAGTCAAGCAGCCAGGTCAGGATCGATTACATTGCAGATTCTCCTCTGGATCCTGTCAAAAACCTGATATGAATAGCAGGAGTGCCAGATCAGATATAGCAGCAGTATTTAATGGATTTTTTTTAATCATTTTACCCCAAGCAAGGCAGTTTTACTGTGACTGGTGCACAGGGAGTTGCATAAAAGGAAAGTGATGAGAAATAGGGACAGGTTTTAGGAGGTGTCAGGAAGAGGGTAATAGAAGGATGAGGATACTGGTGTGATGGGAGTGGAGTGGATGGAGAAAAGAGCATGAGAGAAAGGATGCAAGTCAGTGAGATAGGAGATGACTATTGAGCTTACATTTAAACTCTTGAAGAAGGTAGCTGTTGGGGAAGCAAGTATACAGAAGGGAATTCCACAGGTTGGAAGTGTGAGAAAAGAAGCTGATGGAGTTGAAGTTGCAGTTACATTTTATTGATTTTGCTGTAAAAGGGTGGGACCTAGTTGCTAGTCTAGTAGCATGAGTAAATTCATACATGGGGGGGGGCATCAGTGAATTAAATTCACTGGAGCAGAAGCCATGAAAGTATTTGTAAAAGAGACACAGGGAAGCCACATTATGGTGGTGAGAGAGTGACTACAGCTGAGCTGCCAAGTCTGGATTGATCACGTTACAGATTCTTGTTGTCAAGAAACCTGAGGTGATAGCAGAGCTACCCGACTAGATGTAGCTGTAGTATTCAATACATGGGCAGATGGTAGATTTGTTTATGTGCAGGATTGATTCAGATGGGAATGACTTCCTGGCCCTATACAGTGAACTGACCTTCTTAGCAATGGATTTAGCTATGGATTCAATATAGTCATCCAACTTAAGGTCTGCTGAGAGAGTTAGGCCAAGGAGGCACAGTGTTTTACTTTCAGGGAAGCAAGCCTGATCCATGCTAATTGGGGGGTATGGATGATTGTCTGTGATAGTTAACAGATAGCAGCTTCATTTTGGAAGCATTAAAATTTACAAGCCTTTTCTTACCCTAGTCCACCACAGATTGGAGGTCCTTTTCAAGCTCAGCAGCAAGGTTTTCTTTGTCAGCCTCAGCAGATTTTTGACTGAGGCAAGAGTAAACGGTGGTGTTGTCAGTGTATATGCCTACTTGGGATCTGATTACATTGGGGAAATCATTAATGAAGATCAGGAAAGGCGTAGGACCTAGAATAGAGATTTGACCGACACCTGCATTCATATGGTAGTATCCGGAGGCATGTCCATGTAATACTACCTTCATTGTACAATTTGAAAGGAATGACTGGATAAGGTCAAACAATTGTCCAGTTATACCATAGCCCCACAGTTTGTGGAGAAAGCCAGCATGCCAGACTCTGTCAAACACTTTGGAAATATCCAGGGCAACAGTTCAAGCTTTGCCATTCTTGTTGAGAGCCTGGTATATGAACTCATTGATGGTCGTTAGTATATTAGCAGTAGACCTGGTGAAGCGGAAACCATACTGTTTGTCAGAGAAGAGACTGTGGGCTGTGAGATGCTGAACCACCTTGATGTTAATAATGGCTTCGTACACACTTTGCAAAAAATTGATAGGAGGCTGATAGGGCGATAATTTGTGGGGTCCGAGGGTTCTCCAGTATTCTTAAATATAGGAACCACAGAAGAGGACTTCCAGCAGGCAGAAAAGCAAGAAACAGATAGACCGTAGTTAGAGAGTTTGGAAAGGACAGAGGAGAGTTTAGGAGCACATTTCTTCAGGACTATGATTGAGATTTCGTCACCTCCACTCACTTTATGGGGGTCAAGCTTTGAAATTATGTTAGAGACCAGCAAGAGTGTAATGTGGACGTCATTCAGATGGGATGCTGGGTGCAGATACTCCAGACAAACTCACCACCCATACAATGTAAAGAAAGGGATCATCTGCTGCCTGCAACATTGAGCAAAAGTTATAAGCGACAGCCCAGAGTCATACAAACAGGAAATGGTCAGTATAAGCAGTACCCTAGGATAAAACATTTATCCAGGGTACATGTCAACAACTCCAACATACATGAAAGAGAGAGTGCATGAGGATAACAACTCAGAAAAAACCTCGGTCTGTCTACCATTTATGAAGGGTTTATTGGAAAAAATAAAAGGATCTGTAGTCCATATAACATCAGGATGTTCTTCAGAAGTGGTTCTACACTTTGCAGGTACCTCTCCCAAGTAAGACCTCCAACAGAGGTTTACATGACTAACAACTGTGTGTACACCATTCTATGTAGCTGTGGAAAGAAATATAAAGGAGAAACAGGCTGCTCTCTTAAAGTATGGCTACAAGAATATCTCAAGGGCATAACATGAGGGGAGATAGAAAAAACAGGTGTAGCTAACAACATATGGAGGGAGAAAGGGGATCACCACTCCCTATGGAATGAAGTTGAAATAACAGAGAACGCCACTGGAAACTATGTAAATTTAAGGAATCAGCACATATGCTAAGCTTCAAAAATCTCCTAAGCCGACCAAGTATAGAGATGAACACAATATGAGAACCAGTAGTATGGAGTGCCAGAGAAAATCATTAGTGTCAAAAATTGCAATATGAACTATGAAAAAAAAATTGCAAGAGGAAACCATTAACATAAAAAAATAGCAATATTAACTCTGGTAAAAAAGGGTTACTGAACATAGGTTTATAAGTCCCAAAAATTCAGCTGTTCTTGTCCTTAAGGCTCAGTGTATATAGATGTTGGTTAGTTCCTGTGACTTGACCCAAAAAGTTGTGAGTTCAGTACCAGGCTACAGCAGTGGTGAACTGACAGTGTTAGAGAGTTTGGCAATCCCTTTTGGTTAGTTAAATTTTAACAAAGGGATTTGTCAAAACTTGTGCTCTAATATAAAATCAACTTACAGTTAAAATTATTTACCTATTTGAAGTATTATACGGCTCCACTAAATACCTCATTCACATAAAATAATCCTCTCCAAAAGTTAATGAATATCCATCTTTAATCCACAAAATAAAATAATGAATATTATATTAATAAAATAAAATAGACCCATACAACACTAAAAAGTCACTCTATTTCATCCACTCATAGATAGTAGTAAAATAAAAAGTGTCTACCCTTTTTTAAAAAAAGCCTAACACCCCAATATAAGAATTATCTAGACAAAACTAAAAAGTGACCTGTCCAAAACTAAGCTACCCCACCCCGTTCTTCTAACCCAAAGCTGTATCTCTATGATTACAAACTGCCAACGAACTGGCTTAGACATACTAAATTCCCATCCCACACATCACTTACATATCACATTCCCAAGAATGAATTGTTTTTTTTTTTTAATCATATCACCCCGAGCAAGGGGGTAATGCCACTGATGTGCAAGGGGCTATGCAAGAGTAAAAAGAATTGGAAAAGAGAAAGCCGGAAACCACATCCTAAACAGGGAACAAGGGATGAGTCTCTACACCTGTACAATAGATGTGGGTGGAGTGTGAACCGAGTGATAGTTTAGTCTATCTACTCCAATTGAAAAAAAAAATAAAATAAAATAAAAAAATAAAAAATAAGAAAAAGAAAAGTGAAAAGATTGGAAAAGAGAAAGCTGGAAACCACATCCTACACATGGAAAACAAGAGATGAGCCTCTACACCTGTACAATAGACATGGGTGGAGTGTGAACCGGGCGATAGTTTAGTCTATCTACTCCAATTGAAAAAAAAAAACAAAGAAAAAGTAGGGGTGTTGAGTTAACTAAGTTTTAACTTACTTAAAGTCCAGTAAATAAATTTCTTTGAAAAAAATACAAGAAAAAAAAAGCACTCGTTCAAATAACTATGAAACTTTTAAAATTAGCCACAACAAAAAATTAAAATAAAATCAAAGCAAAATCATGACTTACTATTAAAGTTATTCCCAACCCAATTTTCATTTTCACTTATCCACTTATCACCAGAAGAAGGGCACTTGTGCTCTGAAACATGAGGATTTTTGTGTAGTGATACTATGCTTTTATAAAACCATTGTAACAACCATTACACTATATATATATATATATATATATATATATATATATATATATATATATACTAAAACTACAGTGCATATCAATTTGGCATTTAATCTCATTTAAAGTAGTCTACTTCTGAAGTCATAAACTTTATCCATTTACATTGATGGTAGTATTCCTGTAAATTCCTTCTTTTGGAGATTGTGAGCAGCTGCCTCACTATATTCTCTTGTATTTATGATGTCTTGAAATCTTTTTCCTTTCAAGTGACATTGCAAGGGGTGAAACCTGTGAAATATAGTGGCTTGGGGAGAGGACAATCTTGGCCAAAAACTGCTATGCAAACCATGTTCATGGTTTTGAACCAGATTTCCTTCCAAGCACTGGTATAAACAACAGAAGTGAATGAGAACATTACAACATAGTGTGAATGTAGAGTTCAAAGTCAATATGTGCCAAGCAGCTACACTCTGTATACATTTGCTCCATTATCATAGCATTAGTCCAGATACTTTGATCAGACCATTAAGAAAAACCTTTATTCATCTAATTACAACTGTTTTCAAAATTTTTTATCAAGCTGGAATAAAAATATAAATTAAAAATTAAAAATTATGTTGTGCCAAAGTAATTGACCCTGACATTCACACTGTATTTTTGTTCTTCATGGTTGCAAAGTGTGAATCTTTTTTGTGTCCATGTAAAAATCAAAATGACACATGTTCATTTTTTTGGCAAGCTGTATATACTGCAGTCAACCAATATGACTCATTGTGTATCCAAAATGGTGCAGTTAAAGACTAAATTTATAAAGAAAATATGCCAAAATCCAAAGAAGTTCCTGAAGCTCTAAAAATTTTCTTTATATTTTTAATCAAGTAAATCATCAAGTTAAAAAATATTGAAGAAGTTTTTGTTTTTAATTATTTTTATTGAAATAAATCATAACGTAATCTATTTTTTTAATAAAACTAGTCAACATTCTATAAAATACTTTTATAAAATATAATTCAATGATTTACAGTTTACTTTATTAAAAATAATTAAAAACAAAAAACTGGTTTTCTACTCTTAGGAGTTGATCCCACAAAGCAGTGGTTTACAAGGAAAGAATCAGTTTGAGTGAAATTTACTTTGTGCTGATAGAATACAGAGAGAATGTGGGTGGTTTGTTACAGTGTGAATGATATGCTGGGTCTTTGTCTTGAAGATTAAGCCTGGTGGAACCAAGGAATGTAGTTTGTCCAGGCATTTCTGTGAAAATAACAGCAGAGCAGTGAGAGGCTTGCTATATTTTACCTTCAAAAATGAGGTTGGAAGGTGGAAAATAATTTGTCATCCATTGCAGACATTTTTGGACTGGAAAGTGATGAATAGGCAGTTCCTGTCCATAAACAGTACTCCATTTCAGATCTGTTGTATCTCTTGTATAGGTAGAGGGTAGCACATGGACTCAGATACTCACTGGAGTGGTGCAGGGAGCCTGTCCATCTTCACAATACAGGAAAATACTTGTCGACAACACCAATATCCTACACCATGAAAATAATAAACAAAAACTACAATTTCTCAATGCTTTCTATATAAAAAGCAACTAACACTGAAAAGAAAAACTACAATAAAATAGCAATGCTGAAAATGCAATTAAGTATGAACACTTAACACTATTTTGCAATTTACCATTTTTGGTTATCTCTCTTGGGCAAAATATTACAACCACAAAGGTTAATTTTAAAGTAATTCTAGCAAAGCACATGCTCACATGTTTGCAAAATCACTGTCACAATGATCAGTTACATTAAGTTTGACTTTGCAGTTCACCCCTGAGGATGATTTTAAATAAGATTGAAAGTACTTGCATTAACAAAACATATGGTGTCCTTCTTGATGAATTTCAACTTAACATCAAGAAGATAATTATAATTAGAGAGCTAGAAAAGATTATTATAAAAATAGACATAATATGTCTATATTATTTACTGAAACATGCTTGAACACACACACACACACACATATATATATATATTAAACTGATAGATAAACACTTTCCAAAAAGCTCAGATCTAAACAAAATTTTCAATAGAAATACAGTTAAGCTAAGTTATAGCTGTACTAGTAATTTAGAAAGTTTCATGAAAAAACAAAACGCCTGAAATTTAAATGGCATTGTACACAACAAGATCACTGATAAAGAATGCAACTGCAGGGAAAAAAATGATTGCCCACTTCAAGGACTTTGTAATACAAAAGAAGTCATTTACAAGGCAAAAGTACATGACTTAAATGGTAAAAAAATATATTTTGGATCAACCAAAGACACCTTTAAGACCAGGTGGTTCAATCACAAGTCTACATTTAAAATAGAAAACTTAAAAAACTGTACAAAATTGGTGATCCATGTCTGGAAATTGAAATTAAAATATGGAAAAACCCAAACATAATGTGGAATATAGTGAAAACAGCCAAGCTTTACAATGATGGTAAAATATGTAGACTGTGCCAGGAAGAAAAGCTAGCGATTATTCTATTCACAAACAAAAATGAACTATTGAATGAAAGAACAGAAATTATGACTAAGTGTAAGCATACTAAAAAATACCTTTTAGGTTCATACAACCATGAATGAAAACGTTATAATTTCTTGTAATTTTAAAAATTGCATGTTCAAAAATTCCCCATCATGTGAGCATTCAAAAAAAATCACTGTGAATCATCAAACTTTTAATAACCTGTATCCAGCTGTAATTTTTGCAATTTTTTTCCTTCTAAGTGTTTTTGATTTGAGGTTGTTATATTCTTTACTTTGGTCTTGTGGTAACCACTTATTTATCTCCAGGTGGCTACTGGAACCCTGTGACTCAGTATGACCTTTCATTAAGTGGAACTTCTTGTTGATATCTTTATTAATATAACAATTAGTGGATTTAAACTTTTTGTTGATATTTTCGTTAGTGCTTTTACCATCACATCAATGTGACGAAGTACTGTACAGCTATCCTTGGGATTATTTGAGCTTGTATTATATTTTCAATCTTGTAATAATTGTCTATTTTTCAGTTACCTGCATCATCTCAGGAAGCCTTCATTTAGGTCAAACTTAGTATGATACAATGTGTTTCCTTCTTTTTAATAATAAATTGACTCATAGATAAAAGCATAGTTCTTATTTTTATTAAAATTCAACACTGACTGATAACTGAGCAACAAATACTCTTCTTTTCAAATGTAGACAATTGCCATTTTTTTGGTGTGCATCTAAAATAACAGTTATTGGTGCAGGAAGAAGAATTGGAAATTCAAAGTCAAGGCTTTTCTGTTGTATTCACTTTCAAGCAAATACTGGGAAATACATGAATCTGTCTTTTTTCCTTGAACTAAGGATAAAATATTGAGGCAGACTGGGCTCTCTAGACTTGGTTGGCAACCATTCTGAAAGAAGAAAAACTCCAAATCCCAAACTGAGGAGAAAGAAAACACAGAATCTAAAACTGTAAAGGAAAAAAACAGCCAAACACCAACTGTGGGGAAGGGAAGATGTGAATCCAAAACTGTGGAAAAGGAAATAAAAAACCATTCTACTATCTTTCCCAAGAATACATGACAATTCACTAACAATGAAAAAATTTATTTGTAGAGAACTATGACTGCATATTCTAAATAGACACCTAATATTTTAAAGTTCCTGGAATAGGAGGTACTATGAAGTGACTGTGAAGTTATTTATATTAGAGCATCTTATGTTAACATTTAATAAATATATTTTTATTAAAAGTTCATATGTAAAATACGGATGATTATTTACTTATGTCTTGGCATATAAGTATTTATCAGTCTATTCACTCAATCTTTTTCTGTCTGCTTTCTGACTGAAACAATAACAAGATTGCATCTTAATTAATACTTTATCTGCCAGCTTGTTAATTCTGTTTTAGTATCTTTTAGTTTGTAATATTATTCAGGCATCTGTCTCCTTGTCTGTTTGTGCACTTCACTCAGAACTTTTCCTTCAGTCAATTCACCTCTCTAAATGCTACTTATTACCTCTTGGAATCTGCAGATATATAATTACACTATTATTAAAGGGATTGTCACCTTGTAATTAAATTGCTGTTAATAAAGTCTTGAAGTCAGCCTTGATAAATTGGTCTCGGACAAACCTCACCTTTCAAGAAACAAAACTTTTCTTCATTGTATGGCTTATCAGTCTTTTCTATTGTGATTGCTCAAAATCGTTAATAAAAAGTTTTAAAAAACTGCTTGTAGGTAGATTAACAAAACAAGAAAGAGAATAACATAAAAGAATACATACATCCAAGATCTGTTATTTCTTCAAATTGAACAAGATAACAACACACCAATATCTATATTATCCAATATATCAATAATAATAATTATAATAATGCCAAAATTTGTAAAAAAAGTCACAAAAGATTTATGCAAAAATTTGCAAACAACTTACAGGCAATAGAATGCAGTTCACTATGGTAGATGTTGATGGTCTGTATCTGTCTAAGAGCAGTGCTACTTGAGAACACGATTCAACTTAGACTTGCAGAGAGTGGATATTACAACTTATAGTGGAGCATGAAAAAATTTTTAAATTCACTCTGTATCAAAAGAAGACCATAAATATATAAAGGAATTTGGGTTAAATTTTGAAAATAGCACAATTGTCAATACAACTGTCACAAAATTAAAATAAAAACTGAAACAAGAAATGAAGCATCAAGACCAAAAGCAAACAAAAGAAACCTGGAGTCAGAGCCTCTACATATCCAGTTAATTCTCCAAAGCCAAAATGTTAGACTGAAGGGTTTGTTCTAGCAGCATAGAACCAGAACCTGCTTACATGCAGCTACAAAACTTATATTTGAAATCATCTTTTGAACCCAAAATGTAAGTTTTTTTTACCAATATATTGAAAGTATTGATCATCTCATCTCAGGATGCTCAATGTTCACATTTAATGAGTACAAAAACTGTCATAGTATCTGCATTGAAAAATCTGTTATCATTATGGGATAAAAACAGTTTCAAACTGGTATGAACATGATCTTGAATCTGTAGCTGAGGGGACAGATGGTATCATCCACTAAGATTTTATCAACACAATTTGAAAAATACAAGCAAATCACTCGTACATTATTATAAAAAAAGAGAAAAGAAAAGTTTGGGAACTGATGGACATGAGCAGACTAAATGACAAAAATATCATTGTGAAGTTTTTGAAAAACTAAGCAAATACAAAGATCTGGAGATTAAATTAGAAACAAATGTGCACTTAAAGAACTAAAACTGTTCCTGTTGTGGAAAGATTTATTGGTTTGATAAAGAAAGGAACTGTTCTAGAGTGGCTGATACCCCTTCAGCACTCTCAATGATGAAATGGCCCATGGAAGGAAATGGTTTGTTTAATTAAAGAATAATAGCATTTCAGGCATAATATTTGAGTGTCATTCAAGTAATAGTTGGACTGATGACTTTGACAACTATTGCAATCTAACTTCTGCTCTCTGTGTTGTAAGTTCTGTCTTGTTTGTTATTGTAACTATTGCACTGTTCTGTCTATATCCGCTTAGCACTGGTTATTGTGCTGAATAATACTGCAGCACTCTTTCTCTGTATATTGTATTCACCTATACAACAGGAACTAAAAACAAATCAACAAAATCTAACACGCACAGTGCATATTCCCTGAAGATCCTTGTCCATCTTCATATTTTTGTTAATAGCTGTTTTTTATTTAAGCAAAGACAACAAAAATTCACATAATTTATTCAGCCCAGGCCACTGGTCATGACCTTTTATGTGAATATGAAACAAATGCAGGTCAAAAAATATTTTAGAATAATAACAACACAAATCAATAACACCTAACAAAACATGTAAAATTACTAGTATTTAACAAAGTTAAAGGCAAACAGATTTTCTTAAGAAAGTGCTCAATAAGATAACTAGAGCAAAGATAGTTAACAAATAAAGAAATATTCAAAGGTCTTATCTTGTTACTGACTTTAATTTTTGTGTATACATTACTTGTTTGGCTTAGATTAAGATTTGCTTTGTCAGTTAAGTGCCATACATGATACACACTTGGGTGATCATGTCTCAAAAGAGACCTGACTGACTGGGCAGAAGATTTTCTCACAGTAGGTTGCCATTAATTTCTGCAGTAAACTGGTTGCCAGCCAAAACTGTAGAACTCACGCTGTCCTGCTATTTCACCCATAGCTGGAGGGAGCAATGAAGGATTAATAAAGTTATCAGTGATAAAATTCTGACTTCAAATTTCTGGTTATCTCCCTTTAATCCACTGACTACTTTTTTTTAATTTTAAATGTATTTTTTTTTTCACATGAATTTTGGTTAGGTGCAAGCAAATTTTAATTTTGAAAATGTGACCCAGAGAAAAAAAAATGTGGAAACACTGATCTAGATACACCAGACATCAGAATTTAAATTTAAAAAACTGAGTGTCCATCTGTTGTTAAGATTTTTTTATGTAACTGGCTTTTGTTGTATATAAGTTTGATGGTGACAATAAAACTAATATTAGTCTGAAGAAATTCCTTCCAGGCATGATACAAATCACTTGGGAATTTTCCCAATTTGCCATTCAATTTAAAATACATTGTACAAAAATTGTTGTTGTGAATATATTTGCCTAACACTTATAAATGTACCTATCTAAAATAAAAACCCAGTGGCAACAAAAATTTTAAATCTTTTTCTCCATAACATAGAGTTATAAGGAACTAGCCTTATATATATATATATATATATATATATATATATATATTCAGAAATTATAACAGGGATGTGTTATAATATCGCTACAAAAATAGCTATTTTGTTTTGACACTTCTTGTGTCTTGTCAAGTGATGTTGTTTATGTCAAATTGAATGGTTTTAAAAGGTTAAAAACAAGCAAAACCCCTTTAATCAGGGAGGCATTGTTGTATGTACAATGTGGACCAATCAGAGTAAAGCAACTTTTAATTTGAAAAATATGTGAGCAGACTTAAAAATAATTGTGTGGGGAGCATTAGTTGATTAAATTGAGATCAGCATTATTAATTAACTATTAGATCTACTTTATTATTGTTGCAAAATTTAAAAAAAAATTTCTAAGTTTAACAATTTATTAGATTTAGAAAGTTATTCATATATTAAACGAGGAAGAAAAAGAATGCATACATAAATAAACCTACAAATATCTACAGGTGGAAAAATAGACAATATTCACAAACACTGGCAAACAGACACATATACAGATTAATATACCCATGCATATATACATACACAAATTACAAAATTTAGCTTTTATCGACGTGTCAATTTGTCTGTTAAATTTTAAAGCTCTATTTGTACACAGACTAAATGTTGGATACAGTCAAAGCGAATTCATAATGTGACCAGCCTTGAATGAATGAGGTTGGGACAGACAGAATCATATTTCAATGCATGAACATATAAACAGAGTTAGATATATACTTATGCAAATACACAAGCTAAGAACAAAAATGTACACAACTAAAAACTCCACAGATCGTAAAAAATATATAACCACATAGACGGAAATACACGAAACCTCTGGCATCAAACTAGGTAGATACACAATACATAAAATAAATGTGTATGCATGCGCAAAACTTCGCGCATATACATATATATGCTAAACCCCATATCTTTCATATGAAGTTATGCCTGTATGAGCCCCAGTTGTCTAGCTTGCATGTGCGTGTGTCTCTGCACACATCAATGGTTGTACAAGTGTTAATCTATGTATGTGTTTGTATAAAAGTTGTCACAACAACAAATATTCCTCCCAATGTTCATCCAACTTTCACAAAAATTCATCAATATACGCATCTCTACATATATCTAGTATTTTAAATAAAAAATTAAAACAGTTTGTCTAATGATCAAAAAAGCATGAAACCCAGGACAACAAACTTATACCCATCTCACTAAATATCTATCTATCTATCTATACACACACATATGTACATACATATATACATATACACCTACATATATATAAATATATACACACACAAATACAAATATACATACATACACACACATACACATATAAACATACATACAAATACATGTGCATATATATATATATATATATATATATATATATATATATATATATATATATACACACACATATGCAAACGTACATATATATATAGATATAGACATGAATACATGGACATCTGAACATACATACATACAAACTTGAATATATACATGTATAGATATATATATATATATACATATACACACACATATTCACACATACATGCATATATATACAAACATACATATATACACATATACCCATACAAAAGCATACAGACATACATGTAAGACATACACACACATACAAGTAAATGCATACAAATACATACATATCAGTAAGTAAAGCAAATATCAATATGTCTACTAGTACAAAAGAACAGATGTACACTTATATATATATATATATATATATATATATATATACACACTAATATTTAGACATTAATTTGGCTATATTTGATGGGTACCTGCATCCAACTCAGACACTCCAACAAATTCTTCCCAGGTACACAATCCAACACATATCAACACAATATCACTTGGCAAGTACCCAACCCAACACCGAACGCCAACCTAAACAGCCATGAAGCATATAATCCGACATCGATTATCGCAACAATACACGACAGAGCCCAAACCAGTACAAATCATCCAGCCAAAGCCCAACACGTTTCCCCATAGCACCGAGTGTCAAACCAACAACTAGTACCCATGATACGCAAGGCCCACATCCCACACAGTTTCCTAACTATTTATAAATCTCCGACACTGCAAAAACTGATGTCGGGTAGAACACCACATAACCATACAACCTGCCAACCAATATTGGGTTGAACGGTCGGTAAAAAACAGTATAACACATGGCAAATGATGCACCTAGTAAAAATCAACCAGAATGTCTAACCCAAACAAAAACATCCATCAAACTGATAATAAAAGCTATTTTCCTTAATTTTTCAATATTACAACCCGGGTTTTAATGTAAATGCTGAGCTATGCTTACAATGAACTGTGAGTTTATTCCTCTGGTTTAACAGTTTAACCTTGTCCCTAAATTTGATAATTTCTAATTTTTCATTGAGACAGAGGTAGCAAGGTGCACAGAGGGAGTTATAAGTTCAGGCCTTTGTTAGGATTTTTTATTCAACGGTGGGTGTTTTGTCTTTTTTCTTTAAAGACCAATAGTATTTGGATAATGAAATGCTGTATTTATAAGAACTATTATTGAAAGACAATGTGTGTTGATACCAGCAAGTTTTGAATGGGTATTTAGCAGAACCGATATAAACCTTTATAGTATTAGAATTGTCAATTGTGGAGACGGTACAAAGATAAACAATAGAGTTAACTAGACAGTTATTATGCAAAGGGCAATCTTTAGAATTTCTACAATTACATCCGCTGGTATTAGTTCCTTTGTCTCTGGTGCAATCTATTTGAGCAGTATATATATATATATATATATTGTGTGTGTATACATGTATATATATATTGTGTGTGTATATATATATATATATAGATATATACATTAAATATATATATATATACATTAAATATATATATATATATATATATATATATATATATATATATACACACACAATACTATATATATTTAAATTAGCTGAAACTGAGATATCACCCACACTAAAAGGCATGGAATGTGGAATTAGAGCAATCTACCCACATGGACTAAATGAAGGGTTTGGTTCAAAATTCCAATGTATATCACCTGAAGAATATCAGAGTATACAACAGCTGAAACATTGCGAATATAGCAATAAATATGAGGACAAGAGTCGGAATGATGTAAATAGTGTAAATAATCATGATACCAAAAGTCAAATCTAATAAGATTATACACTGCCCAAAAAGAAAGAAGTAAAGCATTAAAGAGTGTGTAGCAAGTAAACAGAGGTCATTGGACTTGTACTTGATAAACAGTGAAGAGACACTCCTAAAGTAAGTGCCAAAATCTTATTAAAAAATGCCAAGAACAAAAGAATACAGAATCTAGTGAAAGAGAAATTAAAAGCAAGAGAAACAATGCCACTTCATGGACAGTTTGAGAGCAACACTGAGTCCATTAAAACAAAAGATTCATGGGATTGGTTGACAAAAGGTGAATTGAAACATAAGACTAAAAGCTTACTGGTAGCCACTGAATACCCATCCCTGAACACAAATTCTGTTCAGAAGAATATCTACCACCAAGTGGATTCTGATAAGTGCAAGTTGTGTAGCATGGAGATGGAAAATGTCACCCACATCATTTGTGCTTGCGAAAAGCTTGTACAGAAAGAATACAAGCACTGCCATGATAAACTAACCTCCTACCTGCATTGGTACCTATGCAGAAAGTATGAACTTTAAATCAACAAGAAATTGCATGGCCACAAGCCAGAGAAGGTGATCAAAAATGATCAAGTCAATATCTTGTAAGATTTCAATGTAAAAACTGTGTCTTTGAAGCCACCAAACCAGACAGCACTGTCATTGAAATAGAAACCAGAGAATTTTTCCTCATTGATTAGCCTATTTCAGGTAACCATGATATGAAGTTTAAATAAAAAAAAATACATGGACATCCAAATTTAAGGAGCCAGAATGCGGAATGTCCACAACACTATTTTCCCAGTTATCATTGGAGCATTGGGGTTGATATCATTAAGTCTTACATTAAAAAATCAAAATAGTTCCTAGTATCCCATTGCTTCAGAAGTTTGTATTACTTGGTACAGTAAATATTTTTCATAAGCTTCTGTCTGAGCTTGTAAAACTTAGAGAACTCCATAATGCAAGATCTCTAATTGAAGAGAATAAATTATGCAGAAGATAATAATAATAATAATAATAATAATAATAATAATAATAATAATAATAATAATAATAATTAAATAACCGCAGGCAATTTAGTAGATTTAAAAAATTGTGTGAAACTGCTTATTAATTAAAAACAAAAGAAAACCTAAAACTTTTCAAATTAAGACAATAATTTACTTTCATTGCAGGTTTTACTTTTTGATTCATTGCATTGTTACTAAACCTTCAACATAGGTTTCTGGCTGAGCTGGTTGGGGCAGGAGAATAAACTAGTTGGGAAAAAGGAAAAAAGAAAAATATATATGTATATGTGTTATTTACATTGTTTGGACTATTGTCCTCATCTTTGTTGCCATATTTATAATGCTTCAGCCATTGTATGCCCCAAACTTTTTCAGTGGATTGAAGTGTTGGTTGAAATCTAGTGTCTTAACCTAAAAAGTTGTGAGTTCAATACCTGGCTACAGCAGAGGTGAACAAAAATTTGAAGAGTTGAGTTAAACGGAAATAACTGATACTGAGATATCCGGAAGAGCCATGGCATATGGAACAAGAACAATCTACCCTGGTGAATGAAATAAAGGGTTTGGATCAAAATTCTAATCATATGAAGAAGGTCAGCACATACAATGACCAAAAGGTTATGAATATGGCTTTGTTGCCAATAACCCCACCATAAAACAGGTAATACTTAGTTACAAGACAGCCACATGACTCTTAGAGTAACATAGCAAATTGGAATGGTATCTTAAAGTGCGTATAAAGTATTTTATATGCAAGAAAAATGATAATTATAAATAGTCAATAAATTATTTTCCAAACCAGTATATCTCCATGTAATAGTTTTACACATGATGTCACTTTGAGTCTTATTATTCCCAGAAAAGGATATCAACAACAAAAATATTGTCAATGACACTGATAATTGCTTGTTCTTAATATCTGAGAGGTTTGAAAATACTTGGAAAAAACATAACAAAACATCAACTTTGAACAGCTTATCCATAATTTTGTCCTGATGTAAAACATCTTATTTGAAAAATGAAAAGAAATGCAGTAACAAATTGGATCCACAGATCTTGTTGGTTGAATTTAACAGAATTTGTTTGGTGTGGTTCTTGCTGTCTAAACATGCTATATCTATTCTTCTTCCTCCCTCCCTCCCTCTCTCTCTCTCTCTCTCTATATATATATATATATATATATATAGTCATTCACAGACATCTTTTTCTACTGTTTTTCATAGTCTACCATTCAATCAGGGTGTGAGAGCGTAAATAGTCATCCACAGACAGATCTGTTTCACTGTATTACTGCTCATCAGTATGGTTAGACTCCGATTGCTTTTAACCCAGGATTGAAACCCGACCGAATTGGCAGCGATTCTACCTCTGGGCTATGGGCGCTCGGTAGAAGAAGGCAGACTTTTTAGCATATACATTATCATTATCATAATAGCCAGAGTGCTCTAATTCATTACAGAATGAGTGATATATATAACCCCCATTCTCTCTCTCTCTCTTGCATGCCATGGTCAATGAAGCTCCATGCCAACTGAATTAATAACAACTGAATAAAAAGTGAAATGGAATTCACCATGATGAATTTTAAGTTTCACTCAACTCAGTTAATATTTTGATGGTAGCAGATTTCATTTCTGATTAGCTCAATTGACTCTTTTTTTGAGCATTTAATTTTCAAAATTAAATTTTTTTTTCTTGCACATAGCATTGGATAAATTTTAAAATATACTTGTGTTAGTTAAGATCTCAGCTGTTTTAGTCATCCCAACAGCAAGGGCTGATTTTGATTTTCCTTTGAATTTCTAAGGAATGTGGTCTTAAAAGATTCTCTTGTGAATATTAAGGGATCTTCTAAGTTTAATTAAGTTAAAAATTAGTAAATTTTTAAAAACATTTTCATGTTTTTTTTTTAATTTCTTTTTTTAAATGGGAGTAAATAGACCCTAGTATTGCCGGGTTCATACTCCTCACTCTTCTTTTGAACAGGAGTAGAGGCTCATCCTTTGTTTCCTGTTTAGGAAAGAGTTCCTGATTTCTTTCTTCTCCTCAAGTCACAATTGTGCTGTCACAAGCTTTTTGCAATGTGTGTGGAGGGTGGTGACATCTCTTCATTCTGATTGGTTGCTGTTTCTGACTGGTAGTTATGCATGAAATTGGCATTTATGTCAGCAAACATCTCCCTCTAGCTAGGGTGATTTCTCTGGAATTTCCAGATCATTCCTACATGCGTCTTCATCTCTCTCTATTTTGGTCCTGGGTACAGCAGTAAACTGTATCCGGTAGCAATTGATTGGGAGGTTATGAGAAGCATGGAACCACCTCTTAATTGCTGTTGTTCCCAGGTCCACTCTGATCTGGAGTGGTGGCACCTGTTAGGGTCCCAGCTATGGACAAATAGTTAACCCCCCAAACTGGGGTCAAACAACTATGAAAGTATAAATGCAGACTTTTATAGAAATATATAAATAAAAATAGACTTTTATAGCAATATATACATTTTTGAAAGAAAAATATTACTAATAATACATTTTTTTTAAAATTATTACCATAACACATTTTTGAAGGAAAAAATTCTCAGTAAAACATTTTTGAATATAAAACTAGAAGACATTTTCAATTTTCTAAAATAAAGAATAAAATCAAAATTTTTATAAAAATCTTACTAAATCAACCTTTTCACTATAACCAAACATTACAAAAATTCCTTAAAACCTCACCTTTTTGGCATTAAATAACCCACAGAGGTTGATATACTATTAAACAAAACTCAAACTCTATTAAGCTTGATTAACTATCTTTTCTTTCTCTACTGCCGTCCTTCATTTCCTGACTGCTTTGTACTTGACAGCATCTGAAACAATATAGATTTGACCATTGCCTCTCATCCATTCGCTTATATATTTGTGTTTGGAGATTTTAATGCCCAACACACCAAATGGTTGGAAAACTCTGTCACAGATCTTGCTGGTGTCCAAACCATGAACTTTTCAATCATTCAATCCCTTATGCAAATGGTTGCTTTCCCCACCCATTTCTCTAATAACCCTAATAGAACTGACCCACTGCTAGATCTCTGTTTCACTTCTATCCTTGACTCTTGCCATGTTATGCAGCTTTACCCTCTTGACAGCTCTGATCATGCCACAGTTTCCATTAATATATTCTTCTACTTTCCCTCCCCGCAGGAATCTGCAACCAGCAGAATATCTTACTGCTACCAAAGAGCAGACTGTGAGTTGTTCTGCGATTTCCTGTGTGACGTTCCTTGGAACAAAGTTTTTAGTCTTCCCGTTGAAGAATGTGCATCCAAGGTCTCCTCTTGGGTTAAAGTTGGCATCAATACTTTCATTTTAGCCAAGAAATTACAACTTAAACCCCATCCGCCCCCTGGTCCTCCTCTTCTCCCTTTACCACTATTGCTCACAGAAATCACTTTCTTCGGTTTTATCAGAGCCACACGTCTGACCATAATAGGTGCCTTTTTGCCTCTGCTCATAATGAGTGCAAGAGGATTGATGTAGGTCTCTGTGTTTAGTCTGAGGCCCAGTGGGAAGCTGAATGGAGGCATAACGTTTCCATTACTCCAAACATTTTTGTAATCACCATTAGTCATATCCAATAATTACTGAATCCTCTGCACTGTCATTAGATTGACATCAAAACACAATGAAATGTTTGTATTGAAGCTTCCAGTGTGAATGACAAACAGTACAACATGCCATTTCCAAAATTTCTGACAGAGTGAATTGTGTCATGGTAGACTTTTTCTCACAGATAGTGACTGACATCAAGTGCCTTGAGACATAGTGCTGCCCTGGGTCATGAGTAGGACTGCTGGGAAACCCTATCTCTGCCCCTTGCCACACAAGCAGGAGAACCCAATTATTGCTATCAAACAATCACCCACTTACATCTGGTCACCTAACTCTTCAGACTGCAACTCCCTTGATTATTATTTGTGGGGGTAGTCGACTGAGACACGATCAAAACTCCTTGTAACACTAGAGATGAACTGAATTATGGCAGCATTTATACTATGCAGTTGACAAAACTAAAAATAATGTATATGCACAAAATTAAAAATATAAGATGGTGACAATATATATATATATATATATATATATAAAACATTAAATTCTTATATTGTTCACACACCTATGAAACCTTTGGTGGTTAATTTACCATTGACCAAAACATAGTGTAATTCATAGACATATTGATTAACACATCACAAAACTACATTATGACGATAAGTATTAGACAACTGTTAGTAGATAATACTAAAATATTATATAGCACTAACTGGTACTGAGAACCATCTCTTCATGTATTTTGGGTATCTCAGTGTCAGGATTCTAAACATTTACTAACAACAACAACAACACATCTCTTAAATGAAATATATAAAAAGTTATTTTAAAACCAAAATGTCAGTAGAAATAACATTTATATATTCTTCTCAGAAATATACCATAGCAATAAAATGTTCAATTTTCCTTGCAGCGAAGTTTGTTTTATAAAGTAATTCCTTGTTTGCAGTGTAGTGTGAGATGTGTGGACAGACTTACTTTATGACAGTCAGCCTAATGTTTCTGTCAGTGCATGGACAAGACCTTAGTCATCAGTGACTGCTGGCTGTCAATCAACTGTATGCTTTCAAGTACAGATAAAACGGTATTGCTGGTCATTTTACTATAAATATGTATTGTTAGTTCTTTTTTTATATAAAAATATCTTCCTGGTATTTTTTATTATGAAAATGTATTTTTATACTTTCATAGTGTTTTGCTTCACTATTTATCCATAGCTGAGACCCTAATAGGTGTTACCACCTCGGATCAAGTTGGACCTGGAAATAACAGCAATGATGAGGTGGTTCCACACCTCTCAAAAATTCTAATCTCTTGACCAGAGGCCTTGCTGCTTGATGTAGTTTATTGGGCTACTCATTGAAGTGAACAATTTGACAAAAATATGAATCCAGATTATGGGTAAATAAAATTTCCTGTTAAGAGCAAAAGTTTCATTTGTGTAAATAGTAAATACTTAACACTCCTAATATTTTGGTGGATGAATTTGATATAACAAATTTAGTATAGCAGATAAGGAAATTTAACATAAAATAAGCTGTTGGGATTAGTCTACCCAAGTTTTTGTCTCTGAGTGTCAGGCTTCCAAATATTTAACAACAATAACAACAACAAAAACATGTTTAGATGAAACATATAAAAGGTTATTTTCTGGGAGAAAAGTAAAAGCAGAATGTCAGTTGAAATCATTTTTATATACTCTTTTCAGAAATCTACAATGAAAATAAAATGTTCAATTTTCCTTGCATTGAAGTTTGTGTTTCTAAAGTAATTATGTGTTCAGAATGCAGTATGAGATATGTGGATAAGCTTACTTTATGACAGTCAGCTTATTGCTTCTGTCAGTGTGGACAAGACATTAGCTGTTAGCGACTGTTGGCTATCAATCCCTTCCATTGTATATTCAAGTACATGTGTGTGTGTGTGTGTGTGCGTGTGTGCACATGTAGATCAAAATCACCTTCAAAATTGTTTTGAGCCCCTAAAAGCAATATGCTACTATTTTTATATCTGTGAGAAAGATACAAAACCTAAATTCACAAAGAGGTGTGAACTTTTTGAATGCCAGGTTTTTATTAGTTTCAAAATAATTTCACATTGATTTGTAAAAATTTTTTCTCTGAATTTGCTGGAGTGTCGAATAGAGTTATTATTGTTATTTTCTAAATGGTTAAAAAATAAAAAGTGGTAGGGCTACATTTGTATGAATTTTGGCAATTTGCCCTAGTTATTATTGTTTATCAAAAAAGCCTTCTGGTGGAATTTTATTGGTTGAAAAATATAATTACTATGATGTAAAGAACAACTCAAAAAACTGAACAATTTTTATAAAAGAGAAACAACTTGCGTTAAAGAAGATATCTTTTACTACAGAAACTGAAAAAGATTAATACCTTGGTTCTGAGGCATATTTAAGTTCTGTGATTACATATGGACTGATTTCTTTTAATTTAAGTTGTATATTACTTAAATATAATTGTAAAACATTTTAATAGTCTCCATCTGTTTACATATACAACATCAGATTTTTTAAATATTTTCTTGCTGTTCAATCCTCTTTTATTACTTATTACACATTTAATTTTTCTCAGATCTCTTTTTATAACTATTTTTATATCAGCATTTTATTTTTTGTTTCCATTTTGAAAGTGCTTTTCTTTTCTTTTCTTTCTTTTTTATTGTTCTTTCATTTTCATACCAAATTTTTACAATTTCTAACAATTATTTTTCACACAATAACTTTACAATATCGAGTTTCTCTTTAGAGGTTATATACATTTTTCACAGCTCATGTAAATCTCTATATATTTAAAATTGAAAACAATTTTTTTTTTTTATAAGCGTTTCACCCCAAGCAAGGCATGTCACTGCCACTACTGTGCAGGGGGCTACATAGAGTGGAGAAAGGATGATTAAATATAGGAAATGTCAGAGGGTGGGTGATAGGCGGGTAAGGATACCAAGAATGAGGGTTGGGTAGATGAGTGTTCTGAGAATAATTGGGAGTTAGGGTGATAGGAGGTGTCTATTGACCCTACATTTAAACACATGGAGATTGTACCTGTCAGGAAAGCAGACTTGTGGAAGGGAGTTCCACAGGCGGGAAGCGCGAGAAAAGGAGCTGTTGGAGTAGAATTTACGGTTACATCTTATCTGTTTAACTGTAAAAGGGTGGGACCTAGTTGCTAATCTAGTATCTCGTGTAAAGTCCTGCTTAGGCGGCACCAGTGCTCTAAGTTCATCGGAGCAGAAGCCATGAAAGTACTTGTAGAAGAGGCAGAGGGAAGCTACATCACGCCGGTGAGAGAGTGGTTGCAGCTGGTCTGCCAAGTTAGTATCAACCACATTACAGATCCTCCTTTGTATTTTGTCAAGAAGCCCAAGGAGAGCAGCAGGGGCACCCAACCAGATATGGCAGCAATATTCAATACACGGGCAGATGGTAGATTTGTATATGTGCAGAATAGATTCAGGTGGGAAAAACTTCCGGGCCCTGCACAGAGAGCCGATTTTCATAGCAGCAGATTTGGCAATGGATTTGATATCGTCATTCCATTTGAGGTCCGCCGAAAGTGTAAGGCCAAGGAGGCGTAGTATTTTACTCTCTGGGAGGCTAGCCTGTCCCATGCTAATGGGAGGTAGATGCGATTGTCTATGGTGGTTAGCTGATAACAGCTTCGTTTTTGAAGCATTGAAATTTACTAGCCATTTCCTACCCCAGGCCACTACAGATTGGAGGCCCTTTTCAAGCACGGCAGCAAGGTTTGCTTTGTCGCCCACACCTGGTTTTTGATCGATGTGAGAGTAGATTGTTGTGTTATCGGCATACATGCCAACTTGGGATATAATGGTGTCGGGGAGATCATTAATGTAGATCAGAAAGAGCGTGGGACCTAGGATAGAACCTTGAGGGACGCCCACGTTCGTATGGTAGTTTTGGGAGGCATGCCCATTTAATACCACCTTCAATGTGCGGTTAGAGAGGAATGACTGGATGAGGTCAGACAGATGTCCAGTTATCCCGTAGCTCTACAGTTTGCACAAGAGGCCAGTGCGCCAGACCCTGTCGAACGCTTTGGAGATATCCAAGGCAATGGTTCGGGCTTCGCCATTCTTGTCAAGTGCCCTATATATATACTTGGTAATGGTCGTTAGCATATCAGCAGTAGACCTGGTGAAGCGAAACCCGTACTGTTTGTCAGAGAGAAGCCTGTGGGCCGTGAGATGCTGAGTCACCTTGGCATTGATAATGGCTTCGAAAACTTTGCCAAAGATCGGAAGGAGATTAATAGGACAGTAACTGGCGGAGTCTGAGGGTTCGCCAGAATTCTTAAATATAGGAACTACACAGGAGGTCTTCCAACAGGCAGGAAAACAGGAAGCAGATAGGCAGAGGTTATAGAGTTTAGAGTGGACAGAGGAGAGTTCTGGGGCACATTTCCTCAGTACTATGACTGGGATTCCGTTACCGCCGCTCGCTTTGTGTGGGTCAAGTTGTGCAATTATCTTGGCGACCAGTGAGGGTGTAATGTGGACGTTATTTAGTTAAGCCTTAGTTCTGGGTGGGAAGTCGGGTGTAGGTATTCCTAACGAGTCCAGTGTTGAATTGGTGGAGAATCTATGGGCAAAGCATTCAGCCTTGTCCGCTAGGGAGGTGAGAACTTCAAATTCATTGATTAGTGGGGTATTGAAGTCTTGCTCTTGTTGAGCATGCTTATGCAGAGTCGCCAGTAATCTTTGGAGCCAAACTTAGAGGATGCTATGCATTGCCTCATTCTGGTAGCAAACACCCTCTTAGCTTCGTTCAGTACTTTTTTACACTTATTCCGTGCTGAGGCGAAAAGGCACCTGTTTTGGTTCAACGAGCAGCTTCGATAGAGCCGGAAGAAATGTTTCCGGTGGGCAATGGCGGCCGAGCAAGCGGGTGAGAACCATGGGGACGAATTTGATTTTAGTTGGAATTTCCTGGCCAGGATAAAAGCATCGATGCCAGCTTTAACCCAAGAGGAGACCTCGGAGGCACAGTCTTTGACAGGAAGATCGAAGATGTTGTCCCAGGGGACGTCGCAGAGGAAGTCTCTGAACGAGTCCCAGTCGGCTCTTTGGTAGCAGTATGATATTCTGCTGGTCTGGTTTTCTTGGGTAGAGTTAGTGCGGATTGATATATTGATGGAGAATACGGCGTGGTCAGAGTTTCCGAGGGGGCAGAGTTGTCTGGTAGTGCAGGAGTCTGGGATGGAGGTAAAGCAAAGGTCTCTTCCATTAGGGTTTTTAGAGAAATCCGTGGGGAAGTCCACCACTTGCGTTAGAGCTTGGGTTATTGAAAAGTACATGGTGCGGATCCCAGCAAGGTCGGTGGCTGAGTTTTCAAGCCACTTGGTGTGGTGGGCGTTAAAATCGCCAAACACAAATATATGGGCAGATGGGTGAGAAGAAATGGCCCTGTCGATATTAGTAGAGATGCTATCAAGGACCGTACAGTCAGAGGAGGAGGAGGAGTGGTAGTAGGAAGAAGAGTTAGCTAACCGAGCTTAGAAGTGAGAGACGGAAGCACATGAAGGAATGATCCAGGGATTCAAGAGATGTGACCCTGGCTAAAGGAAGTTGTTCTCTGACATATACACCAAGCCCATGCATATGGACATTGGAGTCCTTCCTGAAGAGGGGAAGGTAACCAGGAATGAACAGCTCCGAAGAGGGGATAGAAGGGTCAAGGTTAGTCTCACATATAGCTAAGATATCGGGTGAGTTAGTTAGAAGGAATGATTCTACACTATTAAAGTTACTGCGAATACCTCGTATGTTTGTGAAGGAGACGCAGATAGGTTTGGGCGATTTATGACTAGCTAGTTTAGTCTTGCTGTTTTGTTTGTTTAATTTCATGCTGGTTTTAGTTGTGGATAGAGAGAGGTCTAGAGTAGGGTTAGATGGTCGTTAATTGCAGCAGGTGAAGGATGGTGAATGGCGCCGCCTGCAGCATAATGTGGCTTCGGGGTTGCCCATCGGAAATTCATGCAGGGACGCCTGTCCATGCGCGAAATGGCACTACAGGAACCCCGATATCAATAACTATACTGTTATATAGATTTATTTACAATATGATGAACAACCCTTAAGTTTCATAATAAAATTTCACATCACAGAATTTATTGGAAATATTTCTTAGAAAATCTGCTGAAACTCACATGGTATATTTATCATACAAATAAGTTTAGCCTTAAGATTTTACTAATATTATTCAGTTAGTATCAATGAAAACACACCCAAATATAAATAAGTACTCACCTATACACATGGGTTGTGGTGCAGTGGATATCAGCTCAGAACAAAAAATTGAAGAGCCGAGTTCAAATTCAAGTTGAATTCATTGCACTCACTTAGACGTAAATACCCTCAATTTTCAACTTCACTGATTTTCTGAAGAGGATGCTTCCTGCCAGAGCTCTGTTTTCTTCCACGGTTGCCAGCAGGATATTCCACATAGCATTTGACCTCCTTGCAAGCACTTTTGGGGTTATATTGATGCCTTTTAGGGTTGCCTCTCTCGTGACACTCATTAATTTACAAGTTTTGAGATCCATGGTCAGCATGAAGATCATTCTAGTTGTTACTGCCTCCAAGGTACTGTCAAGCGCTCATTCCTGGAAATGTATTTCTTGAATAACCTCTTTCTGGGCTTCATAATATTGTGAGCCCTTCTTCGTTCTGTCAGCTGTCCATGGAGCTGGAGGTGATTGTTTTGACTGCTGGAGAGACATCTCTATGTCAGCATGCATACAAAAAGTCTAAATAAAAAGATAAAAGTATATGCAACACAAAAACAATCGAGACAAACACATAATACAGGACTGGTAGACAGACAAAAAAAGGTCTTTACTTTTCAACAAAATTCCAGGAAAAAAACAATCTCATAGGAATGCCTGCAAAACACTCACCTCCCTTATTTTATAGGAAAAAGCAAACAAATGCATGATGGGATTTATTTAACCAGTAAAATAGGCTGTCTTAGTCTGGCTTGTCTAGAAGCTCAAGTACTATGGTTACTTGTCCAAATTTGGTTTTGTGTGCCTTTTATGGTCTGTTAGACATGGAAACAAGAAGGTAGGTTCAACCAGTGTATTAGTATAACAGAATGTATATACAAAGTAAGCGTGTTAGTAGTCAGCAAATAGAAGTGTAAAGTCTGAACTGTATAGTTATGCTGCATCTCAACTGTCTCATGACTGCCTTTCAACTGCCTCTTGATTGTCGTCGAATGCCTCCCCAGAAATCATACAGGTTAGTATTTATTGAAGAAGGAAGAGTCCATTCCCTGTAGATAGGGTACCATAACAGTGTCAGTGCCAATTCTTAGTTTATGAACATTTCACTGTATTTCTGTTAATTTGCCATGCATATATTGTTTGATTGCTTGATATTATTTTATTTTTCTCTGTTCCTTTTCCTTTATATAACAATCTTTGTTAATTCTGTTTGTTGGAAAGTTCTGTTATTTATTTTGCATTTGACCATAGCTACTCACTCCACAGTATATCACTCAATCACACCTGATCCATAGAAACTAGTGTGTAGTTGTTTAGAAATATTGTTCAGAATTGTATTTCACATTGTTATTGCTTTATGTCATGTGAATAAAAGTTTAAAAATAAATCTCTCGAAATACCTACAACTGCATTGCCAATTTGTCAGTCAACTCTGTTGTGTTCACCATTTTACTCTGAGTTTCTGCTTGCTGCTTTCCAAACATAAAAATATTTTTTTTTTAATTAATTCACTTCAAGTAAAGCAATAATGCCACTAACATACAAGGGGTGACTGGGAGTAAAAATGAATGAGAAAAATTTAGAAGGAACCAGAAAACCAATCCTAAATATGGAACAAGGGATAAACCTCTATTCCTGTTCAAGAGATGTGGAAGAAGTGTGAATAGAATGATAGCCAACCTATCTACTATTAAATTATATTCAAAATATATTCATGCAAAAAATGTAGAGTGATATTTATCAATAAAATGAAATTGGATAATGCATTAAAAATATCTGCTGTCTGTTATTTTATTGATATAGCATATCAGTTTGTTACACATGAAACTGAAAAACACAGATATCATAAAAAGTCAAGGAAGGAGTGTGAACCTGGCAATATGCAAACCAATCTACTCCTATTATATGCATCAATTTTGATGAGAATTCTTTTTAGAATTTTTTATTTACCATGGTTCCTTGTATGTTCCTTGTATGTTCCTTGTATGCTCAGTAGAATTTATGAACTTATTATGTGAGCAATGATAAATTTTTAGAAAAAACGGAAACAAAAAGGAGACTTATATTTAACATATAAGAAGTGAATGTTGAAATATCTAGGGAGCCTAATGAAGAAAATGGGCTTTGAAAATTTGATATTCACATAATATATTTGAAGCCAGAAAGACAGATGAAAACAATACATAACCTATCTAGAGAGCCTGGGTAATTGTATGGTGGAATGAAGTTTAGGAGAGATGACAAAATGACAAAATTCATTAAGAACTACAATAGGCAGTAAATTATGGAAAGTCAGAATCACCAAAGTTCTGAAGGAACATGGCACATAGAAGATGAATTAATAATAAGAAGTATTGCAAAGAATAAGGTTAATTATTAGTCTTATTTTTTATTTTTATTCTTACTCAACAGTGATTTTTTTCTTTAATACAATGAGTAAAAGACTTAATCCAGAGAAAGACTAATACTGGTGAAATTTAATTTCCGGAGCAATAGCAAAAGCTGATGAACTTTTGCCAACCAATTCTTATATTTCTGATAAAATGAATGACACTGATATGAACAGAGCGAATTCAACTTTTAACCCACAAAAAGAAAGAAAAAACTCAAAAGCAAAGTCATAAATATGTTCTAGCTTATAAAACAGGTATACCATTCCGCAAAGACTTTCATTCTTGCAGACAGACTCACCAGGATTCTTTCATGGAAGAAGACCTTCTTGAATTAGCAGACAGTTCACACTTCATCTTCTTCAGCTAATCTTTAATTTTTTTTCAAAAACATTGTTTTTAGATGTCCATATCTAAATGGAATAATGAGGTGTTCTACCTGAAGGGATATGGCAACTTTGATGATAGAGATTATCTTATCAATTCTTGATTGATGTTAACATAAAAATGTTTTTTTTGACATCACAGATCAGAATTTTCCTTTTCATTTCTTTAAGATGGAGCAGATATTTGTGGGGGTTTAATATTTGTTAAAGACACCATTAACATTTTCTCTCTTTCTCTCCTCTCTCTCTCTCTCTTTCTCTCTCTCTTATTATCTACTTTCCTCATTCTCTTTCATTTTTTTCAATCTTTAGATGTACAAGTATACATAGATTTTATTTCCATTTATCAATATCTATGTTAATATTTTTATTTATTACTTTTCTCACCAATTGTTTCTGTCACTCTCTCTGTGCACTCACATGGACATATATATTCTTAATATATATATATATATATATATATATATATATATATATATAGTCATCTATATATATAATAAAGTGAATAAAGAATGAAGAAAATATTGACAACATTCAAAACATTGATTTAAAACAGTGCTCAATATAAAAATAGAGCTATAAATATTTATTATAAATTATAGTTTAGAACATGTAAAAATTACAATTTACTACAAAGGTCTACATTTTGTTTCGACATCAAAAGAACAATGTCTCATCAGGTAGTTCTACCTTATGAGACATTGTTTCAATGTCAAAACAAAATGTACACTTTTATTGTAATTTGTACATATTTTAAACTATAATTTATATATATATATATATATATATATATATATATAGTCAGCCTGTTTTGGTGTATCACAGCTCATCAGTGTGGTTATACATCTGATTGTTTCCAGCCTGGATCAAAACTTGGCCAGTTTAGCATCAGTCAGAGATGCTAGCCCTAAGTTATTGGTGCACAGCTGAGAGAGTGTGAGAGAGAGATAAAGAGAGAGAGAGAGAGAGAGAGAGAGAGAGGATGGGAGATTCTAATGTGTTATACATATGGTGTATACACATGACAGCAGCCAAGAGAACTCAGTTCATGACTGAAAATAATTAATGTGAAGATGTTTAGTTGAGTGATTTCAGTCATGCTGAGATCAAAGTTTCAGGGTTTGGTTTTCTCAGCAGGTACAAAATTGGTGTTATGATACCTCATGAGTGCATACAAGAATTCATCTTTTTGCCTGCTTTTCTTCAAAGAAACTCCACAATTTGAAACAAATGCTTGTCAACAACAACTTTCCAAATTATTTAATTGACTACTATATCAGATCTTTTCTTTGTAACATAACCAATGGCAACAAAAAACATTCAGACAAAAACAATAACATTGATATTTTTTACAAAAACCAAATGCATAGCAATTAGAAATAAGGTGAATCTTCACTTCACAGCACCATCCAAAAATATGCAACTTCAACTGACTTAAACAAGAAAATTAAATTATCTATTACACCAAATTCAAAACTGCTAACCTCATCATCAATAATAACAATTCACCTGCAAAATCTGAACTGCAGAGAACTAGTGTCATTCACAAAATTATATGCCTCTTGAAAAATCGTGTTCTTGAACAATCCAAATTTGTAAACAATTACATAGGTCACACTAGTATAAGATTGATGAGAAGATTGACATTGAACCTTTCAGACCAGTCTCATTTAAACATACACAGTGATCTGCCAGGACCTATTTGTGACATATTGATGACAATACACACATAATAGCATCATCCACTTGGAAAAGAAGATTAAAATTAATGGGGTCATTAGAAATAAAAAAGAGAAATCATACACTTAATAAAATCAATTATGAACACAGTAACAATGTGCTTATCATGTTCAGAATATAACATACACATTACTCTATATATATAAACAACACATATTCAGTTATACTTAAAACAAAATTCACCCTTGATAATGGCTAAAATTATAGCCAAAAGTGCTCAAAAAACAAAACATTTGGACAATTTCTATATAAGTTGAGTTGTGAAAAGAAAAAAATCATAAGAAAAATGGAAAATTATATAAAAAACTTAATAATAATACCTTGTTGGTCATTTTTAATGAAATCTGCATAAAAGAGAGATTGCTGCCCAAATACACTATATATATATATATATAATACACAATAGTCCTTATTATAATATATATATATATATATATATGTATTAAGATTTCTCAAATGGAATGTAAGTAGCTGCAAGATATAAAACCTGCTGTTTAATATAAAAATATTAAAATGGGGGATCTATTTAAAATATAAGTATTCACTAATAATAATTTTTAAGGTAATAAAAATTTGGATTAAAAATTTATCCATTTATTACTTAGAAATTCCATATATAAGGGAGAAAATGATTAATGTATTTACCGGCACAATCTTAGGAAAATTAATAACAAAGTGTAAATATTTTTGTGTGAAAAGAAGAAAAAAATTTAAATTTAAAGGTGTCAAAAATTAAGTGCCCTCCTTTGATTGCACCCGTGTTTAGTTATATCACCAGAAACATCACTTTAGTCCAATGAAGTCCTAAAGAATAAAACGTATCATATGAAAACCAACTGACATAGCTGAAATTTGAATCTATCTCACCAATTTCACTTTTCAACAATTCTTATGCAAGCCATGCATCCTATGGTAATACTTAATGTTTCTTTATAAAGAATCATTCAACATTCATTGATTGATCACTCAGTGTGGATTTTGGTTTGAAATTCAAAAAATCATTCTATTAAAACAAATTTTCTGGAAAACAGGTTAATCAAGTCACTAGCTGTTATTGCACTTTCTAGTACTGATGGAGTTTTTCTTCCTTTACTTTTGTTTGAGTCAGTTAAGTGGTATACAAGATACATGCTTAGGTGATCATTTTGTGAAAGATTTTCCTGCAGTAGGTTGCCTTTACTTTCTGCAATAAACTGCTTGCCAATCTGTCCTGCTATTTAACCCATAGCTGGAAGAAGAAGTGATGGATTTATACCATTTCCAGGTATATTTGCACATAAGTGAATACAATGGAGATTTTCCCACAGTAGGTTGCCTCTCTGTGGTAGACTGGTTGCCAATCAAGGCTACAGAACCCAACCTGTTTTGCTATTTAATCCATAACTGGAAGAAGAAGTGATGGATTTATATCATTTCCAAGTGTTTTTGCACGTAAGTGAATGCAATGAATTCAGCAGGAATTTGAACTCAGTTCTTTGATTTCCAGTTCCGAGCCAATATCTACTGCGCCACAATGTACATCTCATTCTCAGCTCAGAACAAAAATCAGAGAGCTGAGTTTAAATTCCAGTCAAATGTGTTGCATTCACTTACATGCAAATACTTTTGGGCAAGGTATTAATCCATCTCTTCTCCCTCCAGTTAAATAGCAGGAAAGATTGGGTTCTATAGCCTTCGTTAGCTGCCAGTCTACTGCAGAGATTAATGGCAACCTGCTGCAGGAAAAACTTCTGCCTAGTCAGTCAGGTCTTTTTCAAGACATGATTGCCAAAGCCTATATCACATATGGCACTTAACTGACTGACTTTTGTTTGAGATAGTGTGGAATGTCAGCTTCTTGATTATGGCATTATATCCCTTCGAGTTACATGTGCTACACATTTTAGTTGTTGCTACTGTTGAAAGTCCTCAAGTGTTGTGGTTTTCATACAGTTTTTTTGCTTGTGATTCTTTAGTGCCAGTCCATCAGGATTGAAGAATGATGATGGTGATGAATTAAAAAGTATCCTAATGATCTAAATAAATTCTCTTATGCATTTTTCTTTGTCTATCACTTTTGATAAGACACATTAGAAGAAAATTGTAACATCAACAAACCTAGTCTGATAAAAACCTTAACAAAGGAAATGCATCACAAATAAATTTTTTCCATTTTGTCTTAAAACCCCCTTACTGTTCTTGATAATAAAAAATATCATTATCTCAATAAGAGATATATACAATGAATTTACCTATCTGTAATCCTTTTGTATTGAGTGAAATGTGTTACAAAAACTTTGTGTGCTTATGTCTAGCTATTTTCCAATCAGTTGTTAACTGGAGCAAGAAATGGCTTGTCATTTTTAATGCCTCCAAAACAAAAGTTCTATCCTTTAATTATTATAGAGAAATATTTTTGCTCTTTATTAGTATGGCTGATGCTACCCTCCAGGAGAACAACTCATCTTGGTCTCATATTTTCTACTGACATGAAGCAGAGAGATTATATTAAATCAATTGATAGGGTTACTACTGTGAAATTTTCCTCATGAGAATCCCTCTTGCACATTTATATATCTACCATTCATCCATGCATTTCATAGAACAAATGTCATAACTAACTCACTCTCTAGATGAGAACCATGTTATGTCCTATTATCAGAACTCTCTAAAACAACAGAAAAGAAAAGGGATTTCAAGATGGTTGTCACACCTGTACTATATCAAACTATCAATCTACCAGTAATCCACTGGTCCTATTTTACACCTATTGTTATCTAATAGTAAATATAATATATAAAGCTTTGAATTGTGTGATCATTCTTATTTGACAAAAATAAGCATACCTAGTGACACAACATATATATCTCAAGATTCTTGGTAAAATTCAAGGGAGAGTCTACAATGTAATTAATCCTGACTTGGCATCTCAAATATCCCACTACCATGATGTAGCTTTTTTTTTTTAATCATTTCACCCCGAGCAAGGCGGAAATGCCACTGATGTGCAGAGGGCTACATAACTGCAAAAAGATTAATTAGAAAAGAGTGAGGAGTACAGACTAGTTAGAAAGGAGCAATAGAAAGCTGAGAAAGCAGCTGCGATGGCAGATACATAGGTGGAGAAAAAGGGAAGGTTATACGGGGGTGGGGAGAGAGCTAGAGTCTAGTGGTTAGTAGATGAGTATTGACTTTGCATTTAAATTTCTGGAGGTTGTACCCATCAGGTAAGCAAGAATATGGGAGCGAGTTCCACAGGCGGGAAGTGCAAGAGAAGAAGCTGCAGGAGTAGAATTGTCGTCTGCATTTGGCTAACCTGACTGTGAATGGGTGGGACCTAGTTGCCAGTCTGGTTACATGAGTAAACACTTGTTGAGGAGGCACCAGTGACTTAAGTTTGTCCGAGCAGAAGCCATGAAAGTATTTATAGAACAGACAAAGGGAGGCCACATATCGACGATGGGGAAGTGGCTGCAGTCGAGCCACCAGATCAGTACCTATCACATTACAGACTCTCCTTTGGAGCCTGTCAAGAACACTGAGGAGAACGGCAGGGGCGCCTGACCATAAATGGCAGCAGTACTCCATGCACGGACGGATGGTTGACTTGTATATATGCAGGGTGGATTCAGGCGGAAAAAACATCCTGGATCGACATAGTGACCCAACCTTCTTAGCAGTAGATTTTGCTATGGATTCAATATAGTGGTTCCATTTGAGGTCTGAGGACAGGGTAAGTCTGAGGACAGGGTAAGTCTAGGGAGGCGTAGTGTATTGCTCTTTGGGTAAATCGCTTTGTCCAAGCTTATGGGAGGCAGGAGAGGTTGCCTGTAATGGTTGACAGACAACAGCTTGGTCTTAGATGAATTGAAGTTGACAAGCCACTTCTTGCCCCAGTTTACCACAGAGTGTAGATCCCATTCAAGGTCAGCAGTGAGATTATGTCTGTCTGCCACGACAGGTTTCTTACTGGTGCGAGAGTATATTATAGTGTCATCTGCGTAGATGCCTACTTGGGACTTGATCTCATCTGGGAGGTCGTTGATGAAAATAAGGAAGAGCGTCAGATGTCCAGAGCAACTGCGTGAGTCTCGTCAGACTCATCAAGGGCCTGTAGCATGTACTCCGTTACGGTTGTTAGCAGGTCGGCCATGGGCCTGGCAAAGCGGAATCCATATTGCCTGTCAGAGAAGAGTTTGTGGGCAGTGAGATGATGAACTATTTCAGCATTGATTATGGCCTCGAATACTTTCCCGAATATCGGTAGAAGACTGATAGGGCAATAGTTGGATGGGTCCGAGGGTTCACCACAATTCTTAAATACAGGAATGACTGAAGAGAGCTTCCAGCATGCAAGAAAGCAGGAAGCAGAAAGGCAGTAGTTAAATAGTTTAAAGAGGACAGGGGAAAGTTCAGGAGCACACCTGTTAAGGACTATCACCGGGATTCCATCATCTCCACATGCCTTATGGGAGTCGAGTTTTGAAACTACTCGGGATACTACTGTCGGGGTAATATATACGTCGTGCAGTTCGGCCTCAGTTCTAATAGGGAAGTTGGGTGGGTGTGCTCCGGATGAGTCAAATGTGGAGTTGGATGAGAATCTGCGGGCAAAGCACTCAGCTTTGTCCGCAGATGACGTGAGAACCTCAAATTCATGGATTAAAGGAGGTATTGAGGATTTCCTATTGTTGAGCACTTGTTTGCAAATCCTCCAATAGTCCTTGGAGCCGAACTTGCGGTCAGCTATGCGCTGTCACATTCTCTCAGCAAACAACCGTTTGGCATCATTTAGGGTTCTCTTGCACTCATTGCGAGCAGATATGAACAGGCGCCTATTGTGATCAGATGACTGTCTCTGGAATAGACGGAAGTAATGGTTCCTGTGGGCAATGGCGGCTGAGCAGGCCGGAGAGAACCACGGAGAGGAATGATGTTTTAAGCAATACTTCCTGGTGGGTATGAAGGCATCAATGCCAGCTTTCACCCATGACGAGACCTCAGAGACACAGTCATCAACTGATAGGTCGAACACTTTTCCCCAAGAGACGTCGCAGTGGAAATCACGAAAGGCATCCCAGTCAGCTTTTTGGTAGAGGTAGGAGGTCCTATAGGTAGGGGGCTCCTGGTGGGAGTGAGATTGGAAAGAAATACTGAGAGAGACTACAGCATGGTCAGAGTTGCCGATAGGGCAAAGCTGCGAGACTTGATAGGCGTCAGGCGCAGAGGTGAAACATATATCTAGTAGTGAGGAATGACCCGAGGGAGTGCTTGGGAAGCGAGTGGGGAAGTCCACCACTTGCGTAAGGGATTGGGAAATAGCAAAGTTCATGGTGTGACTGCCCGCTGGATCAGTAACAGCGTTTTCAAGCCACTCAGAGTGATGGGCATTGAAGTCTCCAAATACAAATATGTGGGCGAATGGGTGATAGGAAATAGCCTTATCTATGTCGTCAGCAATGCTATCTAGTAGGAAGCAGTCAGGAGAGGAGGGAGAACGGTAAATAAAGAATAGGTAACTAACCGAACTGAGGAGAGACAGGCGGAGACATATGTATTGATGGTCCGTAGATTCGAGTGAAGTCACCCTAGCTATGGGGAGGTGTTCACTGACGTAGACCCCCAGCCCATGCATGTGGACAGTGGAATCCTTCCTTAAAAGGGGAAGATAACCAGGGATGGAGAGGTCAGAGGAGGGAATAGCTGAGTTGAGGCTAGTTTCGCAGAGCGCAAGGATATCAGGGGACTTTTCATGCAGGAATGCTTCTACACTAGGAAAGTTAGTACGAATGCCCTGGATATTAGTGAAAGAAAGGTTAATGGGTTTAGGTGGTTTGAATTTAACTGGTTTAGGGTCGTTTCTGATTTGTTTAGTCATGATTTTGTTTATAGAAAGGGACCTAGGGTAGAGGATACAGGTGGTCATTATCCACAATCTGTTCTGGGAGGGAAACTGGCTAGGGCTGCAACAAGGTGTGGCCTCGGGGTTGCCCACCGAAAGTGCTTGCAGGGACACCTATCCATGCACGACATGGCACTACAAGAACCCCGATATTATACAACTGTTGATCAGAGCAGCCACTCTTGATGCTATGCAAGAGTTAGGGCTCCTAACTACCAGTCTCTCTGTCTTTTTAAAAAAATACTTTTTAAACTCTTTATTTCTTTTCTATCTATCTTTAGTTACACTGACTGGAGGGTAGCTAAGAGAATAGACAACAAGAGTTTTTTAATTTATTATTTTACTCTCTTCACTATGTGGGTTGCCTAGGGCTTGCCTCAATGCTGCAAAAAGTAGCCTTCTTGAAAAAAGTGTTTGTGATATATTATTTATACTACTAATAAATATACATTTGTTCCTCACCATTTTGTATGTTGATCCTGACTTGGCATCCAGATTACACTCACTTTCTCACCAACGTAATGTGGCTTCTCTCTGTTTTTTCTACAAATTTTTTATTGGCAACTGCTCTGACAAGAAGTGTGAGAAAAGAAACTGTTCAAGTAGAAGTAGTAGATACATTTTAACTATTTCAACAGTGAAAGGGTAGGACCTAGATGCCAATCTAGTGACATGCTTAAATTCGTGTGTTTGGGTCATTAGGAAAAGAAACTTGTTAGAGCAAGTGTCATAAAAATATTTGTAGAAAAGACAGAGGTAATCTATATCACATCAGTTAGAAAGTGACTGAAGTCAGGATGCCAAGTCAAGATCGCTGTATGAAATGATGACAAACAAATGAAAATATTACCTCATCACAGAAGTATAAACAAATGGTTTAAGATTAGTATGCACTGACACTACTTGTAGCTAGTTTAAAATAAATTGTATCCCAAATGTACTATAAAGTCATTATCAATTCAATGCATCATAAAATCACTTACCAATTCAATGCACATTTTGCATGCTGATGTTAAGGTTTGCTTTCTTGCATTCTTCTTAAAAGAAGTACTTAATGAAACCATCTGATCTTGACTTGATGTTAATTTGGTTTGTTTTTCACTTAAAGAATTTTTTTAAAGTTTTGATTTTGTTATGAATTTTTTTTAGCTGTTGATGCTTGAATGTTTCTAGTTTTATAGGAAGTATTGACTGTTACAGGCCAGTCTCTTCTCCATTGAACTGCCAGGGATGAAATCAGAGGAGAGATTAACTTCTAACATCTTATGAGCTTCCAATGAATGGCCATTAACAACAACCTTAAGGATCAACCTGTTAGGAAGTATTTGATAACTGAGAGAGGGCCTTCCAGATTCCATAGCTGGAAAGTTTATGTAGCAACACCCAATGCCAGACTGTTGACACTGTCTAAAGCATCTCCCCTTCAGGCAGTAGTTAAACAGTTTTGCCAAGATTGAAGATATCTCTAGGCTGATGTTCTTTGATTTGAATTCAGGTTTTATGATCAAAGCATTAAGAGTCTAACCATTACAAATATTTATATATAATGGCTGAATACTCATATTTTAGTATATTAATAGATAGCTAGTCCCTGTTGCAGTCATGTACAGTTTATGTGGGAAAGTGCACAATCTGAAACAATTAGCAGTTGCACCAGGTCAGTGTGCTTATACACTCAGTCATGTGCTAAGAGGTACTGAATAGTTCTTGGCCTGGAGAGATTCACTCCTAATTTATGGTTTGCTCATTTGTTTAGATTTTTGGAAAGTGAATTTGGCTGAGGACTTATTAGCACTCATATAAATACATAAATATATAAATATAACATAGATCATTAACACTATTTACATTATTCGGACTATTGTTCTCATCTTTGTTATCATTTTTACAATGTTTCAGCTGTTGTATGCTCTGGCCTTCTTCAGGTGCTAGAAGTTTCAAACTGAACCCTCTATTATGATCACTGGTGTATATCATTCTCATTCCTTGTGCAAAGCCACTTCTGGTAGTCATGAATTGTTTCCCTTTAACTTTCTAAGTTATTTGTTCACCACTGCTGTAGCCTGGTATTGAACTCACAACTCTTTGGGTCAAGTCACTGGAACTAAACAACATCTATATACACTGGGCACAAAGAACGAGAATGATATATCCCAGTGATCATAATAAAGGGTTCAGTTCAAAATTCCTAGTACCTGAAGAAGCATACAATGGCCAAAATGTCATAAAAATGACAACAAAGTTGAGGACAATAGTCTGAATAATGTAAATAGTGTAAATGCTACCTCATCTCAGAAGTATAGACAAATACTAGATCACTGACATCTAAAAAACATATAGCCCAGTAAATTACTAAGTTTAACATTTTAAGTGCTAGCATATTTTTGTAAAGAAAGTGCTCAATATTTAAAAAAAAAAAAGCCACAATAGTTAATAGATAGAGAAAAGTTCAAGCCACTTATATTTCTAACTTTACAGATAAACTTTTTATCAGGGTCAATTATTGCTAATTCTTTTTAATAGTTTCGCCCCAGGCAAGATGCTAATGCCACTAGAATGCAGGCTTTTACAGAAAGTGAAAGTGAAAGAGAATGAGAAGATTGACAATGAGGAGGATTGAGAAAAGGACAAAAAAAGAAATAGTGTTGAATAAATCCAAACTTATTTATAAATGGAACTTTGTCTGTGCGTGTGTGTGTGTGTCTGTGTGTGTGTGTGTGTGTGTGTGTGTGTATCAGTTACCTATAGACTTCAAAATGGCTGAACCGATTTCCTTGAAAATTTACACAGTTGTACTATAACCATCTGCGAGTGTTCTTAGCTAGGTTTTGTGTCAAGGTACCCCTGATAAATATCGAAAATCGATAATTGAAAAAATCGGGTTATAGAAGGAGTGGTCCGATTTTAATCAAATTTGATACACTCATAGAGAAAGACATAAGAAATGATATTCAGAAGTTTCAAGGTTGCAGTTCTTACAATAGTACAGAAAATCGATAATATATATATATAAAAGGCAAGATACCAGGTCTGATCAAAATCAGTTTTTCAGCCCTTTTATTTTAGTTTTTGCTTTGGGTTTGGCTCTAAGTAAGTATAATTGTAGTTCTTAGCCTCAGCCATGATACCATTTACTCAGAGGACTTATTTAGCCTTCAAAATTCAGTTTACAATGAAAAAAACTTATTTGATATCGATACCAGGAAATCAAAATTTGACTTACATCCAATCATTTCTCTTTCAGTTTATGGTTTCGCTTTAACTGGAAACAACTATTGCTTTTTAGTCTTTTATGCCAACATCCAAAGAGTCTGAGCTACAGGACCATGGATTAGTTTTAAAGCTTTCATTACACCCGAGCAATGCCGGGCTATACTGCTAGTATATATATATATATATATATATATATATATATATATATATATATATATTAAAGATATGAAAGTGTGTAGCTTAATGTTACACAAAAGAAGTGAAGCAACTGGTTTTGCTCCCACTCAGCAGGCCTGTATGGGAGATTTAAATTAGAATTAAGATACAAAAAAGTGTGTAATGAAAAATTCCCCACCTCATTTTTCATTACACACATTTGTATATTAATTCTAATTTAAATCTCCCGTAGAGGCCTGACGAGTTGGTTTGCTTTTTTTTACTATTTTATAATGTGTAACAATAAGTTACACACATTCATGTCTTTAATTAAATTTTGTACTCATAAAAACATTTTCAAATATATATATATAGATATTGTAAGAAAAAATGATTTCAGAAATATGATATAAACAGTCTAGAGTGGTTATTGTATTCTTTTGAGAATATGAATGGCAAAAAATAAAGTAAATAAAACCGGTACACATATGTGTATTGTGGTGTAATGTATATCAACTCAGAATGTGAAATTGGAGAGCCAAGTTTGAATTTCAGTTGAATTCATTGCATTCACTTCCATGCAAATATCCTTGAGAAAGGCATTAATCCATCTCTTCTCCTTCCACCTATGGATTGAATAGCAAGACAGGTTGGGTTCTATAGTCTTGGTTGATAACCAGTCTACTGCAGAAAGAAATGTCAACCTACTGTGGGAAAATCTTCTGCTTTGTCAATCATGTCTCAAAAGGAAGATGATTGCCCAAGTGTGGACTGTGTATGGAAACTTAACAGGCTGATACAGATTATATATGGAGACTTTATTTTGGGCTTATTGATTTTATTGATCACTTCCTCAATCTTTGACACTTATTCTGTTTCATTAGGAATTGATTAAGCATGTGATAAGAGCTCATGTGTCAATGCCTTCATTGATTGCTGTCCATCTTAAGGATTATTGATTTTCTTTTATAGATTTTCATGTTGATGAAATTCTTGCATCTATTTTGGGGCTTGTATATATTGTTTTAAGGATTCAAATATTTTGGCATATTTGTTAAAGTTGTCACGTTCTGTTAAACATCAGAAAGAAAGAATATTCCAAGAGATTTTATTTTATTTGGAGATTGGCATTCTTTGATAAAATCAGGACTTTTAGCTAATATTGTTGATTTGATAAATTAAGACCACAGGTTTTATAAATCAGACTAGATCATATATTTGTGACTTCTAACTTTAAAAAACAACAATTATAGGAACTTTTTATATATTAGGCATAGTTAGGGAGGCACAGTGTAGTAATCGATATTAGATCGGATTGAGGAACCAGAGAGCTGAATTTGAATTCAAGTTGTGTTCATTACATTATGTATGCATAGTTGGCCACTCATATCCGAGAATGTCTGTCTAATAGACCAGCTAGCTAATTCCTATTGCAGGCACTTGCTCAGGCACACTTGTGTTTGTTCAGCACCCACAGAGTCCACCTGTGATTTTTAACTGCAACTATGTTGAGTGAGCCTTAGTTACAGTTTCTGAGAGAGAGAGAGAACATGTTATCTGGCATGAATAACAGGCTGAACAAGGCCATGATGACTTGTTACTTCATGCTAGTACAACCATTAGTAACTTCCAAAGGGTCTCATCTAACCAATTTCATTCACAAGGATTGGGGAAACTAGTGGTGTGGTTTTCAGGTACTTTCCAAATATGCTGCATGCTGGGATGTTGAGATTTGAACCTGGGCTTCATGGTCAGAAAGCAAATGTTCTAACCACTTAGCCAGGTTGCATTCGTTTATGTGCATACCTTAGAAAAGGTATGAATCCATCTCTTCTCTCTCCCTCTCATTAGCTATGGGTAAATAGCAAGACAGACTGGGTCCTATAGCCTTGTGTGGTAACTCGTTGAAGAGAAGGAAAAATGCTGAATTTAAAACAAGGTTGAGCTCTGTCAGGACACAACATTGCTGCTATGGTTGAAGAACATGTGGTGCCTCTATAACTCTAATGGATTATGGGTCTCATGATGAAATCTAACACATTTTGTATTGTTTTATGCCTGATGCTTATACATTTTTCTCTTATATATTTAGAGCTGAAATGCCTCTAATAACGTAACTTCATGGCTGTTATCATATTTGTAAGAGGGAAGGTATTAGGTACATTGTTTTTACTATTTTTTTTTTTAAACAGATGTTTCGGTTTTAAAGATTCCCACAAGACATGTTGTAAAAATGAATGCCAGTTGTTTGAATGCAAATATATCAGGATAATAAAAATTAATTTCCTTATTGTGATTTTATTATTTATCTATTTTTGGTAGTTGCTTGTCCAGTCCTAAGTTATTGTTTTCATTTTATTTGGACTTCAAATAACAAAATCATAGTTTAATATGCAAGCAAATGAACAAGAATCAAATTGAGATTCTGTTGTATGGTTTTTTCCTTAGGCAGAATGACAAGCCCAGTTTGTTTACATTGGCTTTCAAGTGCATTCAATTGTATGATTAACACAATAACCACAGTAGAAGAGACAGTGACATAACTAAAATGTGAAATGCTTATGGAACCTCATTCATCCTGAGATTAATTGGTCATCTTATAAAAGTTGAATGTGTATCCTTTCTGACAAGTTCTCAAAGATCTCTTCATCTTTTTCTATGTGCCATGTCCATACAGGATGTTGGCAATGAGGGTGCTCCACAATTTTCCATTCATTGCATCTGTTAATAATTTTGTCTTATTGCTATCTTTTCTTAATTCCTGTTCTGTCAATCACTTACACAAGCTAGGTAGGTAGGTTCTGCACTGCTTTCCTATGTCTCTCTTGTCTTCACTCTATCCTGTGAGTATCAAATTTTCCAAGCCATCTTTCTTTATTAAGTTCCCTAGAAATTTCAACTTTCTTTTTCTAATCCAAAATCGTTTTTATTTCCCTTTTCTCGAAAACTTTGTCATTGCTTACATGTTCATTCTACGGTATTCTCAGCATCCTTCTGTAGAACCACATTTCTCTTTTCTCAAGTTTTTTTTTCGCCTCTACTGAGATGGTCAACCATTCACTGCCATATAGGAGGTTTGATATTGCATAACTGTTAAGTACTCTTTTCTTTGTTTTTAATGAGATTTTTCTGTTTCTTAAAACTTTGTTTAACTTTGAAGTGGCATCTTCCACTCTGTCAGTGGGCCTTTTCATTTCAGTGTTGCAATTTTCACCCTCCTTTAAAACCTTTCCTAAATTTTTGTACTTGCTTGATTTTGGCATCTCCAATTTGTAGTTCATATGTTTGGCTCTTCTTTTTTACTAACCACCAGACATTCTATCTTTCTGCAATTTATGTTTAGTCCTTTCTTCTGGCTTTCCTTTACTACCTTCTATTGAAGTTTTCATATTTTCCTTTCTATGTCTGCTATCAATACTGTGGCACTTGCATATCTAATGTTGTTAAGACTGTGGTCATCAATAATGAATCTTGGTAGGAATTCTAATTCTCTTAGAATCACTTCACTGCAAAGACTGAATAAGTCCAGTAAGAAAACATATTCTTTCTATTTTTGTATATCTACTGAATTTCTTTTCTATCTATATTCATGTGGTTTGTTATGGTTTCCAAATGGTAACTCACGTCTATTGAACAGGTGATGAGGCTCATCCCTTGTTTCCTGTTTAGAATGTGGTTTCCGGTTTTTCTCTTTTCCAATCTTTTCACTCTTTTTTATTTTATTTTATTTTTTTTTTCAATTGGAGTAGATAGACTAAACTATCGCCTGGTTTACACTCCACCCACGTCTATTGAACAGGTGAAGAGGCTCATCCCTTGTTTCCTGTTTAGTATGCGGTTTCCGGTTTTCTCTTTTCCAATCTTTTCACTCTTACGTAGCCCCCTGCGCATCAGTGGTGTTTTCGCCTTGCTTGGGGTGATATGATTAAAAACAAAAATGTATGTCCATGTACATTCTGTTCCCATGTCTACTTTTAGCAAATATATGACAAGAGCTGCAAGAATATTTTAGTAAGAGATTTTCTTAAGCAAAAAGACACTGAAAAACAACATGTAATCTCAGTGACACATTCATTGGATTATCAGCAACTAAAATCTGCTGGTTGAGCAGAGGGACAGATGAGCTTGTGTTTTGTATGTTAAAGTGTAATTGATAAAATGAAAATAAAAATTCTGTTTTGCTCTTCAAAATGAGTTCTTCAAACTAAATGTTTTTATCAATGGAATCATATCACTACAGTTCAAAAATTTAAAGCCACTCCCAAAATTAGCATAAGATGAACTTGATAGAAAAGTAAAACCTTTCCATTCAAAAATGAAAAAATACTCATCAATGGCATCAATTAGCAAGCTTATACTTTGAGAAACTTTTGCAATCATTGCTAAAAATTTGTGCTGCAGTAATCAAGGCTAAAGCAGGATATTTTGATGAGGGCAAAATTTAATCATAAAATAATCTTTTTCTTTTTGTCATAAAACTTCTAATAAAAATCATGTCTCACTATTTTTCTGAAAAGTTTTTAACAAAATTATCAGGTGTTTTCTCAAACTTTTGAACTGTAGTGATTATGTTGAGGTAGGTATGAAATATAACAAACATTGTTATAATTCTGTATTAAGAGAACACTGAAGATACAGGGACATTTATCATCAAATTTAACATTCTGGGCATCTGATATAATTAGATGCATAACCTAATTCATCTTGTTCAGCTTTTGTCTTTTTGTTTTTATTATTATTGTTTTTAAAGTTTCTACATGGTAATAGCAATAGCTTTATTTCAAAAAGTGATATGTTGTAAGATCCTGCATGTAAATTTACCATGGAAGACTCAGAAATTAGTACACTTTACATCTTAATGAATTACTTTCCTTTTTAAAACTGCATTCTTTAAGTCAAAATTGTAGTCAAACTTATTACAGGTGTACTGTGTTGCCTCGAATCTGTGGTTTTCTTGTTTTCCTCCTCTCACACTTTAAATGACTAAGTATATTATGTTGATCAAATCACTTGATTCAATTAACTGCTTCTAAAGGTTTTACTGTCAGTAAAAACTTGATATTTGCTTTTTGTTGGCCTCAACTCTAAGCTACTTGACTGCATTCTCTAATCAGCTCATAAGTAAGAGGTTAAAGGTAAGCATTATTTCATTATACATATTACAAATAACTAGATATCTTGTTTTACAAACATCTTAAGTATTTCTTTTTTTTCATGAATCTTATTTGTGTTAATTTCCTTGAATAATTCTAATCCTTAAATGAGAAATGTTGTTATTGCTGTTATTTCATGAACATTTTATTGTATAAAGGATTTACTTTCATTGAAGTACAGAGAAAGAAAATAGTAAAAGGGGAAAGTAATAAATAAAGGCAGAAAGTAGATGAGGAATAAGCAAAAGGGGAACAAAGGGAGAAGAAAAGAAAAAAGAATAGGGAATGAGAAAGAGAAAAGGAAGTGAAGCAGATAGGAAATATGAAAGAAAGAAGACAATCCAATGAATAATAAAGAGAGAATGATAAAATATGAAAGAAATATGATGAATGATGAAATATGAAAGAAAGAAGACAATCCAATGAATAATAAAGAGAGAATGATAAAATATGAAAGAAATATGATGAATGATGAAATATGAAAGAAAGAAGACAATCCAATGAATAATAAAGAGAGAATGATAAAATATGAAAGAAATATGATGAATGATGAAATATGAAAGAAAGAAGACAATCCAATGAATAATAAAGAGAGAAGGAAATAAATTACATGGGGAATAAGAAATGCAGAAGGAAGAAAAAAAGATGGAGTTTAAGAAAAGGATAAAGAAAGCGAAAAAGGAAGTGAAGCAGAAAGAAAGAAGGAAATCAAATAGTGGAAACAGAATAAAGGAAATCAGATGAAGAATAAAAAAAAAAGAAGGAGATAATATACAGGAGAGAAAAGGAAGGAAATCAGATCAAAAATAAGAAAGAGAGAAGGAAAGAAAGCAGAAAATAAATAGAACTACTCTCTCTCTTGCTCACTTCCTCTATCTCTCTCTCTGTCTGTCTGTCTCTCTCTCTTTATATATATATAATAATATTTATTAATAAATTATAACATTGAAATGTTACAATATCACTACAAAAGTTGTGAAACTAATCTTAACCCTTTTATCCCCTCATCTGAGTTCTGCGTTCCTGGCTACCTTCCCCTCTTCAGGAAGGACTCCAATGTTCATATGCATGGGCTTGGTGTCTATGTCAGCGAACACCTTCCTTTAGCTAGGGTGTCATCTTTAGAATCCCCAGATCATTCTTTCATGTGCTTCCGCCTCTCACTTCTCAGCTCGATTAGCTATCTCTTCTTTCTCTACCGCTCTCCTTCCTCCCCTGACTGTTCGTTACTTGACATCATTTCTGACAATATTGACAAAGCCATTTCTACCCATCCCTCTGCCCATGTATTCGTGTTTGGTGACTTTAACGCCCACCACACCAAGTGGCTGAAGAACGCTGTCACTGACGCTGCTGGTGTCCACACCATGAACTTTTCAATCACCCAATCCCTTACGCAAGTAGTGGACTTCCCCACGCGTTTCTCCGACAACCCTAACGGAAGGGACTCACTTCTAGACCTCTGCTTCACTTCCATCCCAGACTCTTGCACTACCAGACAACTCTGCCCACTTGGAAACTCTGACCACACTGTAGTGTCTGTCAATATTTCACTCCACTCCCGCCCGACCCATGAAACACAGACAAGTAGAATATCCTACTGCTATCAAAGAGCAGACTGGGATTCGTTCCGAGACTTCCTCTGTGATATCCCTTGGAACAACGTCTTTAGTCTTCCCATCGAAGAATGTGCATCCGAGGTCTCCTCCTGGGTTAAGGCTGGCATCGATGCCTTCATCCCTGCTAGGAAATTCCAGCTTAAATCTCATTCGTCTCCATGGTTCTCACCCACTTGTTCAGCTGCCATTGCCCACCGGAATCATTTCTTCCGACTCTATCGTAACTATGCGTCGGAACAAAACAGGCGCCTTTTCACTTCAGCTCGTAATAAGTGTAAAAGGATACTTAATGAAGCTAAGATGTTGTTTGCTGCCAGAATGAAGCAACGCATAGCATGCTCTAAATTCGGCTCTAAAGACTACTGGCGACTCTGTAAAAGAGTACTTAACAAGAGCAAGTCCACAATACCCCCGCTAATCAACAAATTTGAGGTCCTCACCTCCCCAGCAGATAAGGCTGAATGTTTTGCCCGCAGATTCTCGAACAATTCGAGTCTGGACTCATCTGGAGTTTTTACACCCGACTTCTCACCTAGAACCGAGGCACAACTGAATGATGTCCACATTACACCTTCGCTTGTGTCTAAGATAATCTTAAAACTTGACCCTCATAAAGCGAGCGGTGGTGACGGAATCCCAACCATAGTCTTAAAGAAATGTGCCCCTGAACTCTCCTCTATCCTTTCTAAGCTCTACAACCTCTGCCTATCTGCTTCCTGCTTTCCTGCCTGTTGGAAATCTTCCTCTATAGTTCCTATATTTAAAAACGCTGGAGAACCCTCTGACCCTGCAAATTACCGCCCTATCAGCCTTCTTCCGATCTTTGGCAAAGTGTTTGAAGCCATTATCAACGCCGAGGTGGTTCAGCATCTCACAGCACACAGGCTCCTCTCGGACAAGCAATATGGTTTCCGCTTCACCAGGTCTACTGCTGATATGCTAACGACCATCACCGAGTACATATACCAGGCACTCGACAGGAATGGCGAAGCTCGAACCGTTGCATTGGATATATCTAAGGCGTTCGATAGAGTTTGGCATGCTGGCCTTCTATGTAAACTGCAGAGCTATGGTATAACTGGACATTTGTTTGAACTAATCCAGTCATTCCTCTCTAACCGCACAATGAAAGTGGTATTAAAAGGAAATGCCTCTCAGAACTACCATACAAACGCAGGTGTCCCCCAAGGCTCCATCTTAGGTCCTACACTCTTCCTGATATATATTAATGATCTCCCTGATTCCATAAGAACCCAAATAGGTTTGTACGCCGATGACACCACAGTTTACTCTCGCCTCCAACAAAAACCTGGTGTAGGTGTCAAAGCTAAACTCGCAGCCGAGATTGAAAAAGACCTCCAATCCATATTGGACTGGGGTAAGAAATGGCTAGTAAATTTTAATGCTTCTAAAACGAAGCTACTCTCAATTAACCATCATCGACAATCTCACCTACCTCCCATTAGCATGAACCAGGCTTGTCTCCCAGAGAGTAAAACACTACGCCTCCTTGGTCTCACACTTTCTGCGGACCTCAAATGGAATGACTATATCGAATCCATTGCTAAATCCGCTGCTATGAAAGTCGGTTCTCTGTGTAGGGCCCGGAAGTTTTTTCCGTCTAAATCTATCCTGCACATTTACAAATCTACCATCCGCCCGTGCATTGAATACTGCTGCCATATCTGGTCGGGTGCCCCTGCTGTTCTCCTTGGGCTTCTCGATAAGGTTCAGAGGAGGGTCTGTAATGTGATAGATACCGACTTGGCAGACCGCCTGCAGTCTCTCTCCCACCGGCGAGACGTGGCTTCCCTGTGTCTCTTCTATAAATACTTTCACGGCTTCTGCTCCGATGAACTTGGATCACTGGTGCCCACTAAATACGAATTTGCACGAGATACTAGATTAGCAACTAGATCCCACCCTTTTACAGTGAAACCGATAAAATGCAGCCGTAACTTCTACTCCAACAGTTTCTTTCCTCGCACTTCCCGACTGTGGAATTCTCTTCCAAACGATTGCTTCCCCGATGGCTACAATCTCCAGGAGTTTAAATGTAAGGTCAATAGACACCTCCTAACACACTAACCTGCTCCCATTCTATCAAGCACTCTTCCCATCTGCCCGACCCTCATCCTCGCTATCTTTACTCATCTGTCACCTTTCTCCTGACATTCCCTATGTCTATCCACTCCTTCTCTTTACCTTCCCCTATGTAGCCCCATGCGCAATAGTGGCAGTGGAATGCCTTGCTTGGGGTGAGATGATTAAAAAAAAAAAAAAAAAAAAGCTATTTTGTTTCGACACTTTTTGTGTCTTATCAAGTGATGTGGTTATTTCAAAAAGTGTCGAAACAAAATAGCTACTTTTGTAGTGATATTGTAACATTTCAATGTTATAATTTATTAATAAATATTATTATTATTAGCTCTACTTTGTATTGAGCACTTTTTTAAAAATAGTGTTTCTTTGGATGGTGAATATTATTCCACCCATACTTATATATATATATATATATATATATATATATATATATATATATTAGTTTTTTGGTCATAACTAAATGAGACCAGTACTCAGTTTTATTAAAAACTGCCAAATACATTTGTGTTGTAGAGCTTTTGAATATTTTTCATTTAAAAATGAGTTATTCCTGCAACCCAGTTTGCAACCTTTCAGTATCCTCAGGCGATTTGTAATAACTGATTTTCCAATGTTTTTCAAACATACAACAGGAATTTTTAGGAATGTGCGATTAGAATTTTTAAACAACCAAAAATTCTTAAAATTAGGAAGGAGTTACTTAAGGATCTCAAAACACTTCCATCCATTTTTGTATAATCCTAAGATGTATCTATACATGACATCTAGACATTACTTCTGATCTTTCATTAGTTGAGGAAATAACTCATTTTCAAATGAAATATATATATATACATATATATGTGTGTGTGTGTGTGTGTGTGTGTGTGTGTGTGTGTGTGTGTATACCATAATTAACCTATACATAAATACATGTATATATACATCTACATATACATTTACATATATATATATATATATATATATATATTACGGAAATTAATGAATTTTAATGAAACTTTGGTTATAAACAACAGACAATTTGAAATGAATAGTTTGAACATTATTTTTTATTGATATTCATATTTAAGTAGATATTCTGTTTTCAATTAAACAGTATTATATATTTATATCTACTGGCCTGATTGTTTAAGATAAATTTTTATTACAAAAATGTGTGCCATTCAGCAGGATCCAAACCTGCGACCCTATTTACATAGGGGAAGCTACGATTTTTATTACGAAAATGTGTGCCGATAGATCGAAAATTGTGTTATATAGGCTTGATTGGAACCTTGTTTAGACTGGGGGCCATTCATGGTTGCGTGGTCTAAGATGTTGCCAGATCAAATGGTAGCTTTCCCTATGTAAATAGGGGTCACAGGTTCAGATCCTGCCGAATGGCACACATTTTCATAATAAAAATTTATTGTAAATAATCAGGCCAGTAGATATAAATATATAATACTGTTTAAATAAAAACAGAATATCTACTTAAATATGAGTATCAATAAAAATAATGTTCAAACAATTCATTTCATATATATATATATATATATATATATATATATATATATATATGTATATATATATATATATATATATATATATATATATATATATATATATATATATATATCAGTATCTATCTATATAGCTTATATATGTATACCATAATTAAGCTATACATAAATATATACAGGCGTGTATATATATATATATATATCTGAGTGAATAAGGAACGAAGAAAACTTTACAACATCCAAAACATTAATTTAAAATATATAATATAAAGCTGTGAATATTTATTATAAATTATATTTTAGAACATGTACAAATTTGTTATATATATATCCACTACAAACTGTGCATTTTGTTTCAACATTCGACTTCCAATGTCTCATCAGGTTGTGTGGAAAGGAATGGAAGACCTCTTTTTTTATATTTGGGAGTTATGTGTGGAATGTTGGCGAGGTGGGAGGTTAGCAAGGGAATAAGTCTTGTAAATTGTCCATTAGAAATTTGAAGAAAGTGGGATGGGTGGGGGATATAGTTGATTCATGAAAGTGTTTTATGACCGCCTGGATAGCCTTTATTCTTTGGTTTTATTAGAACGGGAGAATAAGGAGGTGTAAAGGATGGGATTGGACCTATTTTTAATGTTTATTTGTACAACTATAGAATATTTTTGTATTTAAGCACAGTTTTATAATTTAATTTTGTATATTTAACCTTAATTTTGAATTTAGGAAATTACTTTTTTCTATAAAACTTTAAATTAGATTTGATTATAGTTCTGGTGTGTAATAGGTAAAATTCGATATAAGAGGGTTCTTAGTACTATAAAGGCTTATCGTCTCTGGTGGGTGGGGGCTCTTAGTTTTGGCGTGTGCAGTATTTTTCAGCATGATTGCAAGGTTAGTTCTTAAATGTGTTTGCAGTTTACTGTGGTTTTGTGCTTCTGATTTAAAAGCTTGTCGCTATTTATGTATTTAATGATTTCAATTTTTTCTTGAAAACAAAGGAAACATGGTTCTTTTATTGATTTGGCTGTTCTTGTTTGAGGATTTTCCATAGTGTGTGTGTCAGATGTCTTGTTGAAAATAAATTGTTGTTCAGATGTGGACCTAAATCCGTAGTAAAAGATATACATTCATACATTTTAAAATTAGCTATACAGAAAAGTACAAATGTTTTCTATCTTTAGCATTGTGTAAATTTGTGTACATGTAAAAGGTTTAAAATTTACACTATGATTTGTATATAATTAATATTAAACTGTTTCAATTTACTGCTTTTCAAGCACAATTTTATATTAAAAATATTTATGAATAAACTGAAAAATATTGACCTACTGTTCAATAAGAATTTGATGGGTTTTGCCTTTTGTGCTTCTCTTCCTATTTCTAATCTTCTGCATTTCCTTCTTATTTTTAATGAATATCAATAATAATAATTTTCTTTTACTTTTATATTTTTAACTATATATAAATATGAACAGATAGACAAGTAGATATATATGGACAGATATAAACAGATAAGTAGATAGATAGATGTATATATGAAAAAGTGAAAAGATATGAACAGATAAGTAGGTAAATATATATGAAAAAATAATTAATGTATATTTTGGCAGCAATCTTTAATTTTAAACATGTTTCATTAAAAATGAGCAACAAGGAAGATTTTATTAATTTTTTTTTTTGTAATTTGATATTTCCGCTATTCTTACATGTTTACTTTTTGCAGGAAATATGAAATGTAAAAATGTTCCATAATATTTTATTTTCCAAGTGCTTTTAGCCTCTTCACAGGCCATTTTCAAAGATGTTATTTTTCCAGTGTTGTTATATTCTCATGTTTGACTGTAATGTAATTTTTTCTGTTTTTAGTGTTATTTTTTGAAAAGGAGAGTTCTTTAAAGCTGTCACATGATGTGTACAGTGGGCATTGTGTGAACATCTGTCTACTTTTTAAAAAAAAACTTTCAAGACTTTATTTCCACTGTTAAATAGTGTAATGTTGATGGTATGAGAAAATTGTTTGATATATAGTGCCTCTCTTATAGCGAGGTGCCTTTGATATTGTGATTTAAATAGTATTTTTGTATTTTCAACCAAAATTTTTATTATGGGTTCTTGTAAGTTATGGGTTAATAAATGTTTTCTTATTGCACTATTATTACTAGATAGGTGGCATGTAAAGAGTCTACTCAGGGAAGTGGTAGTATGGCCAATATAGGTAATTGATTTAGGACAAGAAACACAATCTTGTATAGGGCATTGAAATTCATACGCTATATTAGTCATTGCTAGTTACTATATTATATTATAAATTTTACATATTTTTGAGGAATTACAGCAGAAATATGGTGTTTAATAATTTTTTGTATAGAAAATTTGTCCTGTTTATAATTAAAGTGCATTTGGTTGTTAGTTTTAATGCTAGTGTCATGTATATTTGCTTATCAATGATGTAGTTGGGAAAATTATTGTTGACTAATGTTTGTTTTATGTGTTTTATGTATTTTTTGCTCAAAAATATTATTTGGAAGGAGGAATTTTGATGTGCTCTATTTGAGAAGTTCATTATTACTACTATTTTATATCTTTCTGGGCATTGGTTTTTATAATTAAGAAGACAAGAGTTCTTATTGGTGGGTTTTTTTATACAGATAAGTGATAAATTCATTGGTTTTTAGCTCTATATTAACATCAAGAAAGGAGATTTTGTTATTGTCTATGAGTTTATAAATAAATTTCAGCAGGGAATTATTTTCAAAGTTTAATTTTAGATTTACAAATTTGTCAATATTTCTTATTTTTAAAAAATGCTGTCAACACACTTTGTATAAATCCCCAGTTTGTCAGATGTTCTAAACACTTTGTTTTCAATATGTGACATGTAAAAATTCAAAAAAGTAGTACCTAATCAGTCAGTTAAGTGCAATACATGAAACACGCTTGGGCGATCATGTCTCGAAAGAGACATGCCTGACTGGGCAGAAGATTATCCCATAGTAGGTTGCCATTGCTTTCTGCAGTAGACTGGTTGCCTGCCAAGGCTATAGAACCCAATCTGTCCTGTCATTTAACCCATAACTGGAAGGAAGAGACGGATTAATACCTTTCCCAAGAGTATTTGTGCGTAAGTGAATGCAAGAAATTCAACTGGAATTCGAACTCGGCTAGGTTTCCCATACTGACATTGTTAGTTTGTATGTAGATGTTACCATTATGATCTGAAAATAGAGTTTGTGTAGTGCATGTAGTAAGTAGTTTTCAAAGAATTGCTGGTTGGATTTTAGGATGAGGGATAGATAGGTGTTTGTAAATGCAGTCACTAATTATATTCAATGTTTCTTCAATTGGAACATTAGTAAAAAGGTTTTCATCATCCAGTGAAGATAGAATGTTGCCTTTGGGATTGGTAGCTTTTAATATATGTGAGAATTTATTAGTTGAAGTAATGCTGTAATTCTTAGGTATGTATGGAGAAATTATATGATTTAAAGTTTTAAGCAGTTGGTATATCAGTGTAGGTATTTGTGATATGATGAGTCTGAGAGGAAAACCTGGTTTATGAGTTTTTATGTTATCATAAAGATATCCTGGTTGGCAATCACTGACAATTTTCTTGATTTTTAAATTACTAACATCCATGTTATTCACTGTGATGAATTTATTTACCTACTTTTTTAATAAATCTGTGGGATTTTTTCTTTATTTAGTAAATTTTGTTGTGTCATCTAGGATAGACTGTAATTTTTGGTTGTAATCTTGTCGGTTGAGAACTACATAGTTGTTGGTTTTATCAGTACGTCTAATGATGATATTGGTGTTGTTTTGTAAATCTTTTTCAGCTAAATTTAATTTGTTTGTGTGCATATTATTGTGTTTGTTGTGTGGAGAACAGTTTTTTAAACCAAGATTTGGGTGTTCTGATATTCAATTTTCTGTTTTTAACTGTTGGATAGATTGGTAGAGTATTTTGATTTCAGTTTTCTTTTGAATGGGATCATATTGAGGCTGGAGATAATAATTCTGGCTGATATTCCAGAATTCTATTTGATCGTCAGTGAGTTTTCAGTTGGAGAAGTTTATAAAGTTCTATTAGGTAAAAGAATTTTTCCTTATATAGATTGTAAAATTTATTAGTAATATTGTGTTTTTAGTTTAGTTATAATGTGCTATTTTTTTTTTAAATTTTTTTTATAAGCGTTTCACCCCGAGCAAGGCATGTCACTGCCACTACTGCGCAGGGGGCTACGTAGAGTGGAGAAAGGATGATTAAATATAGGAAATGTCAGAGGGTGGGTGATGGGCGGGTAAGGATACCAAGAATGAGGGTTGGGTAGATGAGAGTGTTCTGAGAATAGTTGGGAGTTAGTGTGATAGAAGGTGTCTATTGACCCTACATTTAAACACCTGGAGATTGTAACTGTTGGGAAAGCAAACTTGTGGAAGGGAGTTCCACAGGCGGGAAGCGCGAGAAAAGAAGCTGTTGGAGTAGAATTTACAGTTACATCTTATTTGTTTAACTGTAAAAGGGTGGGACCTAGTTGCTAATCTAGTATCTCGTGTAAATTCGTGCTTAGGCGGCACCAGTGATCTAAGCTCATCGGAGCAGAAGCCATGAAAGTACTTGTAGAAGAGGCACAGGGAAGCCACATCACGCCGGTGAGAGAGCGGCTGCAGCCGGTCTGCCAAGTCAGTATCAACCACGTTACAGATCCTCCTTTGTATTTTGTCAAGAAGCCCAAGGAGAGCAGCAGGGGCACCCGACCAGATATGGCAGCAGTATTCAATACACGGGCAGATGGTAGATTTGTATATGTGCAGAATAGATTCAGGTGGGAAAAACTTCTGGGCCCTGCACAGAGAGCCGACTTTCATAGCAGCAGATTTGGCATTGGATTCAATATAGTCATTCCATTTGAGGTACGCCGAAAGTGTAAGGCCAAGGAGGCGTAGTATTTTACTCTCTGGGAGGCTAGCCTGTCCCATGCTAATGGGAGGTAGATGCGATTGTCTATGGTGGTTAGTTGATAACAGCTTTGTTTTAGAGGCATTGAAATTTACCAGCCATTTCCTACCCCAGTATTTGAAGTGGTTAAGATGATGTTCAGTAGTTATTAATTCGATCAAACTCATTGTATTTTGTAGAATATCCTTGTGTCTTTGAATTTCTGTTTTAACATTGTGAATCTTTACAGTTGTTGTTCCATGAGTTTTCTCTGGAATGTGCTAGCGTTGTATTACTTGCTGTCTGCTGTGTCGTATAGCTTAATTAATGCATATTTGGGCAGCAATCTTTCATTTAAACATGTTTCATTAAAAACAATCAACAAGGAAGATTTTCTACATTTTTGATTTATAGACTGAGATAGATAATTAAATAGATATGAAGATAAATGAAAAATATTAAGACAGCTTTGCTTCAGAAATTAAATATATTCTGACTAACCTTTTCTTTCTGAGCGTGGTTAAAGAATTTTATCAGCAAAACTCAGCAATGCTCAGCAACTTTGACTGAAAGTGACTTTGCAATGCTCACACATTTAATATATATTGTACCTTAAATAAGAACCCTAATCCTCACCCCTTTAAATGCTCTTCCTACCCACTAAATCCCATCAGTTCAATTGCCATTAATGTCTATAAACACATTGCAATTCTTTATGTGTTTCAATTTGTTATATTTGCTTTGTGAACCATAACTAATAATAATCAGTTAAACTCAATGGTTGAAAAATCAATAACAAAAAAGAACTCACACAAAACAAAGATTCTTTTCCTATTGATTATAGAAAGAAAATCTATCAATGGAATTTCAATAAAGTTAATCAGAGAATGTCTTAATTTAATTTTGTACTTCTTCATTTTCTCCTCTTCATTTTCTTTTTCTTTACAATCCCTGTCTTTTTGCTTTTTCTTTATTTCTCACTTCCTTTTTGTTTTTTTTCCCTCTTCATTTTCCTTTTTCTTACCTCCCTTTCATTTTTATTTTTCTTTATTTCTCACTTTTTTTTCTTTTTTCTTCTTATCTTTCTCTTCTTTTTTCTTACTACTCTTTTTTTTCTATTTATTCTTTATCCTTTTTTGTTCTTAGCACCCAATTTTTTTCTTATCCAAACTTTTTTTCTTTTCTCGTTTTCTTTATTTTTCACTTTTTCATTCTTTTTTTCAATCTTCTTTCTTTTTTATTCTTTTCTGTTTTTATTTCTCACTTATTTTTTGTTTTTCATTGTTCTTCCCATATTTTTCATTTTCTTTTTCTTTTCATTCAGTTTTCCTTTGCTATACATTTTTACAACCTCTCCTTCTTTCTTATTCTTTTTATTTCTTTTTTCTAATCTAATTTCTTTATTTCTTTCAATTTATTTTTGTTATATTTTACAAATTTTCCTCTGAATTTCTTTCCTTTTCCTCTCCTTTACTTGCAGATTTTCCTTTTTACTTTTATAATCATCTACATTTCCTTCTACTTATATTTTTACTCTCTTCTTCATCTCCACTCATTCTTCTAATATTCTTTACTCCTAAGAAAGAAGGACATGCTAGATTTAAAAAAAAAAAAAGGAAAAATCCAGTATCTCTTTCTTTCTTACTTCCTTTTTATTCCCTTTTCATTCCTTCCCAATAATTCTCCTTTTTTTCTCTCATCAGCTTCTTTCTCTTCTATTTTCTTTCTCTCATTTACTGATTCTTTCTTTTTATTCATTATTCAAAACATTTCCCCTTCTTCTGTTTTCTTCATTAAACATGTTCTTCTTTTTACCTTTCATTTTTACCGTTTTATTATGTCTTTTTTCATTTCTCCCCTTATTACCTTTCAACTTTTCTTTAAAATTGACATGTAATTTCAAAAACTAATTCCGTGCACTTTTCCCATCATTTATTTCTTTGCATTTATCTCTGTTCATCCAACCAGAAATCCCCACCACTCTTCTTCCATTTCAGCAATAAAAACAAAATTACACTATCTTCCTAAATTGAAGCAACTATCAATTTTTTCTTCTTTATTTTCCTTTTAACTCAATAATTTTGTTTAGCATCTTGCATCGAGAAAATGGGCAGGTATTTCTTATATTAAAAGTTGCATTTATATGGGACAGGATTGATCTATTTATCTCACTCAGCTCCTATCTATGTTCATATGTATCTCTTTTCACTGTTCACATCTATTTGGTGAGCGGGTTAGTTTCTTCAAATATAAATAATATGCACAATTAGCTTTGGCCTTGTGCTAAATTTAGCTGAAATCAGAATATATATTCCTTAATATGACACAGAAAGTTTATAACAACCTACTCATGTTTATATCATACTGACTTAAATTTATTTTTGCTTGTTCAAACGCATTTATATTAATCCTTCTTGCTTGATTGAAAAGATATAAAGAAACTGTTGTAAGCCTAAAAGATTACTGCATGAGTAATCATCAAAACAATAGTTGAGAATAATAGTATATCAACAAATACAAGACTGCATGAAGTAGATTCACTGCTAGTGAACTGATAATAAAAACTCTATTCTCTCACTCCAATAGTGTCTATGTATTTAAGAGGATAGGAATATACCATTACTGTATATAGGTAAGTATACGACAGAAACTCTTTCAGGTCATGATTTACTGGTGCTTGAAACAGTCAATGTTCAAGTTAACATAAAACTAAACAAAATACTTATCTCATATTATTGTATACATTTGTACACTTGTAAAATATCCTCTGTTCACATTGAATGAGATTTACTTAATTCTTAAGTATATGTTTATATATATGTCATATCCTGTTGGCATTCCCAAATTTTTTAAAAGCAATCGATAGAAAAAGTTTAACCAGTAAAACCAATTCCAGATATAGCCTCAAAACTTGAAAAGCAACTTTCTTTATATATATTTTTATAGTTTCTTACTATTAACATACAATTGTCCTGTGTAGAGAAAAGGAGTTGAAATTTAAATTGGAGTTATTCAAGGAGACTACTGCCCAACATAAGTAATATTTAGTACTCATAAGTGTTTTCCCCCCTCTTCTCAGCTTTTAATATCAGCTGTTGGTAAAAATTTTTCTTATCAACTTCTCAGTTTTAATTTTGCCAATGATTTGTTTTTCTGGCAAAATGTCCACCAAAAGACACCTTAAAATTCCCTCCTTCTCTTTAAATGAGATACTTTTGTATCTATTTTAACAATAAAGGAAATATGATCCATATGTTTAGATTAATTATATTATGGCATGGTAAAAAAAAGAACTTGTTTATAAGTATGTATATATATATATATATATATATATATATATATATATATATACACACAAATTGGTGTTACTAGTGTTTTTAGGGTATATGTTGTTAGCAGTATACTGTAAAAATTTCTGTTTATAATAACTTAGTTGTTTTGCTTTTTATTTTTGCAATATTTTTTTTTTTCAGATTTAAGCCAAATTCTGTATACTAAAGCATAATTGGTTTAATATTTTATAGATATGCAAAATGTTAAAATACATTTTAGTTGCGAAACATGCCAAAATATATTCAAATATAAAACAGTATTCGGACGTGGATTGTCAATGTTGTAAGCTGGAGTAGAACTTTGGTGTGGCTGGTGGTGTTATGTTTTTTCACAAACATGATGAATTTTGTCTCAATTGTTTATTTCTTTTTCTCTTCATAAATTTCAAAATATTTTCTTTTTTTCCTCCTTTGTACTGTTTAATTACCACCATTTTTGTGTTGAGATCAATAGCCTTTTTTCTTTCTAGACAAGTTGAGGAGTAGACAAAAACAATTTCCTTTTGGTAGACATCTTGGGGGTTTTATTAAGAAATATTTCAAAGACACAAACAGACTTGAGGAAAGTGAATTGTACCAAGGTTTCCCTAACACTGAATGCTTACACTGCAGGGGTCTGGGGTAGAAGTTGTCTGACACCAAGTTGGGAATCATTCACGCTACTAAAAATGGAACTGTCATGGCTAGACTGCCAGACATACAAATTCACAGTCAGGGTTGTAAAGTTGAACAGTTGTAAGTTCTAAGTATGTATATCTAAATACATTACTTTATTATTTTACTTGTTAATATAGTCATTTACATCTTAATGCATGTTAATATAGACTTTGTTGACATTTTATAACCTCCAAGAAACTTTAAAATGATTCTCTGCATTAATCTTAATGTCGTCATCAATTTTGAAGGGACCTATAATTTTTCAATGTCTGCAATAGTAATTGATTACTCCATTTTCCCAACTCTCATCTGATTTGAGTATTTCCATAAAAGACTGAACTTTTAGCCCAGTCTTCAGGTCCATCCAATATTTCTCTACATTCATAACAATAAATTACTCTTGAGTAATCAGTTTTCTTGTACATCTTCATCCAACTTACATGTTTTTCTTTGTGGTGTTTATTTAAAGATAGGCATGAATCAACTAGTATCAATCAATAGAAACAGAGTGTTAACAGAAAGAAAGGCTTATTTATTTATCTTATTTTACTATACATTACTATGTATAAAACTATATATATACATAAGCAAAGAGACATTTTGGCAGATAAACAGTTTCTTTCTTTATTCCTTTCTCTACTGCTTTGATTTTATTGCTCAGCTCAAGGTTATGGGTTGTCCAGACTTAGTGGGAAAGGAATGTATTATTCCAGTGTCATATTCCAAAATCATTTAAATTGTGTATGTGTGCATATATTAAATGGGACAAACACATATATGTCACATACAGACATATACATTATTTACAGTCAGACTATTGTCCTCACCGTTGTTGTTATCAACACTAACACTAATGAGGATAATAGTCTGAATGTAAATAATGCAACAGACAAAATATAACAAAGAATTAGCTCTTCAATTATAAGATTTCTTTCTACATATCTTTCTGTTCATTTTTCTTTTCTTATTAATTTATCACAATCCTTCCTCTAATCACACACACACACACACACACACACACACACACACACACACACACACACACACACACACATATATATATAAATTCAAATATTACATTTGGAGGATAGCCATTTTTATAAATTTTTGTATGATTTTGTAATATTGTCTTCAGTTCATTTTCTTACATTAGGATATGATTCTGAGCAGAGACTTCTTCTATGTGCCCTGTCCCTTCAGGATGTAGACAATCATGGCTTTCCACGTCTCCCTATACCTGGTGGCTCTTAGCATGCCTTCTCCTGTTACACCATGCAACCCTCATTCCATCATCCACCTGATTAGGTCCTTCAATTATGTTATCCGTTGCTTTCCCCTGTCTCTTTTTTCCTCTATCTGGCCTGTTAGTATCAGGTTCTCCAAGCCCTCCTTCCTCATTGCATGTCCCAAAAACTTCAGCTGTCTCTTCCTGATGCTCAGTATTAATTTCCTTTTCATTTCCATGATTTCTAAGACCTCACATGCTCAATTCATGATAGTTGCAGCATCCTTCTGTAGAATCACGTTTCAATTGCTTCAAGTTTTTTCTTCATCTTTGATGATATTGTCCAGCATTCACTGCCATATTAAAGAACTGACAACACATGGCAATCCAGTACTCTCTTCTTTGTTTCTAGTGAAATTGTTCTGTTTCTTAATACTTTACTCAACTTCTGGAATGCTTCCTTCACCATGCCAATTCGCCTTTGAATCTCTGTGTCGCACTTTCCATCTTCTGTTATAACACCTCCCAGGTATTAAATTTTTGTACCTGCTTGATTCTAGTATCCCCGACCTGTATTTGGCATATTGGGCTGCCCTTATATTCTAAAAGAAATCAGAATATTTATTTAAGGCTTAATTCAAACCTTGTCTCCCATGATATCTTCTGTGGCTGAATGGTAAGACATGTCAGATCTGATGATGGCATCCCCTTTGGTATATGTGAGTATGCAGGTTCGAATCCTGCTGGGGTATAGTTATTTTCCAAACAAGATTTCTTGAACATTTAGGCCAGTTGATATATAAAATGTATTGTTTAAATTTTGATTAAACAGACTATCCACTCAAATAGGAGTATCCATTAAAAAAATAATGTTCAAACAAATAAATTAAAAAAAAATATGTTGGTTAATGCAATTTCTGTATAGTTTTGTAATATATATATATATATATATATATATATATATAACAGGTCTCTCTTGGCCTTTTCTATTGGAAGATATTGATTGATTAATTCTCTCATACCTTTCCCTTTGTCCTTGGACAGGTATATTAAGAGAAAACAGCAATAAAGTTAAGCAGATTTACTAAATCTGACATTTACAAGTATCAAAGAAGAAAATGAATTTGATAATCTTGGATCTTACATGTTCCAATGGAAACTAAAATTGAAGGAAGGAGAAAATTGAGAAAATCAGAATATGAAAATATTTAACTAGAAAAAATAATTATTTGGGAATTTCATTTATTTTGTTCTAGAGAAATGAAATGATTAAATATGTTAGTGTATTAGTATAGCAGATAAGAAAATTGAACATAGAAAAGGTTGTGCTTGAAATGCTTTTGCTTACCATTATAGGATGATAAAAGTCCAAAATAATTACCCAAGAACTTGAGTCATGTTCATAAATAGCCTTGTCAAATTTAGACTTTAATATGAATATCATGTATGGTGCCCAACTCATTCAGAAATGTCTGAACTATTGTCTATATACAACCATTTACTCTGATCAATTATTAAAAACATCTTCAAGCAAATTAGTCCTTTAGGCCTTAAAAAAGATATTCCTTCATCAGATCTTTATGATTCAGTAGTGACTTATAGTCACTACTGAATCATAAAGAACTTTATCAAATCACAAAAACTACATCATTCAAACACTTTCAACTGCAACAACAAAAATGAATACCAAATGTAACATGAAGCCAAAAAAATAATATAATCAAGATGTCAACTTTCCATACAACCAAAGACTAAAGGTTTGAAATGAAAATCCCATCAATACTAGAAAAAGTGATAACAGCGAACTTGAGAAATCTATTTTCCTAAAAAACAGTTTTGAGAGTAAGATTTTATAACAGACAGTTAATTCTGAATGTTTTTCTGTATGGAACCAGTTATTCTCATTTAACTAATTCAATTATTTGTCCTCCCTAAACTTAATGGATGGTTCCAAGCTGTAGCAGCAGGCTTGTCTCCTTTTCATTCAACTTGTATATGCCCAATAAACCAAATATAAACTAGTTAAAAATTCTCTTTCTTATTTTAACTTCTAATGTCTAAAGAATCTATGCTACTTCAATTTCTGCAGACTTTACTAAATTTACTATATAAAATTTGAGGACCTGAAACCAAAATCTAAAGCCATTTAAACGTTTTCTTTCTGTTAACTGGAAAACTGGTCTAATGCTTTTAATTTGAACTTGAATATAACATGAGCATTTTTTCTATCAATTCAATAAAAGTTTAAATTCTTTTAATTAGAATGTCACCGAATAACTATGATATCAAATGAATGATAGTTTGCCAATAGTTTATAAATTTATTTAACAAATCAGTTTTGAAATCAATTTGATATCTAGATTTTCTTGAGAGCATAGAATATGAATTATTTGTAAGCTGTTTGCTTATTTAATGTTGATAAAATCTTAAAACACTCCATTATACAATAATATAAACCTATAATAAAAATTGAAAACTGTCTTTGAGGCTTGGAAAATATGGTAAGCCTAAAAACAAGATAATGGACTTCTTTTGTCTCTTAATACAAATAATTGTTCAATATGCCATCTATATTTTAGCTACATCTACTGTATTTTTATCTGTAATAAAAGCAACAAATACAAGACATTTTGTTTAAATTCCTTAAGTAACAAGTTTGGAAAGCCAACTTGTCATCAGAGTGTCTTTTAAAGGCATGAGAATAATGGATGATAGCTCAGAATTAGAAATTGGAGAGCCAAGTTCAAATTCTAGTTGAGCGGGTTCCTTTGATTCATTTATGCACAAATATCCTTGGGAAAGCTATGAATCTGTCTCTTCTCTCTGCAGTTATGGATTAAATACCAGTGTAGACCAGGCTCTCTAGCCATGGTTAACAATCAGTTTAGTAGAAAAACAACTTTGAATTCAAAACTGTATGTGGTCCCACAACAAAATTACAGATTTCTCTTTGTCAAGGTATAATTCCTAGAAGCCACCCCTGCCAGGGTTACAATAAAGGCATCAACAACAGGATGTTGTATGTGGTCAATGGCAAACTCTGACAGACCAGATCTGCAGTATTGAACTTCTGTGATGTCATTCAAAAGACCCTTCATAAAGGACAATGGATAAGACCATAATTATTACAAGTCATATGAAAACTGCAAGAACAGAGAAGCAGTTTATGTGTGAGTAAATTTTGTTTAATGAGATATCAACCTCTGTGGGATATTTTATGCCAAAAAGGTGAGGTTTTAAGGTTTTTTTTTAATGTTCGGTTATAGTGAGAAGGTTGATTTAGTCAGATTTTGATGAAAAAGTTATTTTACATTTTTTTTTTAGAAAACTGAAGATATATTCTAGTTTTGTATTAAAAAAGTATTGCTAGTAATATTTTTTTCCTTCAAAAATGTATAGATTTCAATAAAAGTATTTTTATGCATATATTTCTATAAAAATTTATTTTTATACTTTCATAGTGTTTTGACCCCCAGTTTGGGGGTTAACGATTTGCCCATAGCTGGGACTCTAATAGGTGCTACTACTCCGGGTTAGGTTGAACCTGGGAACAACAGCAATTAAGAAATGGTTCCATGCTCCTCACAACCTCCCAATCAGAGTCCTTGTTGTCAGATGCAGTTTATCGTCATACCCAGGACCAAGCAGGTTGTGTTTTTTTTTTTTTATAAGCGTTTCACCCTGAGCAAGGCATGTCACTGCCACTACTGCGCAGGGGGCTATATAGAGTGGAGAAAGGATGATTAAATATAGGAAATGTCAGAGGGTGGGTGATGGGCGGGTAAGGATACCGAGAATGAGGGTTGGGTAGATGATAGTGTTCTGAGAATAATTGGGAGTTAGTGTGATAGGAGGTGTCTATTGACCCTACATTTAAACACCTGGAGATTGTAACTGTCAGGAAAGCAGACTTGTGGAAGGGAGTTCCACAGGCGGGAAGCGCGAGAAAAGAAGCTGTTGGAGTAGAATTTACGGTTACATCTTATTTGTTTAACTGTAAAAGGGTGGGACCTAGTTGCTAATCTAGTATCTTGTGTGAATTCGTGCTTAGGCAGCACCAGTGATCTAAGTTCATCGGAGCAGTAGCCATGAAAGTACTTGTAGAAGAGGCACAGGGAAGCCACATCACGCCGGTGAGAGAGCGGCTGCAGCCGGTCTGCCAAGTCAGTATCAACCACGTTACAGATCCTCCTTTGTATTTTATCAAGAAGCCCAAGGAGAGTAGCAGGGGCACCCGACCAGATATGGCAGCAGTATTCAATACACGGGCAGATGGTAGATTTGTATATGTGCAGAATAGATTCAGGTGGGAAAAACTTCCGGGCCCTGCACAGGGAGCCAACTTTCATAGCAGCAGATTTGGCAATGGATTCGATATAGTCATTCCATTTGAGGTCCGCCGAAAGTGTAAGGCCAAGGAGGCATAGTATTTTACTCTTTGGGAGGCTAGCCTGTCCCATGCTAATGGGAGGCTAGCCTGTCCCATGCTAATGGGAGGTAGATGCGATTGTCTATAGTGGTTAGTTGATAACAGCTTCGTTTTAGAGGCATTGAAATTTACCAGCCATTTCCTACCCCAGGCCACTACAGATTGGAGGTCCCTTTCAAGTACGGCAACGAGGTTCACTTTGTCGTCCACACCTGGTTTTTGATCGATGCGAGAGTAGATTTTTGTGTCATCGGCATACATGCCATCTTGGGATCTAATGGTGTCAGGGAGATCGTTAATGTAGATCAGAAAGAGTGTGGGACCTAGGATAAAACCTTGAGGGACGCCCGCATTTGTATGGTATTTTTGGGAGGCATGCCCATTTAAATACCACCTTCAATGTGCGGTTAGAGAGGAAAGACTGGATGAGGTCAAACAGATGTTCAGTTATCCCGTAGCTCCGCAGTTTGCACAAGAGGCCAGCATGCCAGACCCTGTCGAATGCTTTGGAGATATCCAAGGCAACGGTTCGGGCTTCACCATTCTTGTCAAGTGCCCAGTATATGTACTCGGTAATGGTCGTTAGCATATCAGCAGTAGACCTGGTGAAGCAAACCTCATACTGTTTGTCAGAGAGAAGCCTGTTGGCCGTGAGATGCTGAATCACCTCGGTGTTGATAATGACTTCGAAAACTTTGCCAAAGATCGGAAGGAGACTAATAGGACGGTAATTGGCGGGGTCTGAGGGTTCGCCAGAATTCTTAAATATAGGAACTATGCAGGAGGACTTCCAACAGGCAGGAAAGCAGGAAGCAGATAGGCAGAGGTTATAGAGTTTAGAGAGGACAGAGGAGAGTTCTGGGGCACATTTCTTCTAGACTATGACTAGGATTCTGTCACCGCCGCTCGCATTGTGTGGGTCAAGTTGTGTAATTATCTTGGCGACCAGTGAGGGTGTAATGTGGACGTTATTAAGTTGAGCCTTAGTTCTAAGTGGGAAGTCTGGTGTAGGTATTCCTAATGAGTCCAGTGTCGAATTGGTTGAGAATCTACGGGCAAAGCATTCAGCCTTGTCGGCTGGGTAGGTGAGAACTTCAAACTCATTGATTAGTGAGGGTATTGAAGTCTTGTTCCTGCTGAGCACGCTTTTGCAGAGACGCCAGTAATCATGGAACCAAACTTAGAGGATGCTATGCGTTGCCTAATTCTGGTAGCAAACGCCCTCTTAGCTTTGTTCAGTACTTTTTTACACTTGTTCCGTGCTGAGGCGAAAAGGCGCCTGTTTTGGTTCGACGAGCAGCTTCGATAGAGCCGGAAGAAATGGTTCCGGTGGGCAATGGCAGCCGAGCAAGCGGGTGAGAACCAGGGGGACGAATTTGGTTTTAGTTGGAATGTCCTGGCCGGGATAAAAGCATCGATGCCAGCCTTAACCCAAGAGGAGACTTTGGAGGCACAGTCTTCGATAGGAAGATCGAAGACGTTGTTCCAGGGGACGTCGCAGAGGAAGTCTCTGAACGAGTCCCAGTTGGCTCTTTGGTAGCAGTATGATATTCTGCTGGTCTGGTTTTCTTGGGTAGAGTTAGTGCGGATTGATATGTTGACGGAGACTATGGTGTGGTCAGAGTTTCCGAGGGGGCAGAGTTGCCTGGTAGTGCAGGAGTCTGGGATGGAGGTAAAGCAAAGGTCGAGTAAAGAGTCTCTTCCATTAGGGTTTTTAGAGAAACGCGTGGGGAAGTTAGAGCTTGGGTTATTGAAAAATACATGGTGCGGATCCCAGCAAGGTCGGTGGCTGAGTTTTCAAGCCACTTGGTGTGGTGGGTGTTAAAATCACCAAACACAAATATATGGGCAGATGGGTGAGAAGAAATGGTCCTGTCGATATTAGTAGAGATTCAATCAAGTACCGTACAGTCAGAGGAGGAGGGGGAGTGGTAGAGGAAGAAGAGATAGCTAACTGAGCTTAGAAGTGAGAGATGGAAGCACATGAAGGAATGATCAAGGGATTCAAGAGATGTGACCCTGGCTAGGGGGAGTTGTTCGCTGACATATACACCAAGCCCATGCATATGGACATTGGAGTCCTTCCTGAAGAGGGGAAGGTAACCAGGAACGAACAGCTCCAAAGAGGGGATAGAAGGGTCAAGGTTAGTCTCACATATAGCTAAGATATCAGGTGAGTTAGTTAGAAGGAATGATTCTACACTATTAAAGTTACTGCGAATACCTCGTATATTTGTGAAGGAAACGCAGATAGGTTTGTGTAACCGAAACCCCTGTGATGACGCATAGGGCATCCTGACAGATGACCTAAGTTAATTTAGTTGTGTGGTAAGTCTGACCTTTAAGTCAGAGAAGCTGCAAGAAAGAATTTGTACTTTTATCCTTTTTCAGGTCATAGCAGTCTTTCTCTCTTTACTATCCCTACCTTCTGTTCTGTCATGTAGTATGTTAAATAGATTACGCAGTGTCTCTCAGTCAAGGTTCCAGATCCATTCATATGAACACGGGTATCACTCAAAGCTCTATTCTAGGTCCTATGCTTTACCTGATCTTCATCAATAATCTTCCTGATGTAATCAGTTCTCAAGTGGCATCTATACAGATGACACTATCATTTACTCCTCTCAATAAGAAATCTACCAAGGCTGACAAAGTAAACCTTGCTGCTTATCTTCAAAAGGAATTCCAATCTGTGACTGAATGGGGTAGGAAATAGCTTGTAAATTTTAATGTCTCCAAAATGAAGGTGCTCTTCTTTAACCGCCACAGAGAAACTTTCCTACCTATCATCAGAATGAGAGTCTAACACAGTGTGCTTCCTTGGCCTCACTCTCTCAACCAACTTTAAATGGAACAACTATATCAAATCTATAGCTGCATCTACTGCTAGGAAAGTTTGGTCTCTGTGTCAGGCCAGGAAGTTTTTTCTTGTCAGAATCTGTTTTGCACCTTTATAAATTTACCATTTGTGCATTGAGTACTGTTACCATATCTAGTCAGGTGGTCCTGCTATTCCTCTTGAGGTTCTTGACAAAATCCAATATAATCAATCATGACTTGGCAGCCCGCCTTCAATCACTTTCTCACTGATTTCTTTCCCAGATTCCCCAACCACATGTATTTACGTGTGCTACTAGATCAGCATCAAGGTCCCACCATTTTACCATAGAAATAGTTAAATTTAACCCCCACTCTTCAACTCTAATCATTTTTTTCTTGCACTTGCCATTTGTGGAACTCTTTTCCATTTACTTTCTTCCCTGATAGCTACAATTTTCAAAAGTGTAAATGCAACGTCAGTTAGCATCTTCTAGTTACCTGATTCCCATCCTTCTCTTATCCTTTCTTTGACATCCCCTGTACCTTGTTATTATCTCCCACCAGTGCCAGTCCTGCTTTGCTTGGGGTGAAATGATTATAAAAAAAGATAAAAAAAAGTTTAAATAAATAAATAAATAAGTAAATAATAAGTCAAGATGCAATATAAGCTAATGATAATGTAACTTTTATTTTTTTACATTGAGACTAATGTCTTAATATTTGTTGTTATTATAAAAACATTTTGGTTAGTGTGCTCTTCAGCCTTCTTTATGTTTGCTGATTTGGATAATTTTCAAGGAATTGAACCCTTTTTTTAATATATCAGGATATTTTTTTTGTGTGTGTCCCTGTCTATTTATTTATTCTTATTTAATACTGCTCAGTTATTGTTCACCTTGTTTTTTCTGAGTTTAATATACGACCTTAGTCCATGAATTGAACTAACCGTTACCAAATTTATGAATCAGAACTTTAATTCATCATATATAGCATTCCTGAAATTAATTGTGGAATTAAAACTTGGAGTCTTAAATTTAATGTTTGTGGCAATTCTGAAATCAAATTTATGTGGTTATGTGGCATATCCTGTATCACATGTGGCAATCCTGAAATTAAAATGCAGAGCCTTAAATCTAATGTTCTATCCTACATGTTGCTACTGCTGTCATATTTGACTGCATTCAACCTAGCTTCTCTTTTACTGCTGCTGTTCTTTCTGTTAAGCCTTACTGTCATTTCTCTTTATCTTTTAATGACCCCTATATGTCATTCATTTCTATGCTAGACTTGCTGAGGAGTCCTGTATAGTCTAGCATATGACCTGATTCCTTCAGACATCTAATTCTCCAGTGTTCTTCTCTGTCTAGTACTTTTACTTAATTCCAAATGTGTTGGTAATCATCCTTTTCCTTTCATACATGATCAGTCATGCGTGATTTGATTGTCTCACTTCTAATAATGCCTTTTCTGAAGATCCTCCTTGTAGAAATTCAGAAAGACATTACCAGAATCTCATAAAGATTATGTAAGTTTATTTTGTTAGTAATTCTTAAAAGTTAATGAAATGCTTGCTCTACAGGGTATCAAGATGCATAACTTGTCCATGTATAAATCTGATACAAGTGTTTTTATTTGATGTTCATTTTAAGATAAGGTGTTTCAAGTAATTCACTTCTTTATTTGCACTTTCATTCTAATAGAATTTATTGGTTAAATAATCCTAAAAAAGATAAAAAGATTTTGTTCAAAAAGATGACTGATTGAAGTCATGGAAGTTTCTTTTACATGTATGTCTCTTGACAATGTGGGCAATCAAGACTTTCCACAATTTCTTAAACTTTGTACCTCTAAACAACATTTCTTCCCTAACTGTCTGTTCTTGTCCTGGTTCTGCAGTCCTTTTACACAAGCTCACTAGGTAAGTTCCTCTGTAATACTATGGACACCAACACATAAAGGGAAGAGATAGTTTTATTTTGATCTGTTTGATGTCCAGTAGATACTTCCTTTTGAAGTTGTGTCTTTTAAACCACATCCATTTTGACTGAAGGACAGTGTGAAGGTAAAGGAGTTGATAATGGGCTTTTGGAGATATGAGTATTTAGTGCTGAAATCATATGTAATTTGTGTTTATTTTTTAAAGATAATAATGGCTTTAGTGTTAGAGATAACTAATTAACACATACTTGAGGAAGAAGAGGTGGATTAAGTTATTTACCAAGAGTATTTACATATAAGTGAATATAATGAACCCAACAGAAATTAGAACTTGGTTCTTTGATTAACAATTATGAGCCGCTATTCATTACACTACCTGCACATTCAAGCTTAAAGCACCTGGTATTCCCAAGTGGTCTGTCTCTTGGTACTAACCAAGCTTGACATTGCTTATCTTTGATGATCTTACAGGAACCAAGGAACCAGTGTTTCAGCTTGATGTAGTCATAAGCTAATGATAGTTGGAGAGTACTCCATTGAAAATATTGTGATTAAAACAGTAATGAAGATGTTAGTCATTGAAAGATATCAATTAAATAATGTCAGTATTATATTTGAAAACCAATAGAAATCATTTTTCTAATACTTTCAAACTTTTAAATATGTGGCAAGAGACTTTTGAATAAGTGTCTTCAGCTTGAATATGTTTTATTTATCCTTTGTGGATAACATAAGCTTTTAAACAATTCATTGCAAAAAACATTTGAACATTTTATAGAGTCTGATATATTTTCTGGAAGGAAAAGTGTGTCAGAAAAGGCTTCATTAACTTCCTCAATACATATAGCCTAGAAATGCATACTATATGTTTAGCCTAAAAATGGACACTATACTCAGTAAGCAAGAATATTGGGCTTAAGATTTAAAAGTTCACCACCTCATAACATTATTGGTAGTGTAAAACAATTAACAGGACAAAAGACATACTCCTTAACAAGTTGCATAATATCTAAAGAGGGTAAACTGATAATAAAGAAAAAGATACTTGAAAGTTCTAACAAATGTATCAGATAACTACAAAAAGAACAGGAAATCTGCAATATAAAAAATATGGAAGGATCTGAAATGAGTTAAGATAGGCACTGACCAAGATGAATAGAAAAAAGCAGCAAGACTGGATAAGATTGTAATAAAAGATCTGTCAGACTTAGAAATATATGATTTAGGAAATATATGACAATAACAACATACTGGAAGATCTTAGTAGATCTGTCTTTATAATGCTGCCTAAGAAGCTAGTTGTGAATTTAATCAAAGTCCACTGAACAATCAACTTAATGAGCTGTATAACTAAGTTTATCATTTAAGTCTTTATGATTAGAGTATGTAAAAGAATTAAACTAGAAATAGGGCAAGAATAGTGTGGCTTTATTAAAAACACTGGAACAAGAAATGTGATCTTTATGGTCAGAATGTTACCAGAGTGAGTAATACAAATACAGAAGGATGTATTTTTTTTAATCATTTTATCGCAAGCAAGGTGAGACCACTACTAGTGTGCAGGGGAATACGGAGAGAGAAAGGACAGGGTACAAGGATGTTAAAGAAAGAATAAAAGATGGATTAGATTCAAGGAGATAGAAGATAGAAATTGATGTTGCATTTAAATTGTTGCAGATTGTAGCTATCAGAGAAGCAAGTCAATGGAAGGGAGTTCCACAGGGTGGAAGTGTGAGAAAATAAACTGTTAGGTTAGAAGAGAGTGTTGTATTTAACTATTTTAATGGCAAAAGGGTGTGACCTAGATGTTAATCTATTCAGTCAATCTGTTAAGTGTTATACATGATACATGCTTGGGTAATCATGCCTCAAAAGAGACATGACTGACTGCACAGAAGATTTTCCTGCAGTATGTTTCCATTACTTTCTGCAGTAAACTGATTGCTAGCCAAGACTATAGAACCCAATCTGTCCTGTTATTTGACCCATAGCTGGAGGGAAGAGATGGATTAATACTTTTCCCAAGAGCATTTTCATGTAATATAGTAGCATACTTAAATTCATGTGGTCAGGGCATCAGAATAAAAATGTTGGTCAGACCAGTTGCCATGTAAATATTTGTAGAAAAGACAGAGGGTAGCCACATCAGATCAATGAGAAAGTGACTGAAGTTGGGATGCCAAGTCAGGATCAATTAAATTGCAGATCCTTCTTTGGATTTTGTTGAGAACCTCAATGTTACATAAAAAGTAGATAAAAGTTATGATTAGTCAAATTGAGTTAACTAGTTATGAGTTCAATCCCTGAGTTGGTTAATGTGTAAACATGTATTCTGGTTCAATGAAAGAGATATGGACACATTAATGAGACAGAATTAATTGTAACAAGATATTTTCTAGTATGGAATGATAGAATAACAGGTCCAGTTCAAAATTCCCAGAAGGTTACTCATGAAGACAGACACTTGAAGAAGGTAGGAGGGTATGACCAAAACATTTTAATGATAACATCCAAGATGAGAATATTAGTCTGAACAAATCCATAAATAAGAATAATTCCATATATGAACAAGCAATTTATTACATAGATGTGAAAACTTAGTCATAATATTAATATTGGTTATAATGTTATTAGCTGGTTGGGTGGATAGTCTAATGTATATTGATTCAGAATTTGAAATCAGTGATGAGAGTGAAAATTATGGTCAAGTATGTTACATTTAATTTAGCATAAATACAGGCATCCCTTGATATATTTATGATAAGTGCACTAAAATTTTATACACCAAAGTTTGATTAGTGCATATATAATACTCGATTAGCGTGGCCAAATATTCTTCAATTTAACCATAGTAATTGAAAAATATTTTTTGTACAGTTACTGATGTACACATTAGCTACACTAATCAAGGTAGGCGTGTACCTTTGTAAAGAATGACTTTATATCTTCTCAGCAATCAGTTAAATAACAAGGCTGATTTGATTCTCTTAGTGAAGTGGTAATGAGTCTAGGAGAAGAAAAACTCTAAATTTAAAACATGCCACTGCTGTAGTACATATGATGCTACTATAACCCCAATGAGTTAAACATGATATGTGACTAGTTGACTATTTTTTCCAACCTGAAACAGTTGTGTAAACTTTGTGTAATACTAAACAAACAATAGAACAACAAGATTAAATTCAACTATGTTACCATATGGTAGATTTATTTGTTTTGGTCTGTAAAAATATTACTGTAAAAATAATTTTTAAGTTGATCAATATGAACATTTGTTGGTGGATGGGAATAATATAGAAAGAAATCAATATGATACTATAAATACAACTTGCCAAAGAGTTTGAAACTTTTTATTTAGTTAGCATTATTGAAAAAATATTATAAACATGCAACCAGAAGATTTAAAAGATTCTTGATAGTATATCTAGTTCCATACACATTGTGTCTGAATTATCTAATGGATTTTGTTCTCATTTTGTTTTAAATTTTACTAAAATTTTATTCTTGCCATCTTTCTCTTCTGAAGACATGAGGCTGAGGTGTCATGGGTGTTGGAAGTGTAAAAAGTCTATTTTTGGGTTGGTTGTTGCCAGTTCAATACCTCTTGTCCAACATCCAAAATATGTAGCTTGTCGGATCAAACTGGTGTTTCCACTCAGCAGGGAAGGAGTAGAAGAAATATCCTGGGAATATGCTTCTGATTCAAAAACTTGATAGGAAAAGTTTAATCTTGATAAAAGCTTTCAAAAATATTGATAACTTCTCATGTTTCTTTTTGTTAAAAAAACACAGAAAAAATAAACACGACATAGTCTGATATTTTTTTATATCAGTGAGACTCTCAAGGATTATATTGAAAGAACAACAATTTATTTTAAACATGGAAATTTTTATTTTGATAATTGTTGGTCATACCAGGCAAGCATGTGAAAATGTGTGCGTTTATTCTTAAGTTTACCTTTTTGATGTGTTGTGTCTGTTCAGAACATTGGCAATCATGGCTTTTCACCTGTCCTTTGTAACGCTTAATAAATTTTGTCTTTTTGTTATCTCTTCTTAACCCTGTTCCACCATCCATTAGGTAGGTAGTCTTTTCTCTCACCGTAACTTCCTTCACACTAGTGTTAGTCCCACATTGCTTGGGGTGAAATGATTAAAAACAAAGGTTCTGATTGCAAGTGTAAGTGTCTTTGTAGTTCCAATTCTTTTAAACATCTTTATTGCTCACAAGTTTACTTCATGTTATTCTCTGCATTCAAAAGTAGAACTATATCACTGTCTAATTCTGCTTATAAGAATTAGTTTCCTTGTAGTTCCTATTTTCCTTAAGACTTCCTTGTTGCTCACATGTCTGGTCCATGTTATTCTCTAAATTTAACAGTAGAAATATATAACTGTCTCATTCTGATTGTAAGTATAAGTTTCCTTATTGTTTATATTTTCTTAAAACTTACTTATTGCTCACATGTTCATTCCATGTTATTCTCTTCATTCAAAGGTAGAACTACTTCATCTTCTCATTTTCATTAGAAGCATAAGTTTTCTTGCATTTCCTATTTTTCTTAAGACTTCTACATTGATCACATGTTCAGTCCATGTTATTCTCTGAATTCAATAGTAAAACTACCTCAATGTCTCACTCTGATTGTAAGTAAAAGTTTCCTTGTGGTTCATACTTTCCTTAAAACTTCCTTATTGTTCACATATTCATTCCATGTTATTATTTACAATGGTAGATATACCTCACCTTCTTATTCTCATTGTAAACATATGTTTCATTGCACTACCTATTTCTCTTAAAAATTCTTTATTGCTCACATGTTCACTTCAATTTATTCTCTCTGTTCAACATTAGAACTACATTACTGTCTCATTCTGATTGTAAGTATAAGTTCCTATTTTCCTTAAGACTTCTTTGTTGCTCACATGTTTGATCAATGGTATTCTTAGCATTTTTTGCAGAGCCACATCTCTATAGCTTTAATTCTTTTTGTACGTCTGTGAGTAAATATTCTACCATTGACTTTAAAATAGAGATAATAACCAATTACTTTTTTTCTTGGCATTATTTAAGATATATAATGCCTGTAAACTGTGAGGTGTCAGAGGATCACAACACTAAAATGATGCTGAATAATCCATGTTGTACGAGCACACCTGGAAATACTAGATGGTCTGAATTTAACGTTTTGTTAGTAAATAACCTTTGTTCTAAGAAAAGTTCATCTGTGGAGTACGAGGTTTACCATAAGACAGTGTTTTTCAACCTTTTTAATCAATATCACAAAAGAAAATATTAGCATAATTTTTAAATGTTATGAAATAAAACCATAGAATAAAAACACGCACACATAAATATGAACTTACTTAATTTCAGTGTTTCTATTCATCTATTTGTTCAGCTTATTTAGTATGAAACTTGTGCCTGGTGTTTTCTTGTGATTTCTTCAATATTTTAAAGTGGTTGAAAATCACTGTTCTAAAAGACACCAAAGTAGATTTTCACACAAGAACAACAGAGAAGCAAGGTGCAATGGAAGGCTGATTTAAAAGGTGACTTCAGATCCACCAGGATGTTGTTGGCTGTTTCCAAAATGTAAACAGGTAGTTGAACTTGGTGTGCTTAGTATGATAGGAAAGTGTATTAGTACACAACCAGAAAGTTTCTTAGAGCCTCTTGAGAAGAATAATTTATGTTTGAAGAAAGCCCACAAAGCTATATACACCAATATTGACAAATCTAGATGTTAACAATTAATAATTTTAGATGTGAGAGATCTAGTTGCATGTTTTTATTAGTTTTTATGATGATAATTTTGCAATGCAAAGTAGCAAAATAGACAATGTTTGGTAATTGCTTGGACATTCCCCAAATCATTTTAAGGACATTCCCTAAGGAGAAAACATATATCCACTGATAAGTAGAGTTATTGCAGCAGGGAAGATACTGCAAAAGACTAAATGAAATTAGAATTAAATTTAGAGAAAATAATTATTTTACAATAGCAGACAGTAAAGTTGTTAGGAGATCACAGCAAACTGTAATCAAGAGAGATTTTAACTGATTCATGTAAAGCAATAAAACAATATCTGGGAATAGCATGTTTTGCCAACAACAAATATTCCCGGGGCAAAATATACATATCTACATAGAGGTTAAAATCATATTTGGAAAGAAAGCAAAGCAATAGATGCACACACACACACACACACACACACACACACACACACACATGCACACACATGCACACACACATACAGGGGATGGGCAATATAATAGAAAAAAGTAGTAACATAATAGCATAATTTGGAAAATTTGATGCAACTGTTAAAAGCTTGTCTATTTTTGTGTTTATAAATATAATATTAGTAGTACTTTATTTGTTTGCTATAATTATTGTTTTTTTACAGATGTTATTTAAATGAGTTTATTAAAATCAACAGTCAGGATCATTTAAGAATTTTAATTGATCAACTTCATCCTTTGGTTCAGGCAGGGACTGTTTCCAGAGGGAAATACCATCTTTCAGGATAATAATGCACCCATTCCTACTGCTAAAATTGTAGCTGAATGCCATGATGAACATTTTAATAAAGTAGAACATCTTATCTGGCCACCATAACCCTCAGATTTCAACATCAATGAATATTTATGATTCATTTTAAAAAACAAGTGAGAAGTTTCTCTTTCATGACTGAAAGAATTGGAGACTGTTTTAGCTAAAGAATAGATAAAATTCCTCAGGAAATAATTCCAATTTTGTACAAATTGATCTCACACAGAATTCAAACTGCAATTACTGCCAAAAGGAGTCCTATCACATATTGAAAGAAAGTTACTTGAAATTTCAATTCAAGGTGTTTTGATTATTTTGTTTCCCACTGTATGTATGTATATTTGAGTAACAATCTTTCTTTCAAACATCATTCATTAAATGCAGCCAACAAAGAAGATTTCATTCATTTTTTATTAAGTTTTTCAGCATCCTTATATTCTTTTTATTTTCTAGGAGTAAGGAAGTAGAAAATGCTATATATATATATACTATAGTCATTTGCAGACAAATCTGTTTTGCTGTATTACAGCTCATCAGTACGGCTTAGACTCCGGTCGCTTCCTAAGTCAGGATTGAAACTTGACCGAATTGGCGTCAGTCGGCGATTCTACCCCTAGGCCACGAGTGTCCAGTAGAAGAAGGCAGGCTTTTTAGCGCGTATAAACATGCCCAATAGCTAGAGTGCTCCAGTTCATAATCGAATGAGCGGTGCGTAAATGCCGGAGTAGCTACTGTTTACAAAGACTACCATTCTCCCAGAGTGATAAGGGTTGTGATGTTTTTTGTAAGTTTATTTTCCCACATCATAAATCAATGAAGTTTTTGTTAAAAAATAATGAAAAGAGGATTAATTTTTTTAGTTCTTGAAAAAGGTCACCCTAAACTGAAAATTAAATCAAATTTTCAGTTTGGGTTGACCTTTTTCATGAACTAAAAAAATTAATCCTCTTTTCCTTACTTTTTAACAAAAAGTTCATTACATTCCATAATGTACTAGAAGGCTTCAGAAAGACATAGTACTACCATACCTATATATGATTTTAGAAATATTATGTCTGGGATGACAAATAAAGTTTAGAAATAAACTTCTTCATAATTTTTTAACAAAAGTTTATCAGTTATGATATAAGAAATTAATTATATTACAAATAGTTAAAAGGTCATATTTCTTATTCTTCATTTGTAAATGAGTTATTATGCAACCTAGCTTTCTACCATATGGTGTCTTCAGGTGATTTGCAATAACATATATATATATATATATATATATATAGTTATGGATATCAATAAATATATGTATGGATCTAAACACAAGTACATACAGATATATAAATATTATTTCTGGTATTGATAAACAAGGCTTGATATAATATAACAGAGCCAAGAAGTATATATTAATAAATATACATATAATCCTATGTCTATAGCACAACTCAGAGTTTCAAGCACTATACACTCATGATTGCATACTTTTAATTCTGTGTTGTTTGTTTTTCATTTGTTAGGTAGACCTCACATCATTGTCTTGTGGCGTGTGTGTCTTGTGTGTATGCTTGTGTGTATGCTTGTCTTGTGTGTGCATGTGTGTATGCTTCAATTCCAGTGGCAATTTTTGTATCAGTCTGGTAAGGCCTGTGTATAAAAATGCCACTCAGTCCAAATCTGTATCACCCAACCTAGGGATTGAACTCACCTCAAATTCATGGACCAAAGTTTTAATCCCCTATCCTATTGTCTGATGGGTCAATCCTGAATCTAGTACTCGGAACCTTAAATATAATATTGATCTATACTGTTAGATGAGGATTATGCTTGAATCATCATCATCATCATCATCATCATCATTTAACTTTTGTTTCCATACTAGCATGTGTTGGATAGGGTTTCTTGATGACTCTTTTCCAGGCTGCACAATTTTGTGTAAGGCCCTGGCTGTAATCTCAGCTTCCTTAAATCATCTTTGATAAGCTGGGTCCATGTTTTACAGGGTCTACCTATCATATGTAACTGAACCGTCATGAAATATTGGAGTGAGTTTTGCAACTATATGCCCTTACTAACACTAACTAGTTTAGGAGACTGAAAACTTAGTGTTTTTATTGATACACCATTTCTAGGGAGATTACCTATCAAGGTTAAAGAATCCAGCCTACCCTATTCAATGCAGAGTAGGTGTAGGGGTTTTTATTTCAGAGATTTCCTTCTCTTAGATAAGTTGATATCCAAAGCTAAAGACTCATACCCGGCTTAAACAGTTTAATGTAAATTATTAATTATCTCGCAAATATTTATTTTTAGCAACAACAATAATAAAAAATGCTTTCTTTATTTTTAATGATAGTTTTATGCTTTTATTACTTTTATTCTTTTTGTATTTATTGATTAATTTCTATTATTGTTATTAAAGTAATAATAAGTCAAAGTGATACATTTGATAATGAAATGTTCACTCTGAAGTCTAGTGTAAAATATTGTTGTTTCTTTTATGGTAGAAGGCTTACTTGTCCCAGTGAGCCCAAGAGTGAAGCTGTCTGGAGTTCTAACTCCTGTAGGGCTATTCATGATGGTGCATCCTGCAGCTCGATGCAATCAGGTTTGCCAGATTACACTTGTCTCAATCCCCATTTTGCCTTTGGAGACACTTTTGGCTATGTGGGCTTTTGTGTCATCCAGAATTGTCCATCAAGATCAAATTCAAGTGAATAGCCTCATTATACTCTTTGATTCACAGTCATCTTTGCCACTGTCCCAAAAGGAGAGAAAGGGAATCAAGAGAAAGGATGACAGTCCTGATGTTCAGATGCAAGCAGGTACTGACGATAATGACAACATGCTTGACTGCATTCAACATAGCTTCTCATTTCTAGCTGCTGCTGCAGCTCTTCTGTCATTTCTCTTTATTTATTATTGTCTTTCATATGATATTTATTTATATGTTAGGCTAAGATAGTTCAGCATATGTGCTGATTTTTTCAAATATCTGACTTGAATGCTATTTCTTTAGTATTTTTACTGAATTGCATAAGTATTGATAACCACCATTTCCCCTTATACATGATTAGCTATGCCTGATTTCATTGTCTTGCATATGTTTTTTTATATTTTTCCAGCCTTATTTTCTAATAATAACAATAAATACGATGATAAAATTGAAATAATGAAAAACTCTTCAGTGTAAAAATTCAGACAAAATATGTTGTTCCTGTGTCCTTGTTCTGGGAAGACGCTGTACCTTTTAAAATCTGGTTTCTGTACAATTTTCAGATTAATCATTCTTCATAACAATATAGCATTTTCAGGAAAATCATTTAAAGTTTATTCTTTGAATTTTCATTTCTGAAGCTTTAAATAAGATTTAAATAAATAAATGAAATCTTTTGGGCTTTCCTTAGCAAATCTGATGACATAGACATTGGGTTATTTATCTATGCTTTTATCTCTGATCTGAATGAATATGGCTGCTTGCTATTTGTCACCTTTCCATCTTCATTGCCTGCAGATAAAATGTTTCCTGGCTTCCTCAACTCAATGTGTGGATTATCTTCTCATTTTATACTTGCATCAGCTTTAGAGTATATTTCATCTTCACATCATGGTCTCTTATAAATCTGACATTATCATCTTAATACAGAAGTCTTCACTTTTTTGAAAGTATAAATCAGTTTTTCATTTTTAATCAAGAATACAAGTATATATTCAGAATATAATAAGTAACTTTCCATTCACTTTATTTTTCTATTCCTTTTCTGATTTTAGCTTGATGCTTATGATTTTCTTTGTAATCATCATTTTAATAATTAGAAATCATAGTTTATTAAGTAGTATGGTACCCAGCATTGCACGGGACAAGTCACTTTTGTTGGCTATCATCCAGTGCTATGATAATTGATAATTGTAATGATAATATTAACTGTTTCCTCAAAAGGAAACATTTGGCATTCATTGACTGAACAGTATATGCCAGCATGGCCGTGCTTAGGGCCCTCGCAGACCCCCCGCAGACCCCGCAATTGTGTGTGTGTGTGTGGGGGGGGCAAGTTCCCTAGGGGCTCATAAGGCCCCGGAAAGCTGCAAGGCTCTTTTTGGCTCTGCAGATCTATTGTAATGAAAAAAAAATTATTAGGATTAACTTGAAAATTATTATCATATTTGTATGTTGAAATATATATTTATCAACCCATCTTTTTCTCTCTCTCTATCATATATATATATATATATATATATATATATATATATAATATTTGATAGAGGCCTTCCGTGGGGGATGGCAAAGAGGCCCGCAAAGCATTTGTCATTTTTTTCCAAAAATGAACTTGAGAGAGAAATAGATTATAGATATCTGTTTTAACATACAAGAATGTAACTGGTATATTCAAACTTTCAGGATGTCATAAAATGTTTAAGAAAATTTAGTGACAGCACAGCGTAGTTTATAAACAACCGAATATGAATACTATGACCACAAAAACTTGATCAAAACACAATTAACTCCTATTCTGCGTAAAAAAAAAAAAAAAATTCAGATAAAACAAAAACTGATAACAGATTGGATCAAGCGACCAGGCGACAGACATTGGATGTAGACATCTTCAAAGGGACAATATTGTCTCACTCGGCTTTTTATTTTATTCCTTTAACAGCGACCCCCTCCCATCACTTATTCCTGCCAGTTAGTCTATGTAATTTGCTGGAATCTTTCAAAATAAAATGGATGAAATTATGACGAGTACGTCATAATTTCATCCATTTCACTTCCGTTTATTTTTTTCACTCTGAAGTATTTTTATTTTTGACGTTCTTTGAGGCAATCGAATTCTTGTTAGGTGTTTTTTATTTTAGATTTTCTTTTGTTTTTCTGATTTCTCAATATTTATTTGTATTATGGTTTTAAATATTTAGGCTGACTGGGGTCTGCATGTGTAATTTTACTTAATTTTTCATTGGCCTTCGTTCGGCTGTGACCCGTTATTATAAGACGATCCGTCTATTTTACATTTTTTTCTAGTCGAGCCAATTTCTGTTTTTTTGTTATGATCGAATATCTGCGTTGCAAAATATGTTATTTTGTTTAAAGTACCATTTATTCTGGCTTCAGTATGTTGAAGGTTTAGCAAGTTGAATTTTGTGGGTAGGGGCCGCAAAGCGCATTCTGGGGGGGGGGGGGGGCAATGTCCCTAAGCACTGTACTGTATGCCAATATCAGTTTAAATTTATAAAATCTTTCTATTAAAACTTTTCCTGAAAATAGGTTCCTCAAGTTAGTTATTGTTATTGGCCTTTGCAATATTGATGGAAGTTTCTTTGCTAATCTTTTGTTTGAAATAGTGTGGGATGTCATTATTTTCTCTTTGAGTTACATATGCTGTCCATTAATTATTGCTGCTCTTGAAAGTTATCAAGTGATATAATTTCTGTTATTTGGTAAACCTTTTTGATAGTGATATTGTAACATTAGTTCACAAGAAGGATGGTACCCACTGACCTACATGCTTCTTTTGCTCAAAGCCATTTTAAGCATTGATCAGAAAATATAGATGTATATTACTGACAGTTGAGATATTTCTTAATAGATTGGATGTATCCAGATGGAAATTTAAATTTGACAAGTTTATATAAGAACATGACTTAAGTTTTTAGGGTAATGCTTTGGTTTTGCAGCAATTTATGATGTTGGGTGAAACTACTTTTAGTTTCTATGAACAGGCTGTAATGAAATGCATAATATAGCTAGTTTTTAAAAATTTGATTTTTAAATCTGCAAATGACTTATCACTATTAAGTAAGAAACAGTGTAGGACAAGTTGTAATACACATGCTGTTAGATATATTGATAATAAAACAGCATTTACAATTTTGCATAATATTTGCAAATATACACACAAGAACAGATATGAACCCCTAAAATAATATTTTAAAATATATTTTTTCTAGATAGTAAACAAGTCTATATATTCATCAAGAAAAAAATGTATTAAAACCACAAAAATTTTATCAAGCTAGAATTAAAATAATAATTAAAATTAACACTTCAATTTTAAAAACATCAGTGAACCCTTACATTTAATATTGGGTAAATTCCTCTTTTGAGGTTATGATGGCAACCAGCATTTTTTAAAATAATTTTAAAGACGTTTTTGTCAGTAGTGAGTGCCAATTTTAACCATCCTTCTTAGAAAAACTCAATATTACCCAGGCTTCTTACATGTACTACATTATTTAACTTGAACCACAGATTTCATTTGTGTTTAGGACTTTGACTTAGCTATTCCAAGATTTGGAATTTCTTTTTTCAAACTCATTCTTTTGCTGATTTGCTTTGATGCTTTGGATCATTATCCTGTTTAAAGATCCAGCCCTAACCTAGACCCAACTTTCAATCTTAGGTCACGAGACTTGCATCTCAAATTACTTGATATCTTGCAGAGTGCATTCTGTTGTCAATATGTACTATTTAGCCTATTTCAGCTGCTGCAAAGCACCAGAAACTGTTATTAGATCTGATGTGCTTTAGACCATCTAAGCCATGAGGGGCAATCAAGCAAGGTAAAGATTTTCTTGCAAAGGAGGACACAGTTTCAAATCCTGCAAGAGAGCACAAATAATTTCCCAAATATTTAAGCTAGTAGATGAAAATAATTATACTGTTTATGTATATTCAAATATGGATGTCAATTAAAATTAACATTTAGGGTGATAAAACTTCTCCAATTAATAAATAAAAAATTAATTTCTTTGAAAATATGTATGCATTTTATATTTTTAATTTTGTGCATACATATTATTTGTTTGTGGTTTTTGTCTACTGCACAGTATGGTAGGGTCATTTGGGCATTGTCTGTGAAAGAAAGAGCATCATGATGCAATTCACTCTGCCAGAAATTTAGAAATGACATTCTGTACTGCTTGGCATTCACACCAGAAGCTCTAATATAAATATTTCAGATGTTTGGGCGTCAATCTGGGGAAGGTGCAGAGGATTCAGAAAGAATTAGATGATATATACAGTTAGCGGATGTGCCTTGTGGCGCAGTGGATATCGGCTTGGAACAAGAAATTGGAGAACCGAGTTCGAATTCCAGTTGAATTCATTGCATTCACTTACGCGCAAATACCCTTGGGAAAGGTATTAATCCGTCTATTCCCTCCAGTTATGGGTTAAATAATAGGGCAGATTGGGTTCTATAGCCTTGGTCGGCAACCAGTCTACCGCAGAAAGCAATGGCAACCTACTGCGGGATAATCTTCTGCCCAGTCAGTCATGTCTCTTTCGAGACATGTTCGCCCAAGCGTGTATCGCGCATGGCACTTAACTGACTGACTGATACAGTTAACTTTATGGTGTTTGGGGTGATCACTAGTGATGGCAATGTTATGCCTCTAGTTATCTTCTCATAGAGCCCCAGACTCAACACAGAAGCCTACATAAAGTAATTTGAGTAGTTAGTGTTGTTCTGAGGCAAGAGCATGAGTGATGGAAGACCCTATGTCTCGCAACAGGTCTCTACACCATGCCACAAAAGTAAGAGAACCCAATCATGCCTGTCAGACAATTTTTGGCAACCACATCAGCCATGACCCCCAGACAGCAATCAGTTTGATTATTATGTGTGAGACACAGTTGAGTGAAAGAACAACATATCTCCTTGTAACACTAAAAATGAACTGAAGGCAAGAATTATGACAGCATTCACAAATTTAAACAAAGAGACTGTTCAGAAGATTTTCAGGAGATTCTGAAGTCATCTAGAAGTCATTAATTAAGGCAATAGCAATTTTATTGAATAAATTTACTCTTTACTATTTCTAGATATTTTTAGTAATATATATATATATATATATATATATAATTTTAGTGCAAAGAAATTGTCACTTTAACACAGTACGTTCAGAGACTAATTCTTTGCACTAAAACTATCAGCACTGTATCTTCACCCTGATATTGAGCACTTTATGATAAAAAAAACTACTTGCCAAAATATCTTTTATCAGTAAAACTACTGAAAAAGCAACAAACTTGGCACTAAACATTATCATAACTTGACACTATATATACATATATATTTATACATTTTTTTCAGAGTTTTCAGAAGACACACATATATAAAATTTGAACTTCTGTAGTTTAGCTATCTCATTTTTCTCAAAAGTATATCTGGATTCCAAAAATCAATTAAAACTTTAAAGAATCTATATTATGATTTGGCTCTGGATTTTTTTAGAAAAATGAATTTTTTTTAAAAACAGCTGTCATTGATGGATTTCTCTGAAAATTGTTTTTTTTTTTTTACTAAAAATGATTACATTTGAGATGAATATATTTAAGTTCATTGTAAGATGAAATTGCATTTTTTTATGTACTAGGAATGATCAAAATTTAGATTAACAAGTTATTTTGAAGGTCAAATGCCACATTTTTCTATACTAAAATGATTACATCTGAAATGAAAGAATCTAACTTCACCATAAGATTTAATTTTATTTTTTCATAGGCAAGTTTGACATGAACAAATTTAATTTCATTAGGAGGTCAAATGTCAGTTTTTTCCTATAGTGAAAATGATCACATTTAAAATGAATAAATTTAACTTCACTGTAGGAACAAATTGCTTTTCTTATATAAAACTGATCACATCAAAGATTAAGAAAATTAACATCATTGAGAAGTCAACTTGCATTTTTTTGCTTTAAAAATATTGTATTGAAAAAGAATAAATTTAATGTCATTATGTAAATTGTATCTTTTGTAGAACAAAAGTATCTAATATATGAAAATATTTTCACTTTTTTCTCAGCTGCACTACAAATGTTAGCACAGACAAATTGCCACAATGGTAGCTATAGCCATTGTTAGCTTTGTCAGATAAAGTCCAGTGCTATAAAATTTCAGTGGTTTTCATTTTGTTGAACTAAGAAATTTTATTGAGCTTTTTATACTTTTTAAAATCTCATGTATATTTTCAGAGAAAATGGGTGATACATTTCTTCAGTAAACATATTTTACTAATTTTGTTTCTGCCATGTTTAAATTTGTATAAATTAGTATTTCTGTTGTGTTTAGTTTTTAGTGTCTGCAAATACTTTCATGGATACTTCTCCAACAAGCTTCACTCCTTGGTGCCACCCCTATGCAAAGAAGGTCCCTCCCTTTCACTGTGAAAACAATCAAGTGTAACCACAACTTCTACTCTATCAGCTTCTTTTCTTGCACTTCCTGCCTGTAGAACTCCCTTCTGTAGAAGTAAAATAACTTACCTTCTAACATGGCTGCCTCCTTTGCTAATATTAAGATAGCCAGGGCATGCCCCATGGTTGTGACATCTAAATCCTTGAGGATTTCTCGGTCTATCATAGAGAGGCTATCTTTGGTGATGCCTTCCTTCATAAAGATTTCAGCATAACTCCTGGCAGAGTCAGCTAGAATGCCAGTTTTGATAAGGAGCTCTTGCTAATCAGCAGATCCTGTTCGCAGGATCATATTTTTGTTTCCCTGATAGCTATAATCTCCAACAGTTTAAATGCAACGTCAACTGTCATCTCTTATCTCCTTGATTCCCATCCTTCTTCTCACTTTACACTTTGCTCTCATGCAGCTCTCTTTACACCAATGTACCTGTCCGTCTCTTACCCATTCTCTGACACCTACTGCACCTACTGTAACCTGTTCTCCTCTCTCTTCACTCTCCTACTATGAAACCTCATGCACACCAGTGGCAGTTCTGCCTTGCTTGGGGTGAGACGATTATAACAAAGAAATATATATATATTATTTGCTATTGCTTGGTTGAAATATAATTAACAAAATACATGTTTTTATTATTTTTGATATGAGAAAAGTTCAGTATTATTAGTTATATTATTTTCAAACATTTCCTTTATCATAATTTTTTTAAATGAGTTCACCCAAAGCTATACAGTAAAGCCACTAGGACACAAGTGGTTACTGAATGTGGAAGAATTAGAAAACAAACAAAACTAAGAAGCAATAACAAAAGAACAGCAATGAGGAAGACAGTAGATAGCAATTGACTTTTAAAAACTTTTAAAACTTTGAAGATAATTGGTGACTGGAAGAGAATTCAACAAGTGAGAAAAGAAACCATAACATAGAACTTACGGTTACATTTAGCTATTTCAACTGTATATTGATGAGATCGTGTCACCAGTCACTTCACTTAAATTCATAAAGTATGGGTACCATAATGAAGTTTACATTTAGACAATTATTGTGAAAATCTTTATAGAAAAAGCACAGGGTGGTAACCTTATGGTGGTGTGAAAGTGACTGAAGTTGAGATGCCAGATCAGGACCAATAATATTGCTGATTCTTCTCTAGATTTTATCAAGGATTTCTAGATATATAGCAGAAGAACTCTATTTTTATTGTGTAATTGATGAAGATTGTCCTTGTGCTGAGAATTAGCATGTCTGTAATGAGAAATCTTCAGATCTTCAAGTAAATAACAAAACACCAGATGAAGTCTAAAACATTTTCAAATGAGGTTAAATATGCAGAAGACATGATGTGGGGTGCAAACTGATATAGAAATTTATCTTCAAAGAGACATTTTTTTTACTTTAGGCTTGAATTTAACATTGCAACAGAAGTCAACAAGTTCACAGAGAGAAAAAGAAAGGAAGTTGACTTTCATACATACCATTTATATCAGTTGCTACATGTCTGTCTCCTGCTATTCACTGACTCCCCTTAGGAATAATATATTACCTATTAGTAATAGTTTCATGTATTTCTTACTTTTTTGTTTTTAGTTTTATTTTGATGTGTACATTACAACTAAAAAAAAAAACAAGAAAAACACAACAACAGCACACAAAGCAACAATACTTTAAAATAAAAAATATTATAATACAAAAAGACACATAGTTGAACATTATCAACAATACTTTGTGATAATTGCTTATCAGGCATTGGACAATTTACATCCAAATTTCATTAGACAACAGGAAAACCATCTGAAGTATAAAAAAAATAATTTACAAAGTTTTGGACTTTCACCAAATTTATATGAAAGAAAACTTACTGCTCCAATATATACATACATATAAATATGCATACATCCCATCATCTATCTATCTATCTATCTATCTATCTATCTATCTATCTATCTATCTATATATATATATATATATATATACATAGAGAGAGAGAGAGAGAGAGAGAGAAGAAAACACAAGACAATTAAAAGGTTATAAATTCAGAATTTATTTTTGCAGTAGTAAAAATTACAAACTGCTTCTTCAAAACTAAAAATCAAAAGTCACATTTAACCCAGAATATTAAAAAAAGAAAATGAAAAAGAACATTTAGGTTGGCACAGAGAGGATATAAGGTTATAAGGTTATATCACAATAAGAGGATATAAAGAAGGGTAAAGGTGAATACAGTTAAATATTTAGGCAACAGATACCAGAAATGTCACAAAAGTAAAGAACCCATACACTAAATCACACATATACAAAAAATCTTAAAGGAAAAATAATATACAAGAACAAACAAGAGAATAGATATGATCATCCACAAAATAAACACACAGAAACATGTAACTATAAGAGGCCATGTATGCACAAAAATGTAACATTTGATTTTTAGGGTTTGAAGAAGTGGTTTGCAATTTGTATAGCTGACAAAATAACTTTTGGATTTATAACTGTTTAATTATGAGTTGAGGCTTCTTCTCTATATTTCATCTTGCTCTGAATAATATCCATTTAGCTCTCTATTTTTATCTATTTATTTTTTTATATGAATTATATCATTTTTAGATTATCCTCTCCATTTTTATGAGTTTGTCATTTTTTCTTTTATATATATATATATATATATATATATATATATATATATATAGGCAGCATGTCTCCCTTCAAGCATGTTGTGTTGAACAATTTATATATATTGTACCTATTTATTTCTACTTTAATTCTTTCATAATCATGGATGAAGTTTTTTCATGTTATAATTAAAATCATCAAAGAAGGTGATGTAATTTTCCTCTTTTTCTTTTCCCAAATACTTTCAGTCTCATCTAAGATCATTTTCAGGGATGAATTACTAAGATAAAAATTAATGTAGTTGATAGATATGAATTCTTTTTGTGTATGTTGCATGAAGTGTATTTCTTAATTAAGAAATTACCATTATTGTTGTGGAGTAGTTTTTCGTGCTATGTCAGTTGCTAATCAACTTAACGCACACAAAATGTTAGGAACTTGGTAATCTTCGAGAGAAAGCTGACTCCTTAGTATTCGGCTAACTGCCGACTAATATCAACTGCCTAGTAGTTCTAATGGGTCTGATCTGCCCCAGATATTTTATATTGTCTATAAAAACTCGCATTTGTTTTCCTTAAGTTTGAATCCGAATTCTTGAATTCTTGCAACTACTGAGTTTACATGTTTTATATGTTCAGCTGTATTTGTACTTCTCATTAGGATGTCGTCTAGATACGCGATGGCAAAATCTAGACCACCCAACATCGAATCCATTACTTGCTGTAAAATGGTGGGTGCGACCTTGACACCAAAAGGTAGTCTGTTAAACTTATACAGATCTCGATGTGTGTTTATACAAAAGAGCTTCGAAGTTTCTTTCTCTACCGGTATTTGCAGGTATGCGTCGCTGAGGTTTATTTTTGAAAATATTTTGCCTCCGTTTAGCTTCGCAAAGATTTTTTTTGCTGTTAGTAGGGGATAGCAGCAATCCTTAAGTGCTGCGTTTAACCCCATCGAGAAATTGGCACAAACATGAATTTCTTTGGACTTCTTTTTACGTATACTGTCGGTGCCGCCCATTCGCTATACTGAACTTTTTTAAGTACACCGGTTTTCTCAAGTCTATCCAATTCCATATCTATCAATTCAATAGAGGCAAATGGCACATTTCTTTCCTTTTTAATTACCACCTGAGCGTTTTCTTTCAATTGGAATTTTGCCTCCATCTTGGTACATGTTCCTAAACCTCGTGAGAAAACAGTAAGAAATGTTTCCTTTAGTTTACTTATGAGTTTTCTACCTCGTTGTTTAAGCTTTCTACATTATGACAAAAAGAATTAATTAGTAGATCCCATAATTGGAATTTCATTATCCAATTTGTGCCAAGTAAATTTGTGGTATCTTCGATGACAAATATTCCGACTTTCCGCGTTTTTTTATTTAATGTGACGTTTGTGACAAATTCTCCAATGAACTGTATCTTTTCACCTGTCACTGGCCTCGCAATTTTATTCGTTTTTATTAACGTTGGTTTCCCCAACTTCTTCCACGTATTTAGATTTATAATAGACAGATCTGATCCAGTGTCGAGTTGTATTTTTATCTTTTTGTTGTTTATCTCGACTGTAATGAATTTTCTCGTTATTCCGTCTTCAACTTGGTTAGACTTTACTTTTTTTATTTTTATGTCTTTATTTCTTGCTTTGCAGTGCAAGCTTTTGTGTCCCATTCTTTCACAGTTGAAACAATTTTGTTTCTAAAATTGCACTCTCTGTACCAGTGTAATCCACCACAAGCAAAACACGGTTTCAGGAGTTTTTTATTATTTTTTCCTGGTATTTTCATTTGATGATCTGCAATTTTAGTATTTTTTTGTTGTACTGACTTTCTTTTCTGTACCGTACTTTCCTTATGTGTGAAACGCCAGACTGTTCAATCTTTTTTGCATCTTTTTTTTACTCTAAACTGTTTTGTACAATGCTCTGCCAAATCCTGTATTGTAATATAAGGGACGTTTTCTTATTTCGTCGGTACCATTTTTCTCATCTCTGCGTCTTTTTCTGATATGAGGCCCTGAAAGAATACCAAGCACTTGAAATTGTCTGCGATCAAATCAGCTAGCTTAATTTCTTTGCAATGCTTGTCTACATTTGCTGCATATGTTATGTAATCTTGTTCATCCTCCTTCATTAAATTCGAACATTTCAACTTCTTGTGAAACAGAAACGTTTTCATGCTGAAAAGTTACGTTAATATATTTATCGCCTCGGTAAATTTTAAATCACAGGTCTTTTTAGGTAAAATATAATTTACCATTTTGCTATGTTCAGACATTCCTAACTTATTTAGAAGAAGTCTCACCTTCTTTTTTTCTGACCACGAATAACAGTCTACGATATACACGTCTGTGTATTTTTTGTAATAATCCTCGAAAGCTAGTTCTTCATCTGTATTGTATTGTAAGTCTCGATCGAGTTCCAAACTGTATTCTATGGAAAAGAATCTTGAATATTTTTCTCTTCCCTTTTCTTACTTACATTCAGAATTTTCTTTTGAAATTCTATTTGCATCTGTACCACATTGAGTTGAAATTTTAACTGCTCGTCGAAAATTTCCTCCTGAATTTGCTTCTGGAATGTACTTTGCTGTTCTAGAAATTTTGCTTGCTGTTCCGCCTGGAATTTTAAAAATTCCTGGAATAAACCCTTAAATTCCTCCATTTTTATGCAAGAAATTTATACCATGTCTTATGTTGTTGAGTGGGGGGTGTCAGACGAATTCGTAATTTGTGACCTATTGAGCAACTGTATATTGAGAATACAACCATATATATTTATACTTTTTTTTACATGTGCGAATTTCGTTGCCCTAAAATTGTCTTTTTTAACTACTCCAAGCTTTTTGAAGTCTTCTGAGCAAAACATTTGTTGCTTTGTGACTTCGAGATCTTGTTGTCAAAGTATTCGTAACTTTTCAATTTTCTTTAGACAACTGTCATGTTGGTAATCTTTATTTGCCAAATTTCTTTGGCGTAAGTGAAAACATTTTCTTTCCTACTCCACGTGACATCACAAAATTTTTGTCATCGCCCATTTTGTTGTGGCAACTTTTGCCTTGAGAAAAAACAAGTTTTCTCTCCTCTTCCGAGTAAATTCATAGATCGTCATCACCAATTATGTTGTGGGGTACTTTTCGCACTAAAGGTTATAATCGTGCTATGTTGGTTGCTAATCGACTTATGCACCTAAAATGTTAGGAACTTGGTAATCTTCCACTGAAAGCTGACTCCTTAGTATTTGCCTAAATGCCGTCTAATATCAACTGCATAGTAGTTCTACTGAACTCTAATAGAACTCTAAAGAACTCCAATGAACTTTCCAAGAACTCTCAAGAACTTTTCAAGAACTTCTAAGGACTTCTCCCGTTAACTTCCTGTTAAGTCTTATTAATATAGGAGAGGAATCCATTATCTGAGGAATAGGTGTGTTTCCCCATAGCACTTATATATATATATATATATATATATATATATATATATATATATATATTAGGGCCTTGAATAAGTTCTCAGTGTTTTTTCATGAAAAGTAATGTTTTATTTACAAAAATTAGCAAGAAATATTGTCACTGAAAGCACTGTCCATTGCTAGCCACTACATTTTCCCATCTTTCTGGCAGCATTTGGAATCCACCTGAGAAGAACAACACAACTTTTGAGGCTAACCATGAATCAACCCAAATTTTGGCATCTTCATAAGAATGAAAGATATGCTCAGCAAGGCCATGAACAAGGCAATATCTGATGAATATGGTGAGTGGGGTACAACTTCCCTTTTAAGCATTTCCACGTAGGTTTTCACCTGTGGCTTGGCATTGTTTTGTTGTAAAATCGCTTTGTTGTATCTCTGCTTGCATAGCAGCTGTTTTTTCAATGCTTAGCTTAAGCACATCAGTTGTAGTCAATAGTGATCTCATGTGATGGTTTAATTCAATTTGAGAAGCTCATAACAGACTACATCCAAATGTGGAGCAGAAGCTTTGAAGCATGGATATTTGACTTTGCTGCCAATGTTGATGCATGGCCAGGCTTACCCCACAATCTTCTATGCTTAGGAATTTCATGGGGTATACCCTTTTCATTGCTGGTCATGATACAATGCAAAAAAACTTTTCTTTTTTGTCACTGAAGCAGCTGTTCACATGTGAAAAGATGCTGTTAGAAGACTCTCGGCTTCAACTCATACAGCATCCAACGTCCTTACTTTTGAATCATTCCAAATACTTTAAAAAGTTTTGAAACTGTTGTGTGATCAACTTCTAATGATTCTGCAAGTTCAGCTAGTCTTTTAGTTTTTCATTTTCAAACTTGTCCAGTGTGCTAGAGCATTCTTTATCTTTAACATCAAAATCATTCGTTTTGAAGCATCTAAACCAACTGTTTTCAACAGAGCATGGTTGCTGTAAGTTTCAGTAAGAATTCTGTGTGCTTCAGCTGCAGATTTGTTTTGAATAAAGTAGTGTGGTAAAATTCCCCGCAAATACACTTCCTTTGTCATGAAATCCGACATGTTTAACACTATGAAAAACAAAGTTGTTTACACTTTGGTGAAATGACATACAATGAATTTCAAGCTTGCTTATAGTACTTCCTTACAGATGCGTTACCATCTGAAATTATATACACACTGTTCTGGAAAGGCCATCTGTTAGAAAATAGTCAGAATATATATATATTACTCTTCAGAATTACTCTTCAGAATTACTCTTCAGAAATTAATTGAATTCTTTTGGTGACTGGTGTATGTATACAACTGCTTATATACAACACATTAAAATTTCCCTTTTCTGATTCCATGCATCTATGGGTTAGGTGGTAGTGACTCCAACTGGCACCAAATCAGTCAAGTTTCGATCCTGGCCAGAAGCAAGTGGATGTGTCTAGCCATACTGATGAGCTGTGATACAGTGAAACAGGCTTGTATGTAGATGACTAATATATATATATATATATATATATATATATATATATATATATATATATATATAGTGATGTAAATTAATTATTATACATATGATGAGGGTCTACATATGTATAGTATTATTATACAGGTGTATTTAAGCAGTGCATAATGTATGAACAGAGCTGTATTATTTATATATTGATAAATATACATGAAACACCAAGTCGTTTCATAGATATAGGATAATATATATATATTATATATATATATATATATATATATATATATACTGTAATGGTTGTTACAATGTTTTAACAACCATTACAGTATAACGCTCTACATTTGTATCGAGCACTCTTTATAAAAGTAAATGCATGAACAAAAAGGTAAATAAACCTACGAATTCAACAACTTAGTTACAATATATACACACATATATATTTTATTTGTGTTCCTAAGAAATTTTTTCAAAGAGTTATCATTTACATGTTTTAAAACATTCCATTATAGTTGTCATTTAAAAAAAAATTACAATTTAGATATTTTAAAACCTTGCCATTATTAACAATTTAGAACATTGTTGCTATTCTCATAATTAATTATATTTTGTGTTGGCTGCAATTGTTTTATATAAAGGACTTTGAGAATTTGAAATTTTAGTTTATTATTTTTGTGGTGGATTATCTTTGTATTGTTAATTAATATTTCTCTAAATCCTGAATGTAGGCAGGAATGTTCCTTTCAATGTTGTGCATTGGAGCTTGAATCTGACATAAGTAGGGTTAATCTCTTTGATAATGTTGTCATTGTGTAACCAATATATATATTTACTTTTTTCAGGGATACAATCATGCAAAGGACATTTAAATTGATATATAATGTTGGTCTTTTTCAAAACATTAGTTGATGGAAAAGAGTTATTGCAGATGATTGAAATGGTTGTATTAAATTTGAAGAAGCCCAGCATATCACCAAGACTGCAATACGACACACTAGAGGACGATCTCACCCTGCAGAAAGAATATAATAACAGCGTGAGAAAGAAATATGAAGAACAAATTGGAAAAGGATACTCAAAATGGGATTCACTAAAAGAAGCAATGGTGACCTCAGCCAACAACATAGCCCCAAAGGAAATCAGTCGCAGAAGAAAAAATGAGTGGATGACCGAAGAGATCCTCCACATGATGCAAAGGAGACAAAAAATAACACCAAGACACGGAGCAGAGTACAAAAAACTTCACAGGGAGATAAGGAACAAATGCAGACAAGCCAAAGAGGAATGGCTCAACAACAAATGTGCAGAAGTAGAGAGACTGAGCAGGAACAACAAAGCAGAGATGCATAAAGAGATAAGAGAACTGACAGGACAAAAAACCTGTTCCTCAACAGGATGCATAAAATCCAAGGAAGGGACAATCATATTAGAGAAAGAGGAAATACTCCAGCGATGGGAAGAATACATAAAGGATCTCTTTTGCGACAAGAGAGAACAACCGAGAATACACAAGGAGATGGATGGACCGGAAATACTAAAATCCGAAGTGGAAGCTGCAATGGCCAAAATGAACAGAAACAAAGCACCTGCCCCAGATGGCATAGTGATAGAGCTGCTGACAGCCTTAGAAGAATATGGCATAGAAAAGATTACCGACATAATAAACGAAATTTATAGCAGCGGAATAATACCAGACGACCTATGCAAGTCGATATTTATAGCGCTGCCGAAGAAACCTGGTGCAAACAAGTGCGAACTACACAGAACTATCAGCTTAATGAGTCACATTACAAAACTGATTGTCAGAATCCTGATGAATAGAGCGAGAAGCAGAATCAGGCCAGAGATAGGGCAGGAACAGTGCGGGTTCGTCAAGGACACTGGAACGCCATATTCATGATTAGGATGCTCTCTGAAAGGGCATTACAAATGAAGAAAGACTTGTACCTATGCTTCATTGATTACGCGAAAGCATTCGACAAAATACGACACAAAGAATTGATGGAAATGCTAGGCAACCTCGACATTTTCGGCAAAGACATAAGAATAATCAAGAATCTCTACTGGCAGCAAACGGCCTGCATATGGACAGGTAACGACCTCAGTAGATACACAAAGATAGAAAAAGGCGTAAGACAAGGATGTGTCTTTTCACCGGATTTGTTCAACCTATACAGCGAAAATATTTTGAGGACCCTAGATGACACACCAGGATTTGTTATTGGAGGCCACAACCTGAACAACATAAGATATGCGGACGATACAGTACTGATTGCGGACACGGAAAGGAAACTACAAAACCTCATACAGAAAGTAGCAGTGGAGAGTGACAAGAAGGGACTACAAATAAACTTTAAGAAAACTGAGTGCATGGTCATCAGCAAAAGATACAACCCAAAATGCCAAATACAGGTGGGGGAATAACAGAATCAAACAAGTCCAAGAATTTAAGTACCTAGGAAGTGTTCTAACAGGAGATGGAAAGTGCGACACGGAGATCCGAAGGCGAATTGGCATGGCAAAGGACGCGTTCCAGAAGATGAGCAAAATACTAACACACAGGAAGATCTCAATAGAAACGAAGAAAAGAGTGCTAGACTGCTACGTGATGTCAGTTCTTCAATACGGCTGTGAATGCTGGACAATATCATCGAAAATGAGGACAAAACTAGAAGCGGCCGAAATGTAGTTCTACAGAAGGATGCTACGGATATCGTGGACTGAGCATACAAGCAACGACGAAGTGTTAGAAAGAATGGCAACAAAAAGGAAATTGATGCTGAGCATCAGGAAGAGACAACTGAAGTTCCTGGGACATGCAATGAGGAAGGAGAGCCTGGAGAACCTGATACTGACTGGACAGATAGAAAGAAGGAGAGACAGAGGAAGGCAGCGGATAACATATTTGCAGGGTCTGATCAGGTGGATGACGGAACGGGGGTTGTCAGGAGCAACAGGAGCAAACATACTAAGAGCCACAAGGGATAGGGGGACGTGGAGATCCATGATCGCCTACGTCCCGAAGGGACAGGGCACATAGAAGAAGAAGAATATAGTTATATCTACTGAGGTGAAGAATATATTAGTATTTATGAGCTTTTTATGATTTTTCATCCTGTTTGTAGCTAGAGTGTATTTGATTGCAGTATAGTAAGTTGATATGTTTAGGGTTATTTAAAGACGTATTTAATGCTCTTTTTGATGTTAATATTTCTAATGGCTCATCTAATTTGTTCATCAACAAGGTAATCATGGAAGTCATTATTAATGAGTGTTTGTTTAATGTTATTTAATTTAGTGTAGAATTTTTTTTGTGAAAAATTTAACTTTTTCACGGATTATTTCCAGATTCAGGTTAAAATCTAGGTACCTTAAAGGAAAGTTCATCCAAACAATTACCTTGAAAGTATTTATAGAAAAGGGAAAGGGAGCTAGGTTACAGTGGTGAGAAAGTGACTGAACTGAGATGCCAGGCCAAGACCAATAACATTGTATAGTTTTATTTGGATTTTCTCAAGAATCTATGAACATATAGCAGAAGCAGTCGGCCAGATGTAGCAACAATGTTTAAAGCAAGCTTTTGTTTATTGCTGGTGAAAATGCAGTACCAATGTTGGTGATTGTTTCATAGCAACATCAATAATGTTCATTATGATGATGATTATAATTACTTCAGGTTCCACTAGAGAAGACTTGGAGCAATTAGATCAAGCAGGAGTTTGAATAAAGAGTTGTTGAGCCTAGCACATCTTGTGTTATCTTTGCTTTGTGTTGCTTCAGCTTTTTAGCAATCAATAATTTATTTTCCCACCCAAAGCCCAGTGGAACAGCAATTTCTTCTCTATGTACCATGTCCCTTGAGGACATAAACAATCATGGCCCTCCACTTCCCCCTATCGCTTGTTGCTCTTAATATCCCTTCTCCTGTTACTCCACTTAATCCCCACTCTACCATCCATCTGATCAAGTCTATCAGGTATGCCATGCACTGCTTTCCCTTGTCTCTTTTTCCCTCTATCCGTCCTGTGGGCATCAGGTTCTCCAAGCTCTCCTTCTTCATTACATGTCCCAAAAACTTCAGCTGTCTTTTCCTGATGTTTAGTATGAGTTTTCTTTTCTTGTCCATCCCCTCTAAAGCCACATCATTGCTTTTGTGGTATCCTCAGCAGCCTTCTTTGATAAGATTGTCCAGCATTTGCTCCCATATTGAAGGACAAACAACACATAACAATTCAGTACTCTCGTCTTTGTTTCCAGCAAAATTTTCCTGTCTCTTAACACTCTACTCAACTTCTGGAATGCATCCTTGGCTATGTCAATGCCCCATCGGATCTCTGTATTGCACTTTCTATCATGTGGAAAAATAGTGTTTTGAGATAAGATTGCCATGTTCCTTGTGAATTTCTCGAAAGCTTCAACTGGAACATTTACATCATAACACTGACTCTGCTGACAGCCTGAATTTCCAGATTCAGGTGAGAGAGAAAAATATCCTTTCACATACAGAACAATAATCCTAAATGCCATAACTTTAAGAGACTATGAATCTTGTTAGAAACTTTGGTTGAACTGCCTTATTCCACTCACCATATATAGTCTGGAATTTGGTACTTTCTGATTTTTAGCTGAAAAATAGATTATATAGATATATACACTTTCAGCGGACCTCAAATGGAATGATTATATCGAATCCATTGCTAAATCCGCTGCTATGAAAGTCGGTTCTCTGTGTAGGGCCCGGAAGTTTTTTCCGTCTAAATCTATCCTGCACATTTATAAATCTACCATCCACCCGTGCATTGAATACTGCTGCCATATCTGGTCGAGTGCCCCTGCTGTTTTCCTTGGGCTTCTCGATAAGGTTCAGAGGAGGGTCTGTAATGTGATAGATACCGACTTGGCAGACCGCCTGCAGTCTCTCTCCCACCGGCGCGATGTGGCTTCCCTGTGTCTCTTCTATAAATACTTTCATGGCTTCTGCTCCGACGAACTTAGATCACTGGTGTCCCCTAAATACAAATTTGAACAAGATACTAGATTAGCAACTAGATCCCACCCTTTTACAGTGAAACCAATAAAATGCAGCCGTAACTTCTACTCCAACAGTTTCTTTCCTCGCACTTCCTGACTGTGGAATTCTCTTCCAAACGATTGTTTCCCTGACGGCTACAATCTCCAGGAGTTTAAATGTAAGGTCAATAGACACCTCCTAACACACTAACCTGCTCCCATTCTATCAAACACTCTTCCCATCTGCCCAACCCTCATCCTCGCTATCCTTACTCATCTGTCACCTTCCTCCTGACATTCCCTATGTCTAACCACTCCTTCTCTTTACCTTCCCCTATGTAGCCCCATGCGCAAAAGTGGCAGTGGAATGCCTTGCTTGGGGTGAGATGATTAAAAAAAAAATATTCATCAAAATGATACATAATCACAACTGTGAAAAAGTTGTTTGCCCTCACTGGTATAGATTTTTATTAACATAGTATACTGCTTTTTTTATTCATTGCTAGTGAAAATGTATAGACAATGGTGGTACTATAGTGTACCAAAAACTTTTTCTATCCAACTGTGTTATTGCATTCCCTGTGTCTTTTATAGTTTCTATGGAAATAAATAAGAGGTATCACTTTTGGAATAATTCTTATATAATACGACGGTTTAGAATGTAGCAATATCATCGAAAGTAGGGAAAGGAGTGAAAAACAGAAACTGAATACCAGCAAAAGTTAATGATAATTCTTGAAGGTATTTTAACCCAGGCAGTGCCAGTTAATCTGGTCACTATATATTTGGGTCCATGTGTGTGTGTGTGTGTTGGTTTCAGACTTGCTTAAAATTCTTCAGGTCAGGTTCAGATGATAATTGCCAGCCTCTGAATTAATAACCCTTGATTCTCAGCCAAGATGTCTTCTTCAAATTCAATGTATTGAGTTAATTACTATTCTGTCCTTCTTCAAGAACAGAATACTGTGCAGAATCATTGGCAGCTTACTAAAAACTTAACAATACACATTTTCATGCCAAGCATACATAGAGACCCATTGATTAACTGAACTAATTTAGCTATATTGATATATATATATATATATGTGTGTGCGCGCGCGCGTGTGTGTGTGTGTGTGTGTGTGTGTGTGTGTGTGTGTGTGTGTGTGTGTGTGTGTGTGTCCACATGGTGAAATACCTACTGATTTTCTGACTCCAAGGAACAAAAGACAAGTATTCTAAAATAAAGTGGCACTTCAGCCAAGGATTAAAATCAACATGCAAATAAGGCAGAAAAATATTGTATACTAGTGCCTTTCTAAAGGTTTATCGCCTATTTTATTATGTTCATAATTTATGCAACTTTCAGAAACTCATATAAACAGGATGCAATTGATGAATTGTTGTCTAAATTATGCAAAAATGAAAATAACACTAATATCTTATTTTAACAGATATATTTACCAAAATTACATAAAAATATCCTAAAATACTAAAGTAAATTTATTCAATTGGCTTCAACTATGGCCTCCAGATCTCCTGCATCTCTTCTGGACAGTCTCCTTGAATGTTAGTGAATGCTACCATAATCCTTGACTTTAGTTCATCTTTGGTGTTACGAGGAGTTTTGTTGGTCTCTCACTTAACTGTGCTCCATGCATAATAATCAAAGGGGTGGCAGTCTGGGGAGTTAGGTGGCCAGATGTAAGGGGTGATGCGGTTGCAGAAATTGTCAGACAGCCATGACTGGGTTCCCTTGCTTGTGTAGCATGATGCAGAGTCCTGTTGCCAGACATAGGGTCTTTCATCACCCACTCTCTTGACCCAGAACATCACTATTTCCTGAAGGTACAAGATATAGGCCTCTATGTTGAATCTGAAGCCTTGTGGGAAGATAAATGGAGGTATACTGTTTCCAACACCAGTGAACACTCCAAACACCATGATTTTGACTGGATATATCATCCAAGTGTTTCCAAATCTTCTGCACCCTCCTCACATCTGAACACTCTGAAATGTTTGTATTGGAGTTTCTGGTGCAAATGCCAAGCAGTACATCATGCCATTTTCAAATTTCTGGCTACATGAATTGCATCATGGTTCTCTTTTTCTCACAGACTGTACTTAACTCACTCTACTATACTGTGCAGTTGACAAAATCAAACACAAACAACATGCATGCATGATATTAAAAATATAAAATGGCAAAGATTTACACACCACACATTGTATATAAGATTGACAAAATGGAAAACATTTTTTATCACATGCATTTCAACCTTTAGGAAGTCATTGGATTAAAGTGATGGTGATATATATAAGGCTCCTATATATATCCTATATATTATCGTATATATATATATATATATATATATATATATGCTGGGTAGCACACATTTTCCTCATAAAAATTTATCGTGAAATAATCAGGCTGGTAGATATAAATATAAAAATACTGTTTAATTAAAAACAGAATATCTACTTAAATAGGAGTATCGGTAAAAATAATGTTCAAAATAATTCATTACAAATTGTCGGTTGCTTATAACCAAGTTTCGTTAAATTTCGTTAATTTCCATAACATGTTTACATATATATATATATATATATATATATATATATATATAGAGAGAGAGAGAGAGAGAGAGAGAGAGAGTGAGGATAATGATAATTTTTTTATATATCAAGAACAATATTGGAGAAAAAGACAAAGTCCTAAAGGACAAAAGGCATCACAAAAATATTATTTGATATTGTCCTACAACTTTCTCCTATTATATCATAAAATTTGTAAAAACTATATAAATTATATATATAGTTTATGAGTGAGGTATAGCAAATTTTATGCAATATATATTTATAGTTGCAATTGGGATTGTCACTACTGTGTACAGCCATGACAGATATTGCACTGCTATCAGCAGATCTTTTGGCACAGATCCAGAGTCAATTGAGACTGATTGATCCCCCCCCCCACACACACACATGTAAAATAGATGTTTTTCGTCTTTTACTATATTTATAATTTATTCCACTTTCAAAAACTTATTATATATATATATATATATATATATTGAAATCAAGAAAAGGCCTGTATGACATGATAAACACTTGGAAATTTCTGAAATGCATGAAAAGTTGTGAGTAAAACATAGGATAATATGCATATTTATTAATATATATATAGATTTTAATTTATTAGTTTGACTTTTATTTTTAATACATACTTGTATTTCAATAGATACTCTGTTTTTAATTAAGCAGCATATTTATATATATCTACTGGCCTGAATATTTTTGAGAAATTTTGTTGGGAAAATATGTGTTGTTTGGCAGGATTCAAACCTGTGACCCCTAGCAACATAGGTGAATCCATCAATTGATCTGATATATCTGAGACTGCTTAACCACATATGATTCCACAGTTTAAATGTAGCCAAATCAAACCTTATAAAATTGTCTGTTTACATTTGCATTTGTTTAAATTAAGATGTGCTTTTAGTGCAGAGATGTATATTATAAAGAATTGGAAATTTTATAATTAATAGAATTAATACAAATATAAAATTTGTCTCTTAGCTGATCAGTGTTAGCTTCAGCATTTCAACTTTAAAGTTTTGTAGACTGATATATATATATATATTATCACTTTAAATATAGATATTTAATTTATTGGGCACTCATATGTGAGTACATGCTCCATTTTATTTATTAAATTATTTATTTTCATTTACCAGCCTGAATATTCAAGAAAATATATTAAGGAAAAATATGCTATGTAGCTGAGTTTGAATTTCAGTTGAATTCATTGCATTCATTTACACGTAAATACACTTGGGAGAGGTATTAATCCATTGGTTCTTCCTCCAGCTATGAGTTAAATAGCAAGATAGATTGGGTTCTATAGCTTTGGTTGGCAACCAGTCTATCATAAAAAGTAATTAGAACTTACAGTGGGAAAATCTTCTGCCCAGACAGTCATATCACATTTGAGACATGATTGCCCAATTATGTAATATATATGGCTTTTAATTGACTGAGTGCCCAAACAATATCTAAGATTTCTCAATCCACTGAACCCTCTTATCTATCATAGGGTGGCTGTGAACAACCCACATAGAATTCATTTAATTTAATCAGGGACATACACATACACACACACACACACACACATATATTTATATATTAGAGTGATTTGTATATTTGGGAATTTTTTTTTCAAATACCACCTGAAAAAGAACAGTATTGTCCTGAAACATGAAAACTTTTAGGTAGTGATATAATGCTTTTATAAGCTATTGTAATAACAAAATTACAATATTAAGTTCTACTTTGTATTTAGCACACTTTATAAAAGTTGATGCATGAACAGTAGGTTTTTATCTCTGTTCTTTCACTTCCTTAAAATGAGTATATATATATATATAATATACATTTTTTGCTACTCAGTGACATAATTGTTGCAAAAAAAATAAAATGAGTCACTGTTAAATGACAAACATCTGGCAAGAGCTTTCATAACTAGTACCAAAGTTTAATAACCAGTAATAAAGAGAATGAACTGAGTCAATGCTGCCTCGTTATTGTCTCTCTCTCCATGAGTGTGACAGAAGGGAAATATATATATATATATATATATATATATAGTCATCTGCAGATAGATCTGTTTCACTGTATCACAGCGCATCAGTATGGTTAGACAGCTGATTGCTTTTTACCCAAGATTGAAACCCGACCAAATCTACCTCTGAGCTATGGGCACTCGGTAGAAGGAGGCAGACATTTTAGCATGTATATTATCATTATACATGCCCAATAGCTGAGAGTGTTCTGATTCATTGCTGAATGAAAGATGCATATATGCTAGAGTAGCTACTGTTTTTCAAAGTCTACCATTCTTCCAGAGTGCTCAATCAGGGTGTGAGAGCATAAATATATATATATTCTTCACTTGTAAATGAGTTATTACATCTCCAGGTGATTTACAATATCTCCTGAAGACATCACATAGGAAAGTTCTACAATATAATTGTATTGAACACTTTTTAATACAACTGTGTACTGGTCTAATTTAATTCTGACCAAAAACTAAGTAATGAAACAATCAATATATATATATGTGTGTGTGTGTGTGTGTGTGTGTGTGTGTGTGTGTGTGTGTGTGTATTTATTTGTGTGTTTATATATAAAAACACAAATAAATACACAACAGTCTTTATTATAGTAGAGGGGATATATACAGAGTTGTTGTTAAATGATTATTTTTAAAAAATACAATTTTATCAAAGAAGTTAAATTAACAACCATTAGGAGAAACATGTTATTCCTAGCTTTTCTACTTCGTCTCATCATATATATATATATATATATATATATATATATATATAGTATAAATTTTGATGCAATTCTGATGGAATAGTAAAAAGATAAGAATATTTTGAAAGCTTATATTTTGACATATTTTCCTGATCAAACACTGTCATCAGAAAACCAAATCTACATTACTGAGAATTATGTTCTGTCTCACCAATGCAGTTTAGGTCAAAATAAAATCCATTTTTCTCATGATGCTGTTTGATTCGTGCAATATGTCAAAAAAAGAGTTTTTGAAATTGTTATATATTTACTATGTAGCAATCTCATGGCTGGCTGCTCATATCTGAATATCTATTTTACCCAATTTCTTTTCAGACAAATCAATTTTGGGAAGATTCAAACCCAGATCTCATGGTCAGAGAGTGAATGTTCTATCCACTTTGCCACATGCCCTATATATATATATATATATATATATATATATATATATATATATATATTTGTTTTTTCCATTTATAAATTCGTTATTTCTGCAACAACATAGGTTTCACCCTTTTGTTATCTTCAGGTCAGTTACAATAACTGATTTTTCCGTATTTTTAAACACCCAAACAGGAATTTTTTACGAACGCATGACTAGAATTTTCAAACAACTGAAAATTTTGTTTGAAAATTCTGGTTCCACGTATGTAAAACATCCCTGTTTGTGTGTTTAGAAAATGGAAAAATCAGTTATTGTAAATCATCTGAAAATATCAAAAGGTCGCAGTAGTAACTCATTCCAAATGAAAAATATTAAAAAATTCCACAATATAAATGTTTTGAACACTTTTTAATACAATTGTGTACTAGTCTAATTTAATTATGACCAAAAACTATAAATATATATATAGTAATATTTTTATTATAAGTTTATAATAAAAACAGTTTACTGAACCATAAAAAATGTTGTGTTTTGGTCATATCTTATTAGCACCACATCAGGCAGTGAAATATTTTTTTTCTGTTAGGAATCATTATATATAGAAGCTTAAAAAAAACACAATTTTTACCAAATCCAGACAATTAAGGCGGGAGGATTTTTGAAGGGTTTGTCTCAGCGAAACAACAGAAAGCCAGGTCATGATGGACAGGAGAAATTTGATTGTAAGGGTAAAGTGACTTGAAATGACTTGAGACATAGACGTTTTCTATGCCAGTGATGAAAACAGCCAAGCCTTACAATGGTGGCAAAATATGTAGACTGTGTCAGGAAGAAAAGTTAGCCATTATGCTATTCCCCAAACAAAAATGAATTATTGAATGAAAGAACAGAAATTATGACTAAGTGTAACCATACAAAAAAATGCCTATTAGATTCATACAACCATGAATGAAAATGTTATAATTTCTTGTAATTTTAAAAATTGCATGCTCATAAATTCCCTGTTACTTGAGCATTCAAAAACATCACCGTTATGTGAGCATTCTTAAAAAAAAAAATGATAAAATCAGTTATTGCAAATTGTCTGAAGACACCACATGGTAGAAACCTAGGTTGCATAATAACTCATTTACAAAGGAAAAATATTCAAAAGTTCTACAATATTGTATTGAACATGTTTTAATACAAATGTGTACTAGTCTAATTTTATTATGACCAAAAACTAAGTAATTAAACAACATATATATATATATATATATATATATATATATATATATATATAGATAGATAGATAGATAGATAGATACACACACACCCTAGCTGATATAATACAGCTAATGAACCCCCAGTGACATAACAATGGCTTACTATGGTGAATGAGGTGGCATGATCAATAAATATGTATTTTTGCATATTGCTTTATATTATAGAATAGATTGACATAACAAAGAATAAGTATATTTGAGTTTGTTATTTCATGTTTATTTATATGAACCTAAAAGCATATATTTATATGTGATTTATTTGTGGAAAATTCAGTGAATGCATAAATCATCAAAACAATGTTAAAAATTGCCTTATTTTTATTAATTTTAGGCCTGGCATGCAAAAGTGAGTAGAACTCGAGAGAAGTATATCAGCATTCAGCAGCCTCTGTTCCCTACGAACACCTACACATCTGACCAGGTAAGAAGCTTTCTCTGTTCAATTAACTTAACCCAGTTATGGTAATTAACCTTATAAAAATGTACAAATTTTCTGTTATGTTGATGTAGCCATTAAGATCAATTACATACTCTAGAAATCATTAGCCAGTTTTTTTTTAATTTCACCTCATACAAGGCAATAAAGCCACTAAGATGCAAGGGGTTACTGGGTGTGAGAGAATATGATAAAAAACATTAAGGAGAGAGACCAATAAAATTAACAGTTTCCCATACAGAACCTGGCAACTCTACCTTTACAAGTTAGTTAAGTGCTATACATGATACACACTTTGGCAATCATGTCTCGAAAGAGACATGAGTGACTGGGTAGAAGATTTCCCCCCAGTAGGTTGCCATTACTTTCTGTGTTAGACTGGTTGCCAACCAAGGCTACAGAAACCAATCTGTCCTGCTATTTATTCTATAGCTGGAGATAGAATAGGTGGATTAATACCTTTTTTAAGGGTATTTGTGCATAAGTGAATGCAACAAATTCACTTACAACAATCTTGTCTCTTTGATTTCTCATTCTGAGCGGATATTCACTGCACCACAATGCACATCCTTTACAAGAGCCAGATCAAACTTAAAAGAGAGTAACTCTGCTATACATTGGCAGGAGCTGTAACATTTTCCCTTTCCTGTCTTAATAGAGTTCAAAAGAATCTCTGTATCCTTGTAGGTGACAAATTATTCTCCACCCCACAACCCTTTTCTTACAGATGAAATGTCACAAGTTTCTCACTGCTCTGTTGCTATTTTCATAGAAAGTGCTGGGACATTTTTTTTAAGGAACTACATCCCTTCATTCCACTAGTTCTAACCTTCACAGCTAGGACCTGCCATACAACACATAGGGAACCATCCTCATTCTCTTTGTATTCAATTTTTTTTTTATGAATAAGAAATTTTTACACGAATTTTCTTTTCTTAAAAAAATTATAACTTTTAAATCTTTTAAAATTCTGTAATAATTTGTAATGGTCAAATGATATTCTTATTAAATTAAGACTGCATTTAGTAATCATAAACTGCAAAGCTTACCACAATTCAATAACCCTCATATTTTAAAAAGAATTTTGAATTTATTAAATGTGTGCATAAATGCGTTAATTTTTGTAAATATGGATGTCAAAACACTACGCTATGAGAAAATAAAGACTAATAACTAATAAAGTTCAAATTTATTGTTAATTTTCAAGCATATTCTCACCAAGCAACTTTGTACATGAGAATGTAAAGCCAGATTTCTTAAAATAAAAAAATATTATATTACTTTGAATATTTTCTTAAATTTTTAAGATTACTAAATAGATAAAAAAATATAATATAAAAGTGTTAGTGTTATATTTGTCCATTGTTACAGATATGTTCCCATAGAAAAAAATTACTACACATAAGTTTATCAATATCTCATAAAAACACCCACATCTGTGTTAAAAAATGCTTTTCTGCAATATTTTTGACTAAAGGTAAGTAATATTTGTTTTAAATCAGATTAATTAAACTTTAAATAATAGTTAAAAAATCATACCAAGTGGCAGTTTTCCATCATCATCAAAACCAAAAATTTTGAAGCCACCAGAAGAGAAAAGGAAGAAATCAAATGGTGAGAAAGGCTTAACAAAATCAACCTCATCCTTTATCAATATTACCATGCAGTTAATATCAGTGACTCTTTCATGCAAGAATTGGTCTACTTAGTCACCAATGCCATTACCATAAAAGAAGTGATCAGCAAATAAGAAATTACATTCAGTGGGACACATGATGAATACTAAAGAAAAAATCAACCAAATATTCTGTTAGTAACAGTAATTAGTAAAAAGAATGGATTCAGTTGTCTAAATAATACTGGCTTTTTTCAAACTTATAGATAATACAAGTACACAAAAATTCTAGTAAATGACTTTTAATGAAATCAAACTTTAAGAATCAGAAATTCTCATTGATTTTATTACAATTTCAGATTTTATTCATGACATGCTCAAAATGTTAGTGACTTTTATCCATTGTTTTCAAGTTTGCATTAATGATAAATATGATTATTTTAAAATTTTGTTTGAATTTTGTGTCTGGTTTTTCTGATGCAAATGGTAGCTAATATCTTAGAATTACATTTAGCTGGAGCTAACCCAACAGAATTTCCATCTTTCAGGCTAATCAATGAACTTTCTTCTAAAGACAACATTAATGCCCTTGGAAATTTTGTGTTCATAATTGGCTGTATCTCACGACCTGCTTTGTTAGCACAGTAAGAAGGCTTTTGTAGCTTGATATAGATGACTAGATGGACAATATTTTGACCTCAGCTTGAAGTTAAAGGTGAGTTGGCCCTTATGGGGAGAAAATGCAAGCTAATGAAGAAAGATTTACTGCTTTCTTGAGTTGCGTCTCTTGCCTGAGGAGCTGTTATTGGTCAGGTCACTTTTTCTTTCTTCTTTTTCTTCCCTCTCTTTCAGTGACCAATGGTTTGTATTTATTTCATGTGGAAAAGATACACTAATAGGATTTCTTTAAGAACTTTGGACTTTTTGGACAGCATTCTCAAAAATAGATATTATATATATTTTGACTACATTAATCGATACTGTTTTTTTCTAAGAGAAAATTATAAAGAGTGTCTGTTGTCAGTGGTAAAAAAAGGAAAAAGTCACCTTGGTATGGATTAATGGTTAATGAGCTAGTCTAGTGATCTATTACTGCCAAGTAGTGAATTTGATCTTCACAGGCTGCCTCATTCTTGTGGTAGATGTGTTGAATAGAATGACAGTTAATAGGTCAGAATGAGACATCACTGAGATGTGTTCAAAGTCTGCCTGAGTATATTTTACATTCATTTTTGCATAAATAATCTGGGGAAACGTAAAACAAATCCACCTCTTTGCTCAACTATAGATTAAATAGCAAAGTGGACTAGGCTTGTTAGCTACAATTATCAGCCAGTCTAGAAGGACATCTCTGAATTGAAAATTGGTACATAGCCTTGGCGAGACATACACTATACAGCCACTGTAAAGATGAAGTTTTCAATTAAGTGCAGGTTTCTCAACTGTGAGCTTAAATGAGGTCAAATTAAAACAAACGCTAAGAAAATAGCAGCGAAATCTAAACAAAATTTACCTGAAACAAGCTAAATTTTAACTCTTTTACAATGTAGCATTCAACAAATATAATTGATTGTTTTATTTTTACAGTATTATTGATACTTCTATGGAATTTATTGAAATGAAAGATATGACTATTCTTATGATTTGCTGAACTTAAATTTAATTTAGGGAATAAAATATTGATTATGAAATGACAAATTCAATAAACCAGAAATGGAAATGTTTGAAACAATGTGAAACCAAATTAATTCATATGTCTATATTTCTGAGACAAGGTGTTGGCATGAGTGTACAACGACGAAAATGTTGTGTATATGACAATAAAGATGAGGATAACAGTCTGATCAATGTAAATAAAGCAAATAATTATAATGTTTCATCTCAGAATTATAGACAGACATTGAAGGTGAATATGGCAACAAAGATGAGGACAACAGTTTGAACAATGTAAATAGTGTAAATAGTTACCATACCTCATCTCAGAAATATAGACAGATTTTGAAGGAATGATACAGACCCAATATACCAAAAATGTGAAGACAAATAGAAAAGTCCCACCAGAAGCTGGCAAGAATGCTGAGCCATCTAACATTTCTACACTGATCAGAAACTTACAATTTATTCCTCAGGCTTGGCCTCCAAGATTTCCAGTCAATTCAAGGAGAGTCTGTTTTCAGAAAAAGTGAGACACACTCTTGTCCAAGAACTAATTCAGTACAACCATTGGATAAAACAAAAACTGCAATCTAATGTCTCCTAAAAGCTCAAAACTTTCTTCAACAAAATTACTAATGACACAGACCAAAAGAGAATCCAGCATATTCCATCTAAAGAAGGCCAGGGTGTAAAATGGCTGAAACATTGTGAATATGATAATAAAGATGAGGACAGCAGTTTGAACAATGTAAATAGTGTAAAAATTAATTCATTATTTACATGAGATCTATTATCCTCATCTTTGTTATTGCTATCACAAAATTTCTTTGTTGTTGTTATCATAAAGTTTCTGGCACTAGTGCTTGTTAATCTATGTAACTTTCAGAGAATTTTTAACTGAAACTATCAGGATAGATTGTTCTTACTCTGTCAACTATGTCTAAGGATTTCTCATTTAGTTCTTATTAAGTACTGCTCAGTTATTGCTCACTCCATTTTCATAGTCTAAGTACTGCCCAACACAGGGATTGAACTCACAGTTTCTATTTCACCAAATCCATGAACCAATGCTTTAATTCACTAGGCTGAGTAGAGAATTTAGAGCCTTAAACCTAATCTGCCTGTTGATGAGTGCTACTAATAAAGCTATTTTTTATACTTGACTGCAATGTTTTTACTGTTGCTGCTGTTGAAGCCTTGCTAGCATTTCTCTTTCTGTCTTCTTTATAGAAATTCACTTTAAAAAATGTAAGTTTATAAAGGATATGAGATAAATATCTTCACTTAGATTTATGGATTTTAAAGATTTCATTTATACTGAATGAATTCTCAAACTTTAAAAAACATTTAAATACATAATCTTTGCAATTAACAAAGCAAACATGTGTCATTGATTTGATCAACATATAGCAAAACAGGTGACGTCAGGGATGTATCTATAAGTGAATTTTGAAGATTAATCCCTTATATGGGTGTGAAAAATTATAATAAAATATCCAGGAAGTGAAACAAAACTATTTTCTCAATGTTTTTTTATTTCACTGCAAAAGTCTAATATGCATAAAATTTTCCATATTAATGCTTCATTGAGCATAGGTGATAATTCTGAAAACATGATAATACATGCAAGTTTCATGGTTATACACCAAAGCTAATATAAACAGGTTGTGCCATGAACAATCATCTTTTGTTATAAGGTGCAGTAGTAGAAAAACAGCATAAATCAATGTGATTCATATTCTACACTTTATTTAGATAGAAAAGAGAGAAAAAAGAGGTCAACCAAAGAACAGGTTTGCTTGTTTCAAGTATCAGACAATTTCTAATAATTCAAAAAAGTATGATAAAAAGGATATATTTTTAAATGGTTTAGTAGTATTTATTTATCTGTTCCTTTGACAAATACACATTGTCATCTAAGGACAAGTACTTAATGCATTGCATGGTTTCTGACATGTGTTATTTTAAATAATGTATCCTTTTATCTTGCTACTCATGAAAGTTTTTAGTCAAGGCATATTACTGATAATTACAATGTTATAAAAATTAACAGCTATGTTATTTTCTTTCTGCAAAATACAGCACCCATGTTTAAGTTTCATCTTGTTTCAAACAGGGTCACAGTTGTATCTTTGAGTTTGGATTATTTTATTACAAACACTTTTCTCATGACTGTTTAATAATTTCTTTTCAAATCTGTCTATCTTTATTAAATAAGTTACTGATATTTATCTAAGTAAGCCACAGATCAATACTGTTGTGTTGGATCTTAAGCACTATTTGAACAATAAGACAATGAATTGGCTGAATCAAGTTTAAGAACTATAAGGATTAAATGAAAATGGAATGAAATGTATTTTTATTCCCTTGATCCTTTTCCTATAAACCACATTAGCAAGGATGTTTTATAATTGTGTAAAATATTTCTCTCTCTCTCTCTCTTTCTCTCAAATATTATGCTCTCACTCACCGATTCAGCACTTTGGTGGGGGGGGGATTTTATAAGCAGCAGTTATTTATGGCTTTATGTGATGTTCTCTCACAAGATTGAACACTTTCAACTGCTGGCATGTTTTACAGTGTTAAAACATACACTATGAAATCTGCTTTCTTTTCTTGGTGGTTGAATCTCTGGCTGCTGACAGATCAGTCAAATTTCAGTGCTGGCTTGAAGTGTGCGTTTAATCTAGCCACACTGATGAATATATATATATAATACTTTAAAAACAAGGAATTTATTAACAGTCTCAAGAGCTCTTTCATCCAACATCTCATCAAGAGAAAATTGTTGAAATCACAAATCAAACAAAAACCAGCAAGGAAAATGAAGAACAAAGGGGAGGAGAAATTGCATGAAAATAGTTATCGAGAGACAGTTAATGTTGTGGACCCGGTTAAGAAGTCCAGCAAGAAATAATACAACAACAACCAAAACAGGAAATAACATATGTATTAAACACAGCAAAATACAAACAGTTATCGAGAGACAGTTAAATTAGCCTCTTTATTTGTTGGGGGATATTTTAGGGTCATGATAATCTTCTGTCCAGTCAGTCATGTCTCTTTTGAGTGTCTCATGTATGGCATTTAACTCACTGACCATTCACAGCATCTTCAAAATCTGTACATGGACTATCTTAGTCTACCCATGTATCAGCTTCCAATTGTTAACTACCCACTATTAGCCGTTGTTAACATATATGTGAGCCCAGATTTGCTCTTCCATATGAAAAATATATTGATATAGAAATTGTGATAAATCATCTGCCACTATTGTCTACACAGAATGAGAAAAAGGGAAGAGCTTTCAACTATGCTCTTTTACCTTTCAGTTGGCTATTATGGAGATTGCTAATGCAAATCCAGCAAAGGATTGAACACTTGGTTAACAAATATTGTTGAATTACTTTGACCCACCTGTTAATTAAGAATGAACCCACCATTTTCCTTAACTGCTTCTAGTTCAGGGTGCGAAAATATTTATTTGCATTTGAAATCTATACTGGACAATTTCACAGATTAAACAGATGCATTAGACAGAAACCAATTTCAGTGTAAAGTTGAAGTATATAACAAAGAATATATATATATATATATATATATATATATATATATATATATAAAAAATTTATTTATCTGAACATTATTTTTAATTGATACTCATATTTGAGTAGATATTTTGTTTTTAATCAAACAGTATATTTATATATTTGTTTCTACCGACCGACCTGATTATTTTGGATAAATTTTGTTACAAAAATATCTAAGTACTAATTATCTTCATTTGATAAAGAATTCATGCATGGCTACAGAAAGATTATATTGAGTTGTTTCAAAAATAATGGCCACTCAAAGTGTTACATTTTGGAAAAGCCTTTCCAACATAGTATTTATGGTATAAATTAGGTGAATTTTGGTATACATAATAATTAATGTGTGATCTTTAATAATTTTTAACTTATTTTCAGACAGAAATATTCTTCTGTACCTGAAATATTCTTAAAGCATAGAAGCCCTTAATTATGAGCATAAAAGACATGATTGTTTACTTTGCTTGCATGAATTCAAACATAAGCACAGTGCCTACCAAACTTCTGCCAATATCAACAGAGCATAGGGAGATGGGTCCACAAGTGATCAGACAGTACAAAAGTAGTTGCAAGAATTCAATACTGATGATGAGAGCCTTGAAGATAAAAAAAGGTAGAGAATGGTTATGCAATCTTGACAATGAACAATTGCAAGCAGTTGTTGAGCAAAATCCAAAATGTTAGAGAAATGTCTCAGATGCTTGGTGTCAGGACTGCACCAGTCTCACACCATATGCAAAGTATTGGCAAGGTGAATAAGCTAGAATGGGTTCCTCAGGATTACAATGAAAATCAAAAATGTAGGCATTTTGAAGTGTGCTTAATGCTTTTTTAGTGTAACACCAACGATCCTTTTCTTGACTGAAAAGTGGATCCTTTATGAAAACCATAAATGATCAAGTCAATGGTTTGATCATGATAATTTCCCCCAAAATTTCCCAAAGCGAAAGCTACATCAGCAAAAGATTTTGGTGACTGTCTGGGGATCTGCAATTGATGTTATCCACTACAATTTTCTGGAACCCAATCAGAGTATTAATGTAGAGCTTTACTGCAATCAACTTTCTGAAATGCACACATGCCTACAAAAAATGAGACTTGCATTGCTGAATCAAAATTTTCCATTTTTGCTCCATGATAATGTGTGGCCATATGTTGCAAGAATAATGTTGCAAAAACTCACAAACTTGGGATATAAGTGCTTACCATATCCTCCATATTCTCTTGATTTTTCATCTACTGATTATCATTTTTAAGCACATAAGCACATTTTTAAATTGCAAAACTTTTATGTCCAAACCAGAGGTGGAATCAGCTTTCAAAGATTTAATTGCATCCCAGCCAATAACTTTTTATCAATGAGAAATAAATAATCTTGTCAACCAAAGGTAGAGGTGCATAGACATTGAAGGCTTGTATTTTGACTAATTTCAACTTTTTCTTTATTGTGGTTACAGAAGCACTATATGCAATAGAATCTAAGGAACACTAACTGACTTGTTGGATGCTTTCTGCATTGAATATTGATATGATTTGAGCTAGTGTTGCTTGTTCTTTACTGCAGACAAGTCTCGCCAGATACTTCTGGTCAAACCTATGGAGTAACAGTGGTCCACTTTGCACACTATACAATAGAAGATAATAACTTAAATCAAATATCCTGGGACACACAGCACAATCTAAACTTATTTATAAATGGAACTTTGACTGTGTGTGTGTGTGTGTGTGTGTGTGTGTGTGTGTATCTGTGTGTGTGTGTCCGTTACCTATAGACTCCAAAAGAGCTGAACCGATTTTCTTGAAAATTTACACAGTTGTACTATAAGCGTCTGCGAGTGTTCTTAGCTAGGTTTTGTGTCAAACTATCCCCGATAAATATCAAAAATTGATAGTTGAAAAAATCGGGTTATAGAAGGAGTGGTCCGATTTTAATCAAATTTGATACACTCATAGAGAAAGACATAAGAAACGATATTCAGAAGTTTCAAAGTTGCAGTTCTTACAATAGTGCAGAAAATCGATAGTATATATATATATATATATATATATATATATAAAAGGCAAGATGTTTGTGTGTGTGTGTGTCTGTTTATTTGCCTGTATGTCTGTATTTTTTTCAGCCCTTTTATTTTAGTTTTTGCTTCGGGTTTGGCTCTAAGTAGGTATAATTGTAATTCTTAGTCTCAGCCATGATACCATTTAATCAGAGGACTTATATAACCTACAAAATTCAGTTTATGACGAAAAAAACTTATTTGATATTGATACCAGGAAATCAAAATTTGACTTACATCCATTCATTTTTCTTTCAGTCTACAGTTTTGCTTTAACTGGAAACAACAATTGCTTTTTAGTCTTTCGTGCCAACGTCCAAAGAGTCTGAGCTCCAGGACCATGGATTAGTTTTAAAGTTTTCATTACACCCGAGCAATGCCGGGGTATACTGCTAGTATATATATATATAATCAATTCAATTGAAGCAAGTTGATAATGCCACTAAGAAACAAGGGGATACTAGGAGAGAAAGAAAATGAAACAATTTAGAAAGAACTGGAAATCCAATCCTAAACAAGAAAGAAGGGACAAATCTCTACCCCAGTTCAACAGACTAGGGAGAAGTGTAAACCAGACAATAAAGTCATATCAAATGTCCCCACAATTTCAGAAATTGGGTGTCCTATTCACCTGACATCCACTGTCATTTAGGTCTGAGGATTTCTATGACATCAAGATAGTGCAATAGTATCTAAACCAGATTATCGTATAAGAATGTTTGTTCCTATCATATATATATATACTCTAGTTTTGTGCAATGCCCTTGTGTATGGATTAAAAATGCACAGAGTGTTAATATATACAAAATAATGTTTGATACATTTTCTAACATCTACTATTACCATAATATACCATGGAATTAATAAATTCTAATGATTTCAAACAGCTCAGTTTATGGGTCAGATATAACAAATTTTGTATAGGAGATAGGCCAATTCAACATAGAATAGACTGTGCCAGATATAGTTTTGCCCAATGTTGCAAATAAAAAACCAAAATATTTAAATAAGAACTCAAGTCATGTTCTTAAAGTAAACTCATGTGGATGTCATGCATGAACACTGTATGTCTTAAAGAAAACTATCTTTCACCTCATTGATTGATGTTACAAAATAATAAAAATGAGCTTTAACAAGTAAGAGAAACCACATCAATTGAAACTTCTTTCAGCTGCAACAACTAAAATTGATAGCAAATTTAGCTAGAAGGGAAAATTATGATATAATTAGGATGATGACTTTCCATACTACCTTAAACAAAAGGTAAAAAAGGAAACTGCATAAATCTTAAAAAGAGTGATGACAGAGGACTATTTACACTATGGTTGTACAGAAGATTAAAAGTTGTTTTCTGCACATGGCCTCTGAGCTTCACATTCACTCCGTGAAACAAATCACTGCAATGAAAATAATACAGTAGCTAATCAGGAAAAAGAGATGACCCTGGGAACCACTAGACTGGCTTAAAAGAAGGCCCTCACAATGACCAACACAGTTGTGCACCTGAAAGGCCACTAACTGATATACAGACATGCTGTCACTATCACCTCCATGACTGCCTCTTTCATCACAACTGTGAAATCACCAAAGCTTCACTAATTTCACCCAACTATTCACACATGAAATGTAATTGACAGTCCAGGTTCAATGCTGCCAGGCTCCTTACACTAATCACTGTGATTTATAACATTGTGACATCATCATCACCCAGCTCCAGTAATTCCTTGTCATCATAACAACAACTCATTTCATTGATACCACATTTGACCAAACATTACACTTGATCTACCTCAGACTTCCCTTGGTGTCACAATCACAACACCATTTCAGTGATACAACATTCAAGTAGAATCCAGCAGAAACATCCATTTAATCCAGGTCTCCCTCATTGTTATAATTCACTACTAACGATATTATTAGAACCTTGAAAAAATTCCCACTGATTTTTTGTGAAGAGTAATGTTTTATATAACAAAAATTACGAAGAAACATGTCACTGAAAACTAGCCACTGCTTTTTCCCGTCTTTCTGGCAGCATTTGAATTCATCGTAGAAAAAAACAATACATCTTTTCAGGCTAACCACTAGTTGACCCATTTTTTTAGCATCTTCATAAGAATGAAAGTGCTGCTCAGCCAGGCTATGTGCCATTGATAAGAACAAGTGATAATTAGATGGGGCAATGTCTGGTTAATATGGCAGGTGGGAAGGATTTCTCATTTAAGAGTTTCCAACTAGGTTTTCACATGGTTTGCAACATGTGGCCTAGTGCTGTCATGTTTCTGCTCATATAATGGCATTTTTCTTCAATGCTCAGCTCAAACACATCATTTGTAGTCAATAGCAATCTCCCGTAATGGTTTCAGTTGGTTTGAGCAGCTCATGATAAACTACACCCAGTTGATCCCATCAAATGCAAAGCAGAAACTTCGAATCATGGATATTCAGCTTTGCCACCAATGTTGATACATGGCTGAGCTTACCCCATGATTTTCTAAGCTTAGGGTTATTGTAGTGTATTCATATTTCATTGCTGGTCATGATACGATGCAAAAAAGCTTTTCTTTTCTGCCGTTGAACCAGCTGTTCATACGTGACAAGATGCCATTTGATGTCTCTCAGCTTAAACTTGTATGGCACCCAATGTCCTTGATTTTGAATAATTTGATGCTTTCAAATCTTTGGAAACTGTTGTGTGATCAAATTCTAATGATTCTGCATGTTCAGCTAGCACTTGACATGATTCTTCATGAAGTAATTCCTCCAATTCTTTGTCTTTAAACTTTTTTTCGGTGTGCTAGAGCATACTTTCTCTTCAAGATCAAAATCATTGTTTTTGAAGTGTCAAAACCAAACCCTGAATGTTGTTTCTGACAGTGCATGGTCGCTATAAGTCTCAACAAGAATTCTTTTTGCTTCAGCTGCAGATTTCTTTTGAATAAAGTAGTGCAGTAAATTTCCTTGCAAATACACTTTCTTTGGCACGAAATCCAACATGTTTAATGCTATGAAAAACAAACTTATTTACACTTCGGCGAAATAACATACATTGAATTTCAAGCTTTCTTATAATAATTCCTGAAAGATGCATTACCATCTGAAGCTACACCTTTGCAGTTCTGAGAACGATATATGTTAGAAAACAACAAAAACTTATTCAAGGTTCTAATATAATATGTTTCACTTGACTCCAATGGTATTCTAATGAACACTTTATCAGAATTCTCTCAGAACTCTGAGTATTTACCCAAAGTCTCCCCACTGAGATGGGATGTAACACATGGCTGGGTTTAATGTGGGAAACTGATCTGGTACAATTGGGGCAAGGGTAGAAATTTACCCAGCCCCAGCATACGTGGGATTGGGCACTGTGCTTGTCTAACTTTCTCAGCCAAGTCTCAGTCCTGACTGAGTCAAACTCTGCTCAGAGAAAAAGGGCTTGTCTAATTTTCTCAGCCGAATCCTGTTAGTAGACAGAGCCCTGACTGGCTCGTCTTCTGCTTGAAGATAGAGAGCTTGTCTGAAAACTTAAAGTTCATTCTGAACTCTACGTATTTACCTTGAGTACCCTCACTGAAATAGGATGTGATACAAAGTCAAGCTTTACATGCAAACCAGACTGTGGACACAGGGGACAATAGTCAAAATTTTTCCCAGACGTTGCATACCCAGGATTGGGCATTAAGCCTGTATTTTCTTATCAACTGAGTTTCAGTCTGTAGACCAAGACACAACTGTGTCATTCTCTGCCCGAATACAGACAGGTCAATTGACACTTTCAGGTTCACACAGCACTCTGAGTATTACCTAGTGCCTCCCCATTGAGACGGGATGTGACATAAGGTCAGGCTTTATGTGGGGAATCCAAGTGAAGACATTTGGGCCTAGGTTTCAAAATTTGATCAGACCCGCATACACAGATCAGGCACTAAGTCAGTCATTTTGTCACAGTCAAGTCACTGTCCATAGACAGTCATGACTGAGTCAAACTCTGCTCAAAGATAAAGTATGTCTTCTTTTCTCATTCGAGTTCTGTTTTATAGACCTATCTCAGATTGAGTCATTCTCTGTCTGAAAATAACTTGTGTAACAGTTTAGAGATCAAGTGAAACTCTTGGTATTTATGGGATGTAACACAACTATGAGCTGTACATTGGAAACTCAAGCATGGACACTAAGACCAAAGGTAAAAATTTGCCCAACCACTGCATACCAGAGATTGGGCACTGAGCCTGTTTATTATTCTTAGCTGAGTTTCTGTTCATAGACGGAATCTCGACTGAATCTCAACTAAATCGAACTCTGCCTAAAGGCAGAGTGCTTCTGTGTCTTTCTCAGTTGAGTCCCAGTCCATAGGCTGAGATCCAACTGAGATGCTTTCTGCCCAAAGCCAAAGGGCTTGACCAAGATTTTTGCAGTCGAGTGGAACTCTTGGTAGTTATTCGAGCCTTTCCCACAAAAGTCATGATGTGCCATAAGGTTGATTTTTTGTGTGGGGCAATATGAGCACCTATGCATGGGCAAAAATTCTCGATACACCCCACATAAGTTGTCTACTTTCTCCAAATGAGATTCTGTCAAAGGGCAGAATCTTGTCTGGGTTCTTCTCTGCCCAAAGACAGAGTCTGACAAGGTTGAGTTTGAGTGAAACTCTTATTATTTATTTCCACTGAGGTGGAATGTGGCAAAAGGCCAATTTATTGTGGGAACTCTAAGCCCTTAATCCCAAGCAAAAATTTTCCGTAGAGTCTGAAGACATGTTGAGCACCTGTCAGTTTTTTTCCAGATGAGACAGTGCCTTTTGGCATAGCCTCATGTAGATTCCTTTCTGCCCGGAGGCACTGAGTTTGACAAGGTTAGAATTCTGATTGCAACTCTTGTTATTTATCTGCCTCCCCACTATTTTCCCCAGACATGGCTCTGCCCTTCAGCTGATCCTCATCTGGGTTCCTCTACACCTGGAGGCAGAGAATCTAATACAGAATTCTGAGTAAAACTCTTACTCTTAACTCTTTATTTAAGGCATCTTGCCGAGTTTATTTGTGTTACTGGAGGTGTTTAATTACTTCATACAATCCCCACTTTTGAGATATTTTATTTTCTTAAATATTTTACTTTATTTGTTAGTATTCCCCACTCTTTTTTCTGGTGAGTTTGCCATATACTGAACTTTAAATGTCTTTCATTTTAGGTCAGCCATTAGTTCTTTGTACATTTCTTGTTTCTCTGTATGTATACTTGTACATTCAATGAATTCTTGAGGTGTTCACTCGTCAAAAATATATGGAACTTGTATAGGTTCTTCCTTTCTTGTGATTCTTTATTTTTTTTACTGGTTCCAGTGCCTTTTGTGTTCCCATTTTTCCTTTCACCGTTTAATTTCGCAAAACTTCCTCTTGACTTGGTAATGGGTGGTTATGTGATTCAAAACATTGGTTTTAACCCAGTTAAAAAATCAGCACAAACATGAATTTTATTTTTTTTCTTTACATATAGTGTTCGTGCTGCCTAGTTTTTTAATTATACCTATTTTTTTCAAGTCTGTCTAACTTTTCGTTGACTTGATCCAAGTCTGTGAATAATACACTAAATTTTAAGTTCTAGCATTGACTCTCTTTGCTTTTGTAACCTTGACACAATTCATTTGACAGAACAGCCAGAAATATTTTTTTAATTCTTCCTTTAAATTTTCAGATCATTTCTTTAAACTGGTTACATAACCATTTATATTTTTACAATAAATATTTATAAATAAATCATATAGCTCAAATAACTTTATCTGGTTAGTACTGAATAAGTTTGCAATATTAAAAAATATGACAAACTTATTCAGTACCAACCAGATAAAGTTATTTGAGCTATATGATTCAAAAAACCCATAAGCATCAGTTATGAAAATAAAATGAAATAAAATGCCGCACGTAATTTCACCAATGACTAATAATTTATCACCTGACATGTCATAGACAATTTTTGAAATTCTTTTTAATATAGGTTTTTTATTTACTTTCCATGTGGCTTTGTTGATTATTGTGAGATCACAACCAGTGTCAAGTTACATTTTTACATCCACATTAATAATTTTCACATATGCACATTTTCCTTGGTTTTCTGTAATTATTTTTCCATTTCAAAGCTTTGTATAAAATGTTTTCTGTGAGAAAATTTCCTTGCAGTGTGATTTTATGCCCTACTTTTCCACACTTGTAGCACTTGAAATTCTTAAAGAGACAGTCTTCTCTGAGATGTAACCTTCTCCATCTGAAGCATAGATAATTTTTTTTATACATTTTTCTTTTGCTTGTTTAATGCATATTCTTTTTCTTCAATTCCTTCTATATTGCATCTCAGGTTTAGGATTTTCTGACATTCATCTGGTATTTCTTCTTGTGTTAGTTTTTGATTCTTTTCCACCTTAGAATTCTAGCACATATTTCTGCATCATTTTTTACCATTAACCTTTGAACAAAAATGAGTCCTTTAAACATATCTAGCATCAGCTCATTTAATTAGAATCTTTCACAGTCCTTGTTAATGATTCCAGTATCTGTGACAAAATTTGTGTCTTCTTTTTTTGTCAGATTTATACAATTTTAACAAGTATTGAATAAAAAACTTTTCTCTCTAAAAGTTTTAGTCAGAAAATTCACTGTTTCTTCAAAACAAATTTTCTTGGCAGCACATGCTTACAGAATTTTTTTTTTTGTTCTACTGATGTTAACTTTTTCAACAAAAGTCTGTTTTTTTCACTTCATTTGTCCAGTTGCTATAATCTTTGCTGTAAATTTGCTTGTATCTTCTGAAATAATCAGAAAAGGTGATTCCATCTTCTGCATTGTATGTGAATTCAGCTACGGAATTTGCTGCTGTGTCAGAAGTGAAGGAAATTGAAGAATTTTCCATTTTCTTTTTAATTATTTCAATTAAATTTTATTGTTTCTGGAGTTCCAACAACTGCTGGTGTTGCTGTTGCTATTGTTACTGTATTTTTACCAATTGGGCTAATAATGCTTCCATATTTAAGAAACTATTTTTGTTTCTCCTGCACAGCAAAGAAAAAATACACCAACATGGTTCTAATTTCTCATTGTCACTGATATTATGTGTGCTACAGCAAAAATGAATTTTATTCTACTATGTATAAGTTTCAATTCCTTGTCGTCACTGTCATCACTTGCTACTACTGGTTATAATATTGTGTCTTGCCTGACTCCAGTGGTGTTCTCACAAACACTTTATCATAACTCTCTTGGAACTCTGGGTATATAACCTGATTCCCCCAACTGAGACGAAATGTGACCCAAAATAAGGCTGTACATAGTGAAATCAAGCATGGAGACTTGGGGCAATGGTCAAAATTTGTCCAGCACTGAATACGCGAGAGTAGGCACTAAGTCTATCTATTCTTTTCAGCTGTTTTTCTGTCTATAAACAAAGCCTCGACTGAGTCAAACTCTGCCTGAAGACAGAGAACTTGTATAACAGCTTAGAGTTAATGCAGAACTCTGTTTCTGAACTCTGAGGTCTTTATTTAAGCCACCTTGCTTAGTTCATTTGTGTTACCAGGGTTGTCTTATTTACTTGACAACACTTATTGTCACCATCATGACCCTGTCTCATTGATATCACATTTGATCAGAATCCAACAGAAATCTTCTGCTCGATTAACGTTCCCCAGCTACAACTAATCCCTTGTCGCGACTGCTATAACCTTGGCAACCAACAACCCTATCACAAGTCAACCCACCACCTTACCAGGTAATTTGGCTTCAATATCTTGGCATCATACAACCAGCAAGCCCATCAACATCATCACAAAAGTCAGTTTCAACATTAAAGAAATTTCAACCCCCTGCCAACAGTTAATTCACTCCAGACCTATCCTGTGACCCAACTGTGAACTCAGCCAAAACAACCCAAGAAATTTGTCAATTCCTGGCACTCCTGACAATACCCTTTCCTGACAAGCAGCAATTGAAACAATATAAAATTTTTGCAAACTTTCTAATAACTAAATATTTTATTTATATTTAACCAATCAAATGCTGAAAATTTAATCATTTAATTATTCCTTTCCTTCACTACCAAACTCTCGTTATAACAAAATACACTTAAAAAAAGGAAAAATCTTCTTGAAGCTTTTATTTTATTTTTAATTGCAAGCTAGTACATTAAATTTAATATTTCCAATGAGCAAAATACTTTGCTGTATTATAACAGAATTTAGATTGGTTGAAATTATTTTTTATTATCAGTAAAATTGATGAAATAGACCATATTGCTAAATCTGTCAGCATAGCCTAATTCTTTTTATTGAAAACATCTTTCAAAAATAAAATATATTTTTTGGAAAATTTATTTGAAGAAATTTAACTGATTAATGTTTAATTAACCTGGATGTGCTTTGTGGTGCAGTGAATATTGGTTTGGAATGAGAAATCGGGGAGCTGGGTTCGAATTCCAGTTGAATCCCTTGCATTCACTTATGCGCAAATACCCTTGGAAAAGGTATTAATCCGTCTCTTCCCTCCAGTTATGAGTTAAATAACAGGACAGATTGGGTTCTATAGCCTTGGCTGGCAACCAGGCTGCCACAGAAAATAATGGCAACCTACTACAGGATAATCTTCTGCCTAGTCAGTCATGTCTCCTTCGAGACATGACTGACTAGGCAGTTAAGTTATGTGATACATGCCTAAGCATGTATCACATAACTTAACTGACTGACTGAATCTGAATGAAAACAAATATTAATCAGTTTTAGTTGAAAATATAGCAGAAAAACCTTTCTTTTAAAATGGAGGTGGGTATTTTTATGAGGTGATGTTTGTGAGATTTATCTAAGTGAGAGAAATTTTGATAAAATTACATGACGAATGCAGTGCAAACACCTTGTTTAGATAATTTTTAAGTACCCACTGTGGTGTAACAAATGTAAAAAAATATTTTTACCAAGATTTTTCAAAAATGAAAAATTTCAAAGATAATTTAATTAATTTTTTAATAAGTCCCAAAAGTTCCATTAAAATCTGACAGTTATCTGATTTTTGCTAGAATTTCTAAATCAGTGTATTTTTTACCACAAAAAGCTGTTGAAATCTACCATACTAACTAATCGTCTCCTCTTGAGGCCAGAGAAACAAGATTTTTAATCAAAATTTCAAATGTTCTAAAACAGATTTCAAAAAATATTTTTTGTATAAAAAATCTTTTGGTCTTTCCTCTGAATAACATAAAAAATTTGATGATAAAACTTCATTTTTAAGTTTTGGGTATTTTTTCAACATAAATGCTCATTTTTCAGCGAATCGTTTTAGGCCTTATTCTTCACTGTGCTGTGTCACTTCAGGACATTGGCGATCATAGCTCTCCATAATTTTCTGTCCTTTATAACTTTTAATAAATTTTATTTTTGTCATTCCTCCTGTCATTCATTGACATAGATTCACTAAATAGAGTATACATTGTTTTTCTTCTGGTCCTCTTGTATTCAGTTTGTCTAGTAAGTATCAAATTTTTCAAGCCCTCTTTCCTATTTTTGTTCTAGAAATTTCAAATACCTTTTCCTGATGTCATGCATAAGTTTCCTTTTTGTTCCCTTTTTTCTGAATGTTTATTCCATGATATTCTCCTATGTTTCTGTTACTTCAAGTCTCTTTTTTATTGTTTCTAATTAAATTTTTCTGTTTCTTAATACTTTGCTTAACTTTTGGAAGGCATCTTTTTCTATCCCAGTGCACCTTCAGATTTCAGTGTCATACGTTCAATCCACTGTTAGAATACATAACGGTCATGTCACGTTGAATACACCGGTTCCCGCTCGATCACCGAAGTTAAGCAACGTTGAGCCTGGTCAGTACTTACGTGGGTGACCACTTGGGAATACCAGGTGCTGTTAGCGTTCACGGATGTGTGTTGTGGTGCGGTGGATGTCGGCTTGGAGGGGGAAATCGGTGAGCCGAGTTCCAATTTCAGTCGAGCACACTGCACTCACTTGCGCACTAGTACCCTTGGGAAAGGTATTAATCCGTCCGTTCCCTCCAGTTATGGGTTAAATAACGGGGTAGGACTTGGGACCCTGCCCTTAAACAAATCCCAATGAGACTTGCTCCGTCAGGGAGGAAGCCCGCTCAACCCGACTAGGGTGAATGCGGCATACATACATACATACAATCCACTGTTAGAATACTTCCGAAATATTTAAATTTTGTGTACTTGCTTGATTTTTGTATCTCTAATTTGCATGTTGGACTGATCCTTTTGCTAAAAACCACACATTCTTTTTCTTGTAATTGTTGTTTAATTAATCCTTCTCACTTTCCTTCACTAACTTCTCTAGAATTTATTGTAGTTTCCTTTCTGTGTGTGATATCAACACTGTGTTATCTGCATATCGTATGTTGTTAAGATTGTTTTCATTAAATAATGAATCCTAATAAGACTTCTAATTCTCTTCACTGTATAGATTGAATATCCAGTGAAGAGACACACCCTTTTAATTTTGTATATTTATTGAATTCACTTTTTATAAGCTGTATGCAGGCAGTTTTCTGCCACTATAGGTTAGGGATTGTTCTAATAACCTTTCCAAATATGTCAAGGTTACCTAGCAGTTCCAATAGTTCTTTGTGATGTACTTTATCAAACACATTTGCATCATCTATAAAACATAAGTATACATCCTTCTTTATTTTTATTGTTAATTCTGATATTATCTAATATGATCTAAATATCTTTAGAGGTACATACAATAAAAAATCTAAAATGTATTCAAGATCGATAAAAAACCAAGCCATTTGTAGAGATGTGTAGATGCATAAAAACAAATTTAGTCAAGATAGTAAGAAATGTGTCAGTAAGAAAATAATTTTGCCTTAAAAAATAACATTACTCTTAAAAAATAAGCAAATTTCTCATTTTTTATGTTTGATTATCTTCAGGGCAATAACAATGAATTCTCCATTATCCTATTTCCTCTTTTACTGTGATCTTTACAAGTTGTTAATTTAGGTCAAAGTGTTTCTAAGTTTGAAGAAATAAAAGTGAAAAAAAGTGTGGGATATAAAAATAAAAGAGAAAGCCTTTTTTACTTTCCCTTTCCTTTTCCCTAATTTAAATCCCTTTGTTATATAGACATTAGAAAAAATAATTTCTTTCATTTCAAACTTCACATTTTAAGTTTAGCTCTAATGATGGCTTAAATGATGGCTCTGATTTTGTGATGCTCAGACTCGGTCTGAACACACACCTCACTTCAGCGGAGATGATGCTTTATCTAAGTGAACAGTGAGAGGAACAATTCCAAGAATGCCAACAAAGAAAAAGATAAAACTGGCCAGCATACTACTACAGCTGAATTTTAAGCTTTTTATAGCTTCGAATCCTTTCCATAGCCTGTGAAGATCTCTTAGCATAACAGCATAGCATGTACCAATGCCTGCCTTCTTTTATTGAGACTGATAAGCCAACTGCAGAATCCCCTACATCTTCCCATCTAAAAAAGTGGTGACCTACAAAATACAAATGCCTTCACATTTCAGATGAAAACATCATGTGCAATGACACTTGTACTAAATATAACAAAACAGGGTGAATTGGAGATGTCGATTTATACACGAGACCCTGCCCTCTACAAATAGGAAGGAGCTGTGGACAGCTAAGAAGATGGTATAGCTCAGCATCCCTCCAAAGAATTTCTGACCATTTATGGAATCAATATCAAATGAAATTGCCAAGCTTTAACAAGCTAGATGAGTGTTCTACATGATACTAAGCACCTTGCATATCACTTGACATGTCAAAGTAAATGCTATCAATGGACAAGTGGACTAACATAGAATCTTGTTACTTTTGCCTTTTCTTTGGGCATTTATCCTGTCATGAAATGTTCATAGACAATAACAGTTTAATGAAAGAAACTACAAAAAACAAAAACTCGACATAAATTTTGCCCTACCTTGTTTCCAACTTCACTCAATCCTTTTCCTTGTTTCCTCCACTGCCGAAACATTTTTTGGTAGACAGTGGTCCAAAGTGTCTTTCTGCTTCTCTGTTACCATATTCTTTGGCATATCATAAACTTGTAGCCTGATGTGATAGTATAAGTAAACTGTCTTGATGCACCTCCCATGAATGATAATTTCAGGGACAAGAAAGCTTGTAATATATGTGACAGCCTAGTGATAATGTCTTGAAAGAGGTACACATATTTTTCATCGTATGTTTTAGGAAAAAAAGTGTGTCCTGTAAGCCAGAAAATGCAGCAAACATAAACAAAAAAAAAAATCAGAATGCATGGTCATCACAAAAAAGAGCACCCCAAAATACCAATTACAGGTTGGGGATACTAAAATCAAGCAGTTACAGAAAATTAAATAACTGGAAAGTGTTCTAATAGAAGACAGAAAGTGTGACACTGAGATCCAAAGGCATATTGGTATGGTCATGGAGGCATTCCAAAAGCTAAGTAGAGTATTGAGAGACAGAAAAATTCTGTCTGAAACAAAGTAAAGAGTACTGGTCTGTTATGTGATATATATCCTCCTATATGGTAGTGAATGCTGAAAAATCTCCTCAAAGATGAAGGAAAGGCTCGAAGCAACAGAAAAGTTGTTGTACAGAAGGATGCAGTGGATACCATGGCCCAAACATTTGAGCAACAACAAGGTTTTGGAAAGGAAGAAAAGGAAAAGGAAACTGATAAAGTCTATACTGTCCAATCACCTCGTTTTGCATATAAGGAAAATATTGATGTTTAATGTAATTATCTCCTGCTTTACATTTTCTAGCTGTCCACAGTTGTTTAAAGTTCTGATGTTCTATGTTTCAAGATGTTTTGTTGTTTGATGCAAACCATTGCAGGATAACAGTCCATTGACACCTGTTGCTCATGTCATTTCATTCCAGGTAAGGGATCAGTTCTGAGTGGCGTAGCCAGTTTTGTCATTGACAGTCTGACAGAATTTATTCTATATAGCATATACTCATTGACAGAATATATATATTTTCTTAATTTTAGTTATATATGTACCTGTGTCCTTTGAAGTAGGAGGCACAGTTAGTCCCTTTTTGCTGCGAATGACAAGAAAAAGTAAATATTAAGTTATTACTTAATTTAAGTTTGAATAACTTTTTTTAAAAATATGCATCCAAAAACAGAGGTAATATGTAGGGAAAACAGAAATTCCTTTCACTCAGGAGGCTTCAAATGGCTTAAAAATAAAGTACGCTTGAACAGGCATTCATTAGACAGAATAAGTATACATGTTATATGACAGAAATTAAATTAGATATTTTCAAGGAAACTTAACTAAAAATAGAATAAATACCATATCAAATAAGAAGTAGCGTATTCTTACACAGAGTCAAAAAAGCAAAGCTGATGTAGTCTGAGTGAAATTAAATGATTTAAAAAATCATCAAATTTTCTTACTTTTTTGTTTTGTAATTATAGTCAGCAACTTCCTGAGCCATTTCAAAGAAATCTCTGGCCTAATGTATCAACAGAATAAGAAATCAAAGAGACAAGTATGAATTCCAATCGAATTTGTTGCATTCACTTATATGCAAGTACTTTAGGGAAAGGTATTAACCTATCTCTTATCTTACCAGTTATGAACTAAATAACAGGACAGCTTGAATTCCATAGCCTTGGTTAGCAACTAGTTTACTGCAGAAAGAAATGACAACCTACTGCAGAAAAATCTTCTGCCTAGTCAGTAACAGATTGAAAGAGAAATGATTATCCAAGCACGTATGATGTGTGGTAATTAAGTGATTGACTGAATAAATTTATAAATATTCACAAAAAAATAAACAAAAAATAGAAATCATAGAATTAATTAATATTTTACATAATGACCAAAATTCAATTGTTAAATCCTGGTAATCAATATATAACTTTTTGGATGCCATTCCACAAGCTATAATTCTTAGAGAATTTTCTGTTTGCTTTGACTGTCTAACATTCCAGATGTTTTCAATAATGTATCAGCCACCTGAATGGGCCAGAAGCTATATTTTTCTTGTATTTTTGTTCTTTTTTGTACAGGTAAATAAATACTATAATATTTTTATGAATAATGCTCAAAATTTGAGTTAGAGTTTGCTTCTTGCACTGAAAGGATATGGCTGTTTCTATGCCATTGATTGTCTTTCATTTTTTATTTTTTAATTTCTCCAAACCTTCTACTCAAGTTTGTGTGTACACACTGCATTTTTTTAATTATTTATTATTATGGCACATGTAAACATTTGACACACTCTCACACTTTTTCAATTGACATTTAAACTAGAAAGCCTTAAAAATTGTACCAAACTAGCCAACCCCGTGTAGAAAGTAAAAGAAAAAACGGCAAAGACCCTTATGTAACTTGGAGTATATTAAAAAAGGTCAGACCTTGTAACAGTGGTGACTGCTGCAGATCATGCCTAGAAGAGAAGTTAGCCATAATATCATTTCCAGAACAAGAAAAGTTGCTAAATGAAAGGTCCGAAATAATGTTTGGATGTCAGCACATAAGAAAATATATTTTAGGATTGTACAAACCCAGATAAAAATCTTTAAATTCTTGATCAGAATTTATCTTATTTTAGACTTCTGGTTAGACAATCTGGAAGTTCCTCTTATGCATTTCAAAAAGTGCTAGACAATCAGTTAATATAAAAGCCTGAGAATACTGAAAGGTTAAAACCAAAGTAGAATAATTGGTTGACCTTTTGAATTAGAACATATATATATATATATATATATATATATATATATATATATATATATATAAACAATGTTTGATAGTACAAAGTTTATATACTATTTTAAAAAGAAGGAATTTATTAATAATCTCTAAGGCCCTTTCATCCAATATCTCATCAGGAGTAAAATCATTGGAAAATAAAGTAATCAAATGAAAAGAACAGTAACAGTGAAATTGAAGAGCAAACAGAAAGGAAACATGATAAAATAAATATACATATAAATATATATATGTATAATGAGGGGATGGGAATTCACGTGTAAACAATTAGCATGGGACAGTTAAAATAAAATATCCCCTAACAAATTCAGAGACTTTACAAAATCCTTCTGCCGGCAGAGAGAAGGTTTCTGTAATGATATAGAGGCTGATTTCAAAGTCTTTAAATGATTATTGGAACCAGCCCTATGTATAATTTTAAATCACTCTTTCTTATATGACTTGGCACAGGTTATATTCACTACTATAACCGATTCCATATTTGTAGAGTGAAGGTAACACATGTTACTTATTTTTGCCAAGTCATATTTTAGAAGGCACATGCTGATTAATTCTTGTTTCCAAATGTAAGGTTGTATGCCCCACACAACCAGCAGAACACTGGTATTCAAATTCATTCACCCTGTTGGCAGGGCATCAGAACACGCCAACTGCCCCCCTGCAGAGGATAAAAGTCTCTCAATGGGGCCACCTGTTGGCCGTGGGTGGCGACCCGTGTCATCTGGGGACAGGATCCTGGTGATTGAGCAGGCCATGGCCTGGGTGCAAAGAGGTCATGGTTCTGCAACACATCACTTCGGCCCTTACCTGGGCTAGACGGGCGGTCAGAGAGGCTCGATCCGATCAACCGGCTGGTCAGGTCAAGCCCTAACATCTACTCCCAAATATACCCTCCAAAAACATTTTCTACCAAGACTGATGTATCCTACCATACATATCCCCCCCCCCCCCCCGCACAAAAAAAAACAAAAACTACCAGACCATGGGAAGCTATATATAAGAAAACTACCACCAGCTTTCTATGAATAGATGTTAGAAGGCGCTGGCTAAGGGTCAATCGGCGGTGCAAGATACATAGGCCTGGACATGGCTGCAAGCCATCCAGCTGTGCACCTACATCATGGGGAGGTGCACAGAGGGAGGAGACAGGTGCTCCGGGTCTCTTGTGTCGTCGAGTATATTGGAGGGGAAGTCCCTGATCAGTCAGGGCGAATGGGTTTCCCCCCTGACAGATCCCGTTCATGGGCTCCAGCCTGGTTTGGTAGGTGGGGATAACCCTCCAATGAATAATATATTATATAGTATGTCTAATAAATATTCCAAACGCCCCCATATAGAATCTCCATCAGACTCAGAAAGTGAGTCTATTATTACAAAACGTTTTCCTCAGTTTATTGTTTTGGAGTCGTTAGAAGAAAAACAATTAACAAAGATATCCCCATTTCTTATTGAAAAAGTACTTTCTGGTGCTATAGTACCAAAGGTGGTGAAGAAACTTAAAAATGGTATGCTACTTGTCCAAGTAGAGAAAAAATCATATTCTGATACACTTTTAAAAATGAAAACCTTTTCAGAAACAAAGATAAAAGCATATCCACACAACACACTGAACAAATCTAGAGGGGTAGTCAGAAGCACTGAGCTTTCACTCTGCACTATCGAAGAAATTAAGACTCAGCTAAAAACACAAGGTGTGATAGACGTACGACGCATTCAAATTAGAAAAGGAACAGATATCATTGAAACAAGCACATATATATTCACTTTCAACCTCCCCAAAGTCCCGAAGGAATTAAAAATAGGATTTACAATTGAAAAGGCCAACCAGTACATCTCAAACCCTCTACGGTGCTTCAATTGTCAACTTTTTGGACACCATAAAGACAGGTGCATGAGACTTCCAACATGCAGAAGATGTGGAGAAAGAGACTCTGACCACCATGGGCAAGAATGTAACAAAAACGCAAAATGCGTTAATTGTCTTGAAGATCACCCATCAAACTCCAAACAATGTATAATCTGGAAAAAAGAAAAAGAGATCAACACTATCAAGTTTACATGTAATATATCCTTCTCTGAAGCTAGAAAGATAGTCGAAACAACTGGCTTATTCCCCACTAAATCATATGCATCAGTTACTAAACCAAAACCAAACAACTTTGAAAAACAAGAATGACATTCTTGCAAACTCCTACTCAGTAAATTATCAAAACTTACACCAGAAACACTCCCCACTTTCTTGAAAGAAATTAATCCACTCACTGAATCTGACAATAACACTGAACCTTCAAGCATGGAAAAACCATCAACATCAAATACCTCGATGGCGGAACAAAAACCTCTTCTCCAGAGGGAAACTATCCAAAAAAAGTCGACTTTAAGGAAGGAATCTAAGTCCCCTCCTCCAAAGAAAGTCATACTACTCAGGAGCAGACTGTACAGAGATCTTCTTCTAAACAAAGAACTGTAGTGGAGAAAAACACCAAAAAAAAACCGATGCACATCTGTAGATTCAGAAGACATGGAAACGGAGAGTATCCCTCCTGTAGAAAACAACCATTTCAATACTCATAAAGATAAACGGAAATCAAGTACATAAAATTTAACCATGGCCAGCAAAATAATTCAATGGAATTGCAGAGGTATAAAATCCAATCTGAATGAACTTCTTCTACTAATATCCAGTCTATGTCCTTTAATAATATGTCTACAAGAAACTTTTTTAAAACCATCTGAAAGCATTAAACTTTGTAACTTCTCTGAATACAACCACATTGTAAATAACCCAAGTAGAGCTTCCAGAGGAACATCCATTCTTATCAATAACAAAATAGCACAAAGCCAGATAAATTTACAAACTAATTTACAGGCAATTGCCGTTACAACCACTTTACATCGGACTGTCACAGTTTGCTCCATTTATCTACCTCCAAATGACCCTATAGACAAAACAGAAATAGAAAATCTTATTAACCAACTCCCTCTTCCCTTCCTACTATTAGGTGACTTTAACAGTCACAACACTAGCTGGGGATGCTCAGACACAAACAGAAGAGGAATCATAATAGAAAATGTTATCAACAATAACAACCTATGTATATATAATAATAAGAAACCAACTTTTATTCACTCTGCTACAAACACGTTCTCAGCAATTGATCTTTCTATAAGTGATCCAAGTATCTTTATGGATTATGACTGGACTGTTCATGAGGACACATGTGGAAGCAACCACTTCCCAATAATATTAGAACATACTAGCCCTGAAATAATATCAAAAATACCTCACTGGAACCTTAAAAAAGCCAACTGGAATAAATTCAAACAATTATGCAAATATAAACTCCTACCTGGAAAACATGAGAAAGACCCAATCACTCATTTTACAGATACTATTATTTCTATAGCTGAGGAATGTATCCCTAAAACAACTTCTTCAACTAAATATAACCGGCCTTGGTTTAATGACGATTGTAAAAAGGCTATCAGGCTACGGCGTGCTGCATTAAGAAAATTCAACCACCAACCCACTGCTCAGAATTTAAACCATTTTAAAAATTACAGGGCTAAAGCACGCCGAATAATAAAAGAAGCCAAACAGGAGTCATGGAAGAGCTTTGTTTCCAAAATTAATAATAACACGAAAAGTAAAACCATATGGAATATGGTGTGGAAAATTTCAGGAAAAAACATCAGTCCCCCCCTCAAGCACCTCTGTATAAATAACAACAAAATAACCAAAAAAAAAGACATGACCAACCTGCTTGCAGATTCTCTTGCAAATAATTCGTCATCCAAAAATCACAGTAAAAAATTCCAGACAATTAAACAGGAATCAGAAAAAATCAAGCTGAACAAAAAAAGTAATAATGAAGAAGAGTAAAATAAACCTTTTTCTTTAATGAACTGAAGGATTCTTTAAAGAAGGCCAATAACACAGCTGAGGGACCAGACGAGATATCATATGATTTCTTAAAACAACTACCTGATCAATCATTGAAGTATTTACAATCTATTTTAATGACATCTGGATTAGTGGTAATATACCTGCCATATGGAAACAAGTCATAGTCATTCCTGTAGTAAAACCAGGAAAAAATGCATCTGACCCCTCCAATTACTGCCCCATAGCACTAACAAGCTGTGTATGTAAGACTCTCGAAAGAATGGTAAATAACAGATTAGTTTGGTTTTTTGAAATCAATAAAACAATAACCAATCTACAATGCGGTTTCTGAAAACAGCAGAGTACTATGGATCATTTAATAAGACTGGAAACTTTTATTAGGAATGCCTTTATCCAAAAAAAACATATTACTGCTATTTTCTTTAACTTGGAAAAGGCATACGATACCACATGGAGATATGGTATCATGAAAAATCTCAAAGAAGCTGGACTAATGGGAAGACTGTCTGTGTAGGAGCATGCCTCTCGGACCCCAAGGAACAGGAAATGGGAGTCCCACAGGGGAGTATTTTATCTGTAACATTATTTAACTTAAAAATCAATGATATTGTTGGATGTATAAATCCAGGTGTGGATTGCTCACTGTATGTCAATGATTTTTTAATCTGCTACAGCTCAAGGTATATCCACATAATTGAGCAGCAGCTTCAACAATGCATTGACAAAATAAAAAAATGGTCAACCAAGAATGGATTTAAGTTCTCCACTAACAAAACAAAATGCATGCACTTTTGCCAGCTTAGAAAATTACATCTAGATCCTCTGTTAAAAGTGAACGAGACTCAGATTCCCATTGTAGACCAACATAAATTTTTAGGACTAATACTGGATAAAAAGCTCACCTTTATTCCACACATCAAACACTTAAAAAACAAATGTAACAAAGCTATCCAGCTGATGTGAGTTATTGCCCACACAGATTGGGGAGCTGATAGACAAACCTTACTGAAATTATATAGATCATTAGTGCGATCAAAATTGGACTATGGCTGCTACATATATGGCGCCTCCAGAATGTCATATACAAAGTCATTAGACACTGTTTATCATCAGGGGCTTAGACTGGCCTTGGGAGCCTTTCAAACTTTTCCCATTGATAGTCTATATGCAGAAGCCAATGAACCGCCATTATCAATTCGCCTCAACAAACTAGCTTTACAATATTTGACCAAAATCCTCTCTTGCCCATCCAATCCTGCCTACGACTGTATTGTAAACCCATTATATCACCCTCGCTATAATAAGAAAAAGAAAACAATTAAAATATTTGGCCTAAGGATGAAAGAAATCATCAGAGAATCCAATATAAACCTGGAACGAATCCACGAATCACTCATTTCAGAAAGCCCTCCATGGGAAATCATCCAACCAACAGTATTGCTAAACCTCACCAAATTCCCTAAATCAAAGACCAACCCTACTGATTTCTACGAAGAACTGAACAAGATTGTCGATAGTTTCACTTCCTATAAACATGTATACACAGATGGATCGAAAGAAGGTGAGAAATGTGGATGCTGTGTACTAGATAATGTCACAAAAAAAAGACGTCTACCCGATGGAGCATCAATTTTTAGTGGTGAAGCCACAGCTGTTGAGCTGGCAGTTGATCTAATCACTGACAATGTAAGTGACAGCTTCGTTATATTCTCTGATTCACTCTCTGTACTATTGTCCATCCACAACAAGAATCTCAATAACCCGATTATCATTAAACTTTTAAATCGATTAAACATGATGAACAAAACCAAGAATATTGTCTTTTGTTGGATCCCCAGCCACATTGGCATTCGTGGTAACACGAAAGCGGACATGGCTGCAAAGGAGTCTCTGAGAGAGGATATCTTCAATATGAAGGTCCCATTCACAGATCAAAGGCCTGCAATAAAAAGATATATTCAACTCGAATGGCAAAAACATTGGTCGACCTGTCAGAACAACAAACTCTTCCAAATTAAACCAAATTTGAGAGAGTGGAGAGGTGCATTAAGGAAATCCAGATAGGAAGAAGTAATATGGGCTCGAATTAGGATAGGACACACCTTTTTTTACCCACTCTTGGCTGTTAAGAGGAGTAGACCCACCCAAATGCTCTAAATGCCAGATGAATAATAGCATAAGACATATACTAATTGATTGTACAGACCTGGCAAAAATTCGTTAACAGTTTTATAAAGTACAGAACTTAGGATCTTTATTTGAAAACATCAACATGGACAAAATACTAGCCTTCCTTCGGAAAATTGACCTATTTAATAAAATTTTACTTTATTATATAGCTTCAACATAGACATATAAACTATAACGTTTCCTCCTAGGTATGGGTAAAATAGCATGCTGTGTTCCAAATATGCCTGTTTCCAGGGAATAACTCTCATTTAAAATAAAAATATGCTTCTGGCCTTAAATGACCCTTTAGATGTTGATAGGCCGTTAAACAAACAAACAAACAAACAAACAAACATCAAATTCATATACCAAATTACTTAATTTGATGTAGGGCAAATCATAATGGAAATGCAAACCTAGTCCAAAAAATACAATGCAGAGCAACAGATGGAAAACAATCAGAAACCGACTTGTCAATTTGTTTAACCAAATTTAGCCCATATCCCCAATCCAAGGAACCTTTAAATAAGCCAGACACTTAGAAGGCCCCAGAAATTTTGAAGAATGAAATTCCCTAGTCTTCTTCATAATAATATAATTAAGAAGGGCTTCCGGAGAGTCATTACACAGGAAAATCTCTCTGATATTGTCCAATTCAGAGTCCAGTCTACTAGAAGAACAAATTTTGAGTACCCTGTGCACCAAGGTTTTAATAAAACTAATTTTCCTTGATTTAGATGCAAATGTACACTAATTCATATTCAGGCCAGTAAAGGCAGGTTTACAATAAATACGCTTAAGAAAACCCCCCTCTAATACGCTCATCAACAAAATCTAAAAAAGACAAACAATTATCCTCAGCCACTTTAATAGTGAAGGATAAAGCCTTGTGTAAGGAGTTAAGCCTACTGGAAAAATTATGGCCTCATTTTTATTAGAAAAAGTAGCAAAAGTGTCATTAACGTACATAAAATAAATAAAAGGTTTAGACACTTTACCAAAGAACAATGACTCGTAACAGCCCACAAAAATATCAGCTAATGCAAGGCCAAGGAGACTACCCATCTGGACCCCATTCACTTGGCTATACATGACATTTTCAAAGCTAAACTCCACAGAACTAATGCAAATTGTCATAAGTTTGACAAATATATCCCTAGGAAAAGGAGGTGGAGTAATGTCACCTTCATACAATGAGTCAGCACAAATATAAATAGTCTCCTTTAATGGTACATTAGTAAAAAGACTAGACACATCAAATTATCACATAAAATCAGTATCAGGGCATAGCTTTATGGCCTGTAAATGTTCAACAAACGAGAATGAATCAAATATACAATATTTAGTATAAAAGGTTACTGTTCTTTTCGTTTGATTAATTTATTTTTCAATGATTTTACTCCTGATGAGATGTTGGATGAAAGGGCTTTAGAGATTATTATTAAATTCCTTCTTTTTAAAATAGTATATATATATAGAATCTATGACATAAATGTGCTATAATATCACTACAAAAGCAGCTATTTTGTTTCAACACTACTTGTGTCTTATCAAGGATCACTTGATCAGACACTAGTAGTGTCAAAACAAAATAGCTACTTTTGTAGTGATGTTATAACATATTTATGTTATAAATTCAAAATAGATATTATTTGCTCTACTTTGTATTGAGTACATTTTTAAGAACAGTGTTGTTTGGATAAAGAATTTTATTCCATCCATACCTTAAATTATAATGATGCTTAGTACCAAATTTGCTGTTTTTTTTTCAGTAGTTTACTGGTAGAAAAGCATTTTAGGCAAGCAGGTTTTTGTAATAAAGTGTTAAATATTGTGATAGAGCATTAATAGAATTAATGTGGAGAAGTTTGTCACTTATGTCTATTTCAAAGTTTCATGTAAGAAAAGTTGAAAAAGATGTCAACACAATAAAGAACAATAAAAGCAATTAACCACCTGCAAATCCTACATCACTTAAGAAACAACATCAATCAAACAAAAAAGAATCCCTCACACAAAAATTTCAAATTACACCAAACTTTATATAAATGCAAAAAAAAGTTTGGAAACAAGTGACTTGAACAAACAAAAACCTTGAATAGTGAAGACATCCCAAAAATGTCTTCACAAAACTTCAAAGTCAGCATGACTGAAATAACACTGCTCAGCCAAATGACAAATTTTTTGTACATTATATATATATATATATATATATATATATATATATATATATATATAATTATTACAGACACATTAAAGGCTAAAATTATTACAGACAAATTAAATTTAAGCCAAAAAATATCAATCTTAGCAGGCAGACAAGCTTTCCTTACAATCAAAAACTATAAAGAAGATTTTACCAACAACCCATCATACTGACTTATAAATCCAACAAAAACAGAAGTGGGAAAAATAAGCCATCAAATATTAAAAATATTTGTGACTTGCTAAGAACAGCCACTCAAGCAAACCAGTAGAAGAACACAAGTGATTGCATTTCCTGGTTCCAAAAATTTGAATGCAAAATAAATATATGTTCATCAAATATGACATAAAACTTTTACCTATCAATTTCTGAGAAAGGTTTAAAGTAAGCATATAATTTTGCTAAAAGATACATAAAAATACCATCTGAACAACATTGATATAATCCTACATTGCTGCAAATCAATACTTTTCCACAATGGACAGCATGGATTCAAAAAACAAACAAAGGCTCATTTAATGTACCACAAGGATCATATGATGGAGCAGAAATTTCAGAATTGATGTGCATATACATTTTAAATAAAATAAACAAAATAATCCATATAGACAACCACGGATTATATAGTGATGACAGATTAATGATAGCACCAGACAACAAAAGAGAAAATGATAAAATAAGGAAAGAGCTTTTTAAACTATTCAAAAACTAGATTTTGATATAATAGTAGAAACAAATAGAAAAGTAGTACAATATTTAGATGTGGAATTTAATTTACGAACTGGTAATGTCTCACCATGCATGAAAACAAACACTAAGTTTACATATATAAACACAAAACTCAACCATCCAAAACATATAATTAAACACATTCACAAAGGAATAGGACACAGACTCTCAAATAATTCATCAAATAAAATAATATTCGATGAAAAGAAGAATATCTATAAAAATGCACTAAGAAAATCTGGCCATAAAAACATTTTACGATATAATTCTCAACCAAACAGACAAATCAAAAATGATAATAGAAAACGAAACATTATCTGGTTCAAGCCACCATTTAATTTAGAGGCAAAGACCAAAATAGGACAAATATTTTTTAAAATGATAGACACTTTTCAAAAGGATCAGAACTAAACAAAATTTTCAATCAAGCTAAGTTTTAGTTGCACTAGTAATTCAGATAGTTTCATAAAAAAACAAAATGCCAGAAACTTAGATAGCATCATACAAAACAAGACCACTAATATAGAATACAGCTGCAGGAACAAAAATAAATGTCCACTTCAAGGACTTTGCAACACAAAAGAAATCATTTACAAGGCAAAAGTATATGACTTAAATGGCCAAAATAAAATATATTTGGAATCAACCAAAGACACCTTTAAGACCAGGTGGTTCAATCACAGGTCTACATTCAAAATAGAAAACTTAAAAAACTGTACAAAATTCCCAGACATAACGTAGAGTATAGTAAAAACAACCAAACCTTACAATGGTGGCAAAATATGTAAACTGTGCCAAGAAGAAAAGTTAGAGATTATGCTCTTCCCAAACAAAAGCGAACTGTTGAATGAAAAAATGGAAATTATGACTAAGTGTTATCATACTAAAAAATACCATGGATGAAAATGCCATAATCCCTTGTAATTTTAAAAAATTGCGTGTTCAAAAATTCCCTGCCATGTGAGGGTTAAAAAAAACACCATTACATGAGTGTTCTTAAAAAAAATGGTTAATAGTAAAATCAGTTCTTTCAAATCACCAAAGACACCACTCATGGTAGAAACCTAGGTCACCTAATAACTCGTTTACAAATAGAAAATATATATATATTTACATATTACTAATTATTATGTTAGAACATGTGCAAACTACAAACTACTACAAAATTGTACATTTTGCTTTGACATTGAAAGAACAATGTCTCATCAGTTAGTTAACAATGATTGCTCTATTTTTATATTGAGCCCTGTTTTAAAATAATATTTTGAATGTTGCAATTATTTCCTTTATTCTTATTCATTTGTATATATATATACTGATGTGCTGTGATACAGCAAAACAGGACTGTTTGCAGATGACTATTCATGCTCTCATATATCAACTGGGCACTGTGGAGAAGTGGTAGACTTTAATAACAGTAGTTACTAAAACATTTATGCATCATTCAGTCATTCATTTAGTAATGAATATGAACACTCTCGGCTACTGGCGTGTGTTTATGTTGTATATAACACACTCATGTCCATCTTCCTCTACCGAACACCCATAGATTAGAGGTAGAATCGCTGACTGATGTCAATCCAGTTGGGTTTCAATCCTGGCTAGGAGCAATGTCTAATCATACTAATGAGCTGTGATACAGCAAAACAGGACTGTTTGCATATGACTATATATATATATATATATATATATATATATATATATATATATATATTAGATATTCTGTTTGCTAAAACATGTCATGATTTTGTCACACCAGTTTATAGGGTCTGATGAATGATTATGAATTTTAAGTTTTAAACTGCTGGCTGCTAAAAGATTTTCTAATCATTTTGATTTACTGATGTACATTCATTTGTACAGAAAATAGGAAAAACTAATTAGAAATAATGTAAAAACATTTCTTGCTTGTGGCCTTTAATGTCACACACATACAAATTTTAGAAATATGATTTGGTTGAATATATATATATATATATAAATTGCATTTCCATAGGCACTTGTCTTTTAGCAAACATTGCACTAGACTAGAAGTGCCTTTTAACAAGAAACCATTATTTCAATTAACAATTTTGTTTTAATTAAGTCTGTCTCTGAAGCTAACTTTATATTTTGTTTTCACTACTGTTTTCCTTATTATTATGTGGCCACATCTTTTTAACAATGGCATACTAGGCTTTTCCTATTAAAATATCAGTTTTATATTCTTGAAGACATTGTGATAATTCATTGTCTGTCTCAATAGCATGTCTCTATGAACCAGACACTTTATAGAAACTCTTTGCAGGAGATTCTATAGCAAACAACAAAAGATGCCTGATTGTTAATATCAATTTACATTTTAATTCCATCTTTTTATTTTTCTGTCATTTACTTTAACCTGTCTACTTTATCCTTATCTTTTCTCTTAGCAAGGATCTGATTAGTTTCAAATGCAGCCAATATATGAATTTCTACAATAACAATAACATTTTTCACTCTTGATGTTTTATACAGTTCAAAAAGGTTGACACTTATGATGTGTAGAGAGTAATGAGAATTCAGCAGATGGTATGTTAATAAAAATATAAGTTAAATATATTTAAATATTGGGGTGTTTGGAAAGTAAAGACATTTTACCAGAAAGAACATAAAAACAAATGTTAGTTAAATATACTTAAGTAATATCAGTACCCCATGTATACTTTTAAGCTAGGTGTTGTGGTGGGCTAATTGGAACACCAACTCAAAACTAAAGTGTTTAGAAAACTGCAATGATAATTTTGAAGAAATAACTTTGAATTGTTCAATTCACTCCATGGAATTTCAAAACTTCACTTTAACTCTGATTTGGGCTATATTTCTACGTAAAATAAGTCTGGCCCAAGTTCAGACACACGGATGAACAGATAGAATTTGTTTATTTATTTAGATATAAGAAAAGAAGAAGATTTGAATTTTTAACTGTTTTGTCCTCAAACAAACACAAATCTCAATGCTGGATGTTCAAGCACCAGATAAAGGGCAGGTTTTAAATTCTGAGATCATCCTGATTTCAAAGAGGTATTGTGACGTGTGTCTCCGGCTGCTAGTCATGATGGCTTTGACACAGTAGCTGGTCTTCAAGTTGGCTATTACAATGGTGTGAATTTTGATCCCAAAGAAGTCATGCTGAAATCTTGCTAGCTGTCTCTTTATCAGTTTGAACCAGACTGGACATGCATGCACATTTGGGTTAATGAAATCTGCATCAACAATAAATGCCTGAATAAGTTGTGGAAAAAGTCTTTATATACAAAAAAAAAAAAAGAAACAAAAAACATAGAATATAACAATTGTCAATCACTTATCTCTACAATGGAGTGAAAGTTTTGTCTAAGAGTAGTGTTTGTCTTCTTAACATTAATTCAAGTTTTTGGTTGGTAATGTCTGTTCACTCTAATCAGAGTTTTCAAGTTTGTGACGATTCAGAATGTCTTATTCAAGCTTTTCACCAAAGCTTTATGGAAACTGCCGAAGATTGGTCTTTGTGTGTGGAGGATAGCGGTGGTAATTCATCTTATCTGTCTTAGCTCAGCACAACAACTGGTCTCTGCCCCCCCCCCCCCGGGCACTGTTTTTATGCCTGTCCCAAATTCTCTTGAGGAAGGCATGACAGACATGAGGTGTCTATGCAAATTAAAGCCAATGAAATCACTCCCACCTTTGCATTTTGAGGTAGAATTAATTCCTTCCCTTGGTTTAACCAATGAAACAGCCATATTTCTGGTGACATTATTTCTTTCCGTCTTTTTCTTTTTGGTTCAACTGATTATTTATTTTTCAGATTTTAAAATTTGTTCACAGTAAATTTGAGAATGTCAGGATTGAACCTTTTTGGCCTCATCAAAAATTTGTGACAATCCTGAAACAATATTTTGGTACTGCTTACTTCCCAGTTTCACCAGCTGTAAGGCTCAGTGCTTTCAATGGTATATTGTTTCCGCTTTGTCAAATAATGGCTGCTGATGCGATGACCCCATATGACCTGCTGCCCACACCTGCAAATGTTTTTCAATTCACTCAGGTAGTTTTCAGTATTTCATTTTGCAAATTTTTTTTCACAATTCATTAGCTGTGTTCATATTGCAAACAAAGAAACAATTTTATTATCCATTAGGCTTATTTTTTTCTCTGCTCACATTGGAACAATTAATCTGCACAATTAATAGTACAACTAATAATAATTTCTTTTGCTCCATCATGCTAAAATAGTGTTATATTTTTCTGCATGCAAAAATAGTGATACAGCATAATATGCCTATATATAGCAAGTGCTACCTGAATTAGAGGGGTTTTAGATACATGGGCAGACAAACAGAATTTAGTTAAGTTAGTGACATTTATTTACCTATTCAGTTAAGTGCCATATATAATATGTGCTTGGGTAATCATGTCTCGAAAAAGAAATGAATGACTGGGTAGAAGATTTTTCTGCAGTAGGTTGACATTACTTTCTGCAGTAGATTGGTTGTCAATCAAGATTATAGAACTAAATCTGTCCTGTCATTTAACCAAAAGCTGGAGGGAAGAGTCAGATTAATAAATTTCCCAAGGGTATTTGTACAGATGTGAATGTAACAAATTCAACTGGAATTTTAACTCAGCTGTCCAATTTCTTGTTTCATTTATATATTAGGGTATTTAAATTATGTTTTTGAACAAAAAAGTATAGAAAATAAATGTAAGTTAAATTTATTTAAATCTTATTTAGCAAAAATGAAATCACCTTCATTTTCGATGAGTGTGGCTTAATATGAATGTATATATTTATTCTTCATTTAAAGAAATCTGGGTTTTTTTTTTCATCTAAAAAAAATTTAAAACTGTTTCCAATTTCTTTTTTTCTGAATGTGCTTCCACTTATGAAATATTCGTATTGATCAAAACAAATAAAAACCTTTAGGTGCTAAATCCGGTGTGTATTGTAAATGTGGAAGAACCTCCCATTTTAATGGTGTTATTTTGTCCTCTGTTTGTTTTGCAGAGTATACAAGCACATTGACATGTACCTTTTATGTTTTTTCAAGGCAGGACATTTTCAATATAATTCTTTGTTTACCCAATCAAGTTACTGCCAATAAATGTCTACAGCAATGGTACTTTCTGATTTATTCACTCCTAATGGACAACACATTTTATAATTCTGGCAGACACAAATCATTGACTTCTGTGGATAGAGTTCTGGCATTTTGTGATAATGATAATGTCTTTTACATTTTCCGATGATATTTTCTTCTATGTGCCGTGTCCCTTCAGGATGTTGGCAGTCATGGTTTTCCACAATTTGTTCTTCTTTGTAGCTCTTAATAGCTTTTGTCATTTTGACATCTCTGAAATCCTGTTCTATCATCCATTCACCAGGTAGATTATGCATTGATTTCCCCTACTTTCAATCTGCCCTGTGTGTATCTAATTTTCAAAGCCTTCTTTCCCAAAAATTTCAACTCTCTCTTCCTGATGTTAAATTAGAGTGTCATTTTTGTTTCCATTGTCTTTAGAATTTTGTCATATGTTTGGTATTCTTAGCATCTTTCTGTAGAACCATACTTTTAATGCTTCAAGTCTCTTCTTCCTCTGTGAGAAGATTGTCCAGCATTCACTGCCATATGAGAACTGACATTGCAGAAAAAATTCAGTATTCTTTTCTTTGTTTCTAATAATATTAATCTGTTTCTTAATACTTAGCTTAGCTTTTTGTAGGCATCTTTTGCTCTCACAATACACCTTTAGATTTCCATGACACATTTTCTGTTCTCTGTTCTCTGTTAATACACTTCCTAGATATCTAAATTATTGCACATGTTTTATCACAGTATTTTCAATTTGTAATTTACATATCAGGCTGTTCCTTTTGCTACCAACCATATGTTCAGTCTGCAAAGTTCATTTTTCATCACCTGTAACATCATCATCAGCTTCATCCCATACCCAAGAATTTAATTTCTTCTTTGTTCATCCCTTCATTTACAATGATGGCGTCGATGACTAAATTCACTGCCAACGTCCAGGTTCAGGACTAGAAATTTTCAGTTTCATCAAATCATCCACCCATCATCCATACCCTATCATCATTTGGCTGTGAAATCAGAGTAAATGATAACATGAATTTGTTTAAGGTGAACCTGGACTTGCCAGGAAGTGACCCACATATTTAATTTCATTCGATTCCTCTATAGAATGAGACATGCAAAAATCCAGTTGAGAAACAGCAAGGCATTGTTGCTGACTCTATTATAATTTCCATCATGTATAACCCTTTTCTTCTGATGGTTCAACTATTGAAATCTGTTATAATTATCATCTGGTTGTTCCACCATTGGATCATTGGTGTTGGTTGTGCATAGTTTTGGTCCTAGTCTTTAACCTTGCCATCAAAAGAACCGGTAACAAAGCAATGCATTCAAAAGATTGACATTCCTGGTTAAAACAATGCTGTAAATGGTGGAACCTTTTGTTTGGTTCTTAAGCAAAAGCTCATGTAGAACCCAAATTCTACTTTGCAAATTTGTACAGTTCACCTGAGATGTTTGTAGACTGTTGAATAGGAAACATTAAATTTTTTGCCATATCTTAAGTGTGTTAAAAAGGGTCCAATTCAATGGACTTTTTAGAAATTCTTTATTCAGAGTTAGTCATCTTTCAAAGTGAGGATTCTTGGATATGTCGAAGGCACCATTTTAAGATCTTTTAAGTCACAGATGATATGTATGAGACTTCACTGCATCTATAATATACTTCACAAATCTTTTTAAATACCTCTGTACTTGTAATATACTTTTGTATACTTCAGTAAACAAAGACCAATATGTTTTCTAAAGTTATAATCCCTATGATTTATCAAACAGAAATATGTCATTATTTTCCAAACAACCTGATATTATTAATGTTATTGTTGAAAATTTCAGACTTATTGCATATAGGGTTACAGCAACAACAGGAAAGTGAATAATGTTGCTGTTAGGCCCAACCAGTTTGAGTTCTCTTTCTTCTAGATTAGTTTCTAGTCTGTCATGCTATTTTTATTCATAGCTAAAGGAAGAAGAGACAGGTTCATATTCCTTTTAATGGCATTAGTCAAAAGTAAACAAAGATTCAGAATTTGAATCTGGGTTACTAATTCCATTTTTCATTCTGCTAACTAACCATTATTTTGGCTGTACCCATTATACATCCAAGTATCTCCACCTGCCATGATATAGATAAATAGATGAACAGATATATATATATATATATATATATATATATATATATATATATATATATATAGTTTTTATGCAAAGAATTTATCACTTTTACTGAGCAAGTTCATGCTGAATTTGAAGTTTTGTGAGGACACTGTTATAATGCCCTTACTCAGTATGGTCCCAGTTTTTCTTCATATTTATAGGGAACTTGGTGTAATTTGATCTTTTGGGAAATTGGACTTGCTTGTAATTGGTATTTGTCTATATTTCTGAGATGAGGTAGCATTTACAATATTTACATTATTTGGGCTATTGTCCTCATCTTTGTTGCCATTTGTATGATGTTTCAGCTGTTGTATGCTCCAGCCTTCTTCAGGTGCTAAGAATAGACATTGGTTAGTTCCTGACTTGATTCTTAGAGTTGTGAGTTCAATACCAGGCTACAGCAATGGTGAAAAAGTAACTTACAGGGTTAGAGGGAGATAACTCATGACTTACAATCAAGGCTTTATGCAAGGAATGGAGTTCATATACCTCAATGATTGTAATAAAGGGTTCAGTTCAAAATTCTTAGTGCCTGAAGAAGGCCGAAGCATACAACAGCTGAAACGTCATACAAATGGCAACAAAGATGAGGACAATAAATAATGTAAATATTGCTTGTAATTGATTGGTTTTCTTTTTATTTCTTTTTTTTTATTGTGCAGGTGTTTGATTTCTTCCTGTTTTTTCATGTACGTGTGGGTGGATATTTGCTTAAATGTTTTATAGTGAATAGGTATTCAATTGCATTTTTAAATAAAACTAAAAACAAATAAAAAGGAAAAGAAAACCAACCAATTACAAACAAGACCAATCCAACTCAACATCAAATCACACAGAGCTTTCTATAAAGAAGAAAAAAATCAGGACCCACCAGCAAGAAACCCAGCCTGATGAGTGAGGGCATGATAATGGTGTTCTCACAAACTTGAAAGTCAGCACAAACCTGCTCAGTTAAAGTGATACATTATTTGCACTAAAACTATCAACACTCTATCTCTCCCACAAAATTGATTACTTTACTATAAAAACCTGCTTAACAAAATACCTTTTATCAGTAAAACTACTGAAAAAACAACAATCTTTGTGCCAAAATTATCATTATATATATATATATATAAAAAGAGAGAGAGAGAAAAATGGATAGATTGATGAACAAATAGATAGATGAATATATAGATAGATGAAAAAATAGATATATTTATAGATAAATACCATAGCTGAATAGATGGATAGATATATCTGAACAGATAGAAAAATGAACAGATATATGAATAAAGAGCTAAACAGAAAGATATATATATTATTTTTCTCTCTTTCTCTCTCTCTCTCTCTCTCTCTCTCTCTATATATATATATATATATATATATATATATATATATTTCATAATTTTTTGAGGGTACAAAATTTTATTATGGTAGTAAAAAAAATAAGACCAATTTTGTTATATAAAGGATACATAATTGTAAAAGGATGAAATGAAAAATAAAAACAAACACAGTCGACCAGTTTTCTCTCTCTATGTGAAGCCAAAACAAGGTATTATATGTTGCAAATTTACATGAAAGTGATAAAAAAAATTAATAAAGAGGGAAGACAATTTAGATGGAAATAACGTTCAGTTAAAAAAAGACACACTCTCTATTTACAGAGGGAGGGTTGTCTAGACTGAATGTAAATCATTTCCAACGTCTTTATATGATAGTTTGTTCAAGCATGACTTAAGATGATAAAGAAGTCAGTGCTAAAATTAACAGCACATTGGATTATCAATTTAATGTTCCACAATAGAAGACCATATGAATTCCTAAGTTTTCAAATTACTGGAACGTTCCATTCCTAATTTTCATAGACACATATTGCTGCATCACTCAATAAATCCCGGGCCTAACTAATAAAACAACTTTTAGGCAAAATTCAACTTTATGCATCAACATAGTCTCCTTCTAGGGTGATATACTGACTCCAATGCTTCTCTAACAATTTTGTGCCTTTTTTTGTAGAACGATTTGTCTTTGGCCACAAAATAAGCTTCTGATATCACTTCTTCACTGGAGCCAAATCTGTTTCCCTGGAGTATTTTTTTGAGGTCTGCAAACAGCCAGATATGGAGAATTGGGTAGATGCAGAAGCAATTCAAAGTGCATTTCATGTAGTTTTCCCATTTTTGTGATTGACTTGTGACATGATGTTTTTTCTTGGTGAAAAATCACTTTTTCTTCTTCATTTGTGGCCATTTTTTGGTGATTTCTTCCTTCAAACACACCAATAATGGTATGTAATATTTGCTATTGATGGTTCTATCTTTCTCAAGGTAATCAATAAACAAAATACCTTGCACATCCCAAAATACACTTTGGACAGCTTTCACTTGCTGCTGTACAGTTAGCTGACTGCCAATTTGGCTCTAGAGTGAAGTGGTAGATTCATGTGTCATCCATTGTAATATATTTATGCAAAAACTTCTTGCAAATCATACTCTGAATTGTCCTCATGTTGTTGTTTTTGACTGTGAGCAAATGCAACACCTATTTTAAACACAGCTTTCTAATTGATAAATGTTCATGCTAAATAGTGAATACCCTGCCTTCTGATGTGTTTGACTCCTCTGCTATTTCATGCAACTTAAATTTACAATTGGCCAAAACGAGTTTGTGGATTTTTTTTGTGTTTTCTGGGACAACTGCCTATTTTGGGCAACCTGTGTGTTCAACATCATTTGTGTCTATACGGCAGCATTTAAAGTCAGCATACAACCTCTTAACGGTGGCTTCTGATAGAACAGAGTCCTAATAACACTTATCAAGCCATTGCTTTGCTTGAACAGTATTTTTTCCCATCAGAAAGCAATGCTTTTTCAACACACAAAATTCAGATTTTTCCATTGTTTTGAAAATTTGCAACAGTAGCTTCACTTAAATAACTGTAATTTGTAAATTAATAATTTGATTGGGCTCAAATTTTGTAACTTGCTATTTGAAGGTTAGTACTTTATAAAACTCATATGGATTTTTTATTAGTGGTGCCATCTATATATCAGGTCTGGTACTTATTTAGTGATGTGTTAACCACTGAGTCATTGTACCTATGTATTCAGCACCACAACTTCATTTAAACTGAAAAATAACATTATTAATAGGGTAGAGAGGCAAAACATCCTTACAGACAGAACTCAAAATAGATTTGGTATCAAATACAGCATGTACTTTGGCAGAGAATTATCTACTGCAGAGGAAATTTGCTTGGCAAATTTCTCACTTACTGTATGTAGCCATGGCACACAAAAATAAATAGGGCATTTATTCACTATTGCAGGTTTAGTTTTAGAAAACTTAGAGATTTTCCTAGTAATCTCAGACCTAATCACATCCAGGAGATACCCATTATTAGACAAGCTTTTACTAATCTTTTTAATTTCTTCATTTAATTTTGACTGAGAGCAAATCATTAGAGCTGTATGTGTTAGTCTCAACTAAATTGATCTTACTTTTAGCAGGATAGAATGCATCCCAATGAATATATAAACCAGTAAACATTGGTTTATAGTAAATAGATGCAAGTTAAAACAATAGAGTCTCTGTCACTAATACATCTAAAAATGGTAACATGGAATTACTTTCAATTTTCAGTGTATATTTTAAGGCAGGATGCATATTTTTTAGTAAGGAGAAAAATTTATTAGCCTCAGTTTGATTATCATAGAAGCAAAAAGTGTCATCAATGTACCAATAATACAACAACAGTTTCATGGCACTCGATAACAATTGGTTTTCAGAAAAAACCTTCACCATGATCAGTCCGAACACTGAACCCATCAAGACACCATTTATTTGTCTATGCATGACATCATTCAAACTAAATTCAACTGATGTGATAACAAATTTCATAAACTCTAAAAATATTTTCAGGAATGTTAGGAGTTATCTGACTACAATATAAAAAGTCTGTACAGATATCTATAGTTTCCAAAATAGGGACACAAATGAAAAGTTTACTGATATCATAGGAACGCATAAATTTATTAACCACTTTGAAATGTTGTATACTTTTAGTGAATGAAAAAAAAAATCTTTTATACAGTATTTATTATAATGTTTCAAAACCAGTTGCAACAATGTTGCAATCCATTTAGCAAACTTTTGTTGAGCTGAAACCACCATAGACAGGATGGGTCTTGGCAAAATATGATCTTTAGGCAAACCATAGAGGTGTGGACAAAAAGAGCCTGATGGGTGAATCTCTCTAGCTACATCAGAAGGAAAAATATCACTTTTAACCCACTTCTCTAATTGCCTTTGAAACTTACTTTCTAAAGATGCTGTTGAGTCATGACTACGCATGGGACCCAACCAAACAAATTTTGCTGTATCATTGAAATTAGCCATCATTTTATTGACATAATCACTATGATCTAACACTACCACCCCTGAACTTTTGTTAGGTTTAGTGATTATTAACAACTTAAAGATTTAATGACGGAATAATGTCCCTTCCATCATTTGAATTCAGAATGAGAAATGGGTGTACTAGCATAGTTGTGAGTGAAATCATTCAGTCTAGACTTAAGGTCCCCAGTTTTGGTATCAGAAAAAGCTTGAAGATTTGACAACTGAGCATTGAGAACTTTAAATTCCGAAATCTCCTCCCATTTAATAAAGGATGGAAGAATGGAAAATTCTAATTCATGCTGAAGAATTACACGTTCTGTAGCAGAAAACTGATAGGAAGAGAATTATAAAACATTCTTAGTAATATCTGAGACTGAGGAAAATGTTTCAATTTACTATTAAACTAAACATCTAGTTTCTTGCACAATTTTTCCAACATAATGTGAAGGTTTAAACTCTTTATGGCTTATTAGATATATTAGTTTTCTGTGAAGGATTTCAGAGGGTGTATTATAATATCTTTTTATATTTCTGAGATGAGGTATTTTAATTATTTACATTATTTATATTGTTCAGGCTGTTATCCTCATTTTTGTTGCCATATTCATGACATTTCAGTTGTTGTACACTCTTCTTCAGGTGATATACATTGAAATTGTGAACTGAACCCTTTATTTCATTCATGGGGTAGATTATTCTAGTTTAACATGCCATGCCTTTTCTGGATATTGTAGTTTCAGTTATTTCCTTTTAATTCAATTCCAAGTTTTTGTTCACCTATGCTGTGGTCAGGTATTGAACCTATAATTCTTTGGACCAACTTACTGGATTGCTTTTAACAATGCTTTTATGCATTGGGCCATGTGTTCTTGGACAGTATAAAGGGTTCAGTTTGAAATTCCAGTCACAAGTTGAAGGCTGAAATGTACAATAGCCAGAACATAGTAAATATGGCAAAAAATAAAATAGTGAGGACAACAAACAGAACAATTTAAATGATGTAAATATTAGAATATTTGGTTGGCTTGGTGTAAGTATACATGTAGTTTGTATTTCTGAAGTTGTGAAATTAACGCATATGAATTTTATGTATGTACAGTAGATGTTTGAGCAATCATGACCATCTACAACTTCAAGTTCTATGTCATTTTAAGTTAGAGGTGTCTAAACTTTTTCCAAAGTGGGACAGATTTGAAAAGATAAATATGTGTGAGGGTCAATTACTCTGCTTGGTATTCTTTGAACCATTAAAATTAAATGCACTAATATGAAAGGTGATACTGAGATTTGGACTGTAGTATGTAAACCAGGTCAGGTTAAAAGGCAGTGGTTTTGATGTAGAAAATGTCACAGCAATTCTTGTTAAAGTCACTGCAGAGAATGACTTCTCATACAAATATATAGAGCCAAACAAGCTTAGAATTTTCTTAGCAAATGTTTGAATCTCTTGAAACCTGCCTTTATCCGGTTGATGGTAAAAGTCCACAAGAGAGAGCTGCTGGTGTTGACTGCACCACTTGCTGTCACATTGCAGCTCAATGAGCTCTTACGGCAGCTAATTCAGAATATCATCTGGCATAACAGAGAAAAGCATGATCTCCCTTACAATAACTGCAAAATCCTGAAACCAGAGATGTGTTGTCAGCTGCATACCTCCTCATTTGCACACCGATTCCATTGTCTGGAAAACTGGTCATTATTTTCTTTTATATAAGATTGGGAAATGTGCTGTATAGTGCTGCATTTATTACAAATGTCTTTGGAAAAGTTGCAGCTTGATTCTGAAAGCTTTAATATGTGAATATATTTAGTACTCTGCTGCATCTTGCCCATAAAGACTCATGTTCAGTGCATTCAGATGTTTTGTTATGTCAACTAAAAAACCAGTTAGCCAAACAAAATCAGATATTGCTGATATCTGGTTTCCCTTCCCACCAAAAATTTTCCAGTTTCTTCCCTGAGAAAGTAGAAGCTCTAAAATACAGATCTCCATTGTTGTGATATACATTTCCGTATTCAGTCTGGATGTCAAGTAGAAACTTTTTAAACTGGTAATGCCACAGGGCTCTAGAGCAAATAAAATAATTAGTCCTTATCACCTGTTTCATAACATGATCATATTGGAGATGTTTAGTACAAAGAACTTATTGGTGAATGATACAATTTTTATAGCTTTACCTCCTTCTTCACAGACTTTGTTACAGATTAGGTTTGATAATCCATTTTGTTTATCAGCTGTAGCAGGTGCACCATTCATAATAATTCCCAATAACTTTATTCCACGGAAGTTTCGTGGCATTCACTGCAGAACTAACAGAATCAATTAAATCTGTTCTTTTTGTTCAGTCCTTAAGACTCCTAAGGTCAAGTAACTCTTCAGTCATGTTCATTTCATCATCCCCGCCTCTCAACAAATAAAAAAAAATCAGCAACTGAGTGGTGTCAGATACATCTGTACATTCATCACAGGCTAACAGAAAAAATCAAAATTCACTTCTCTGGCCACCAGTTCTCTCTTAATATCTGATGAAATATCTTCAGTTCTCTGTGCTATGAGTCAAGCAAACATTGGTAACTCTTGCTTCTTTTCAGGACATATATTATCCACCATTTTTGTAACACATCATAATAAATTCACCTTTGGCAAAAGTTTTGTATTATTTAGCAATTAACATTGTCGCATTTTAGCTCACCTTTGTGGTACTTTTATTTGATTTGCTGGTTCTTGTAAAAAAGCACTGTTGTGACATTAAAACAGCTTCTTGTTGCTTCATTTTTTCTATGGCAGTCACTCTCTGTTAGCTTGTTATATACGGTAACATTTTTTGACTGATACAGTCCCATGACATTTAAATTCTTTATAAACAGCAACGGTTTCTTGACAAATAAGGCAAGTACACTTGTTTCATATTTCAGTAAAAAAGTACTTCAATTCCCACCTGTCTTATGTGTGGTGACCCTTGCAGTTAAATTTTCTTTTGTTATTTACATTCCTTATTTTAGAATATGCTGGAAAGGGAATGAACCTCTTTTCACAGAAAAAATTATATTGATAAAATTTCTAAAATTTTAAAAGAAAGAAAGATTTTACATAATTAGAAAAGAAATTTAAAAAAACTTTAGAAAATTCAATAAAAAATGTAAGAAAACAAAGTTTTATAAAATTAATAAGAAAAGAATAAAAAAATAATATAATGGATATGAAAATAAATAAGTTAAAAATAATGATTAGTATATGACATCAAACCAAGAACAACTTCTGCAAAATAGTAATTTTTGCTTAAGAAGATAACTTCTTTATCTTCTTGAGCAAAAATTATGAAACAAATTTTTGGTTTGTAAAAATTATTTTTTGTGATATTTTTTTCTATAATATTTTAAAAAGATTCACTTTCAGTTGATGAATAAAAAAAAATTCTTCTTTCTGCATTATTCAATTTTAATTTTTTTTTATTCAATTATTTTTTTAATCTAATATTTTCTACTTTTTATCTTCTACTTTTATTTTTTTTTTTAAATTTTCTGTGAGGGTTAATTACTGATATCTTTTATAACTGATTTTTAAATTATATAAAAAGAATTGAAAAAAATGATAGGAAAAGTATTTTTCAATCAGTTATTTATGGGGGCAAATGGGTCAAAGGGTACCTGGAAGTAATGGACTACACAATCAACTTTCCTTTTTTTATTTACAATCACCATTTTAGAAATAGACTGGAAGAAGACAAGGTCAGGGTCAAACTACCAGAGGGTGGCCACACAGTGCTGCTGCCATCTTTTGGTAAAACATGAAATTGCACTTTTCAGGTGTGTACTTTAAATATTCTGATTGATAGTATTGGTGGGTTGTAAGTGATACATTTTATGACAGAGGATTGGATTCATATGAAATTTGACCTGGGCCCATAATTGCCCCCAGGCTGGACTTTGAACATGCTTTGCTCTAAGTAATATTTTTTCATTACTTTTCTTCCCCCTACCTGTTCTTCCATCCATTTAAACAATCTTGTTAGACAGAGCTGAAGATGATTATGGCTGGTTGTCTGGAACTACTGCTGATGGCTGGGACCATGGGTCAGCTGTCAGGATGTGTAAAATTATTTTTGTTAATCTAGTGAAGGTTTGAACTCTTTATACCTTATTAGATATATTAATTTATTTTAAGGATTTTAGTTATATTATTATAATATCTTTCTATATTTTTGAGATGAGGTATTGTAATTATTTACATTATTTATATTGTTCAGACTGTTGTCCTCATCTTTGTTGCCATATTCATGACATTTCAGTTGTTGTACACTCTGGTCTTCTTCAGGTGATATATGTTGAAATTTCAAACTGACTCCTTTATTTCATCCACCGGGTGGATTGCTGTGTCTTTCAGCTATCTCAGTTTCAGTTATTTCTCTAGAAACTCAATTCTCCAAGTTTTCGTTCATCTTTGCTGTGGCCAGGTATTGAACTTACGTTTCTTTTGGTCAAGTCACTGGATTACTTCACCCAACACTTTTATTCACTGGGCCATGTGCTTGATTGCTTTATTTTGTCTTTGGACAAAATAAAGGAATTGGTTCAAAATTCCAATCACCTGAAGAAGGCTGAAGAGTACAACAGCCAAAACATTGCAAATATGCCAACAAAGATGAGGACAACAATCCAAAATGTAAATAGTATTATAATATTAAAAATTTTGGTTACACTTTGATCCTATTCATCAGGATGGTGATTTTCTAAGTGCAGCTTAGATGTGGACAAGGCCGAAAGTATAGAGCCCCAAGTGAAGATCATATTCACGATTCAATTGTAATGATTTTAGCAAAACAAGTTTGCTAACCATGCAAGGTGCCCAATATTTATCAGAATGTTTTTTTATTGTTACTTTGAAGTCTTTTTATATCCTGGATTAATTTTACAATAGTCACTGGTTAAGCTTTTTTCATTTGGTTGTTTTAACAAATTTAAGAGTACAGACAGGATATGACAAGTCCATGATTGTTTTTAACCTTCTTTATGATTTTACATTTTTTTTCCAGCCTTCCACAAACAAGCAGTATTTATCTCACTTAAAACCTTTTATTGCTATAAATTCCCATAATATTCATAAAATAGATTTCAGATGAATGCATACTCTGCTGTAAATCTGTCATTTAAAGTTTACAAATTAAATGGTGTTTATCTGCCTTTTCTTGACTTGTATGACATGACTCACAGTTGAATTCTACTTTTGTTTTGTTAATAATCAAACTCCCAGTTGTGCTTGTGTCAATGTCTTTAATCTTTTTTTTCTTCTGGGTTCTAATTGCCTTTTCTTTCTCCAAGGCAGCTTATTCAGCAAACTAGTGAGATGTTAGGTAAGAATATTCAATCGATGTGGTAAGGCCTGCCTCTTTGACAATCTCATTAATTTTGATGATTAGTCACATATGAAAGAGAATTATTTTGGAGTTCGGTTTCTGTGTTGTTGATTTCACAACTTTATGAGTTTTTGTTGATAAGCCAGCAAATTTAGATCTGATGAATATAGCTTCAATCTTTTATACCAGGGTGTGGGGTCTTTCTGCTATAATTTTGATGGAGTGTCATCTTAATGGCTATGTCTCTTTTGATTGCTCCCTTGTAGTGGTTTATGTAGAGTTTTCAAAATGTAGAGTTAAACAACAGTCACAACAGATGACAAATAGCCCAAACCAATTCTGCTTATGTTGGGTTGGAACAAAGTTCGTAGCATTTTTCAATTGGTGACATTTGAATAAATGATTTCATTTGAAAGACAATTCAGCTATATGATATAAGTACATATTTTAACTAGAGACATTTCAATGCATCTTTTAATATGATTCAATATAAAGACTGTGTAACTTAAAAGAGAAATTGGAGTAAAATGAGATGCACTTTCACCATTTGACATTCTTTTATTTCCAGTAAAGAATAAAAGATACGTACCATTTTTGGATATGGTGTCATAACTGAGTAGAACTTCCTTCCAACTCCATGCTTTCTAGCCAACTTTAATCTGCAAAAATTTAAATGCAGTACCAATTGTTATCTACTGGCCTCCTTATTACTCTTTTCTCTTTTTACTCATTATTAATGTTTCAGTATCTAATTCTTCCATATCCTGTAACCTCTTGTATTGTAGTGGCTTTACTACCTTGTATGGGGGGAGGGGATACCAATTAAAAAATAAACACTAATTGCAAATAATAGCAAATATCAAATATCAAGCAAATATCAATTTATTTCTAGTAGTTTATTCCTTACAAAAATGTATTTCTACACTTACAGTATTTTGACCACAGTTTGAGGTGTGCTGCCCTTAATTTAAATTAATTTTTATTCCATGAAAGGAGAAACATCTATGGTGGATACAAAAACAATTAACAGTTGGTTCCATGCTGCACTAAACATCTCCATCAGAGGCCTTGCTGCCAGATGCTGTTTATCATCATACCCAAGACCAAACATTCATTTGGAAATTCACTTAAAGCTTCTGTTTTTTACAAATAATTTTGGATATTGTTTCAAAAATTCTGGTTCTATCAGCTTAAGAGATCTTGGTGAAAAGTTCTTGGTTTGACCAACTTCACAAAAAAAGAATATTTTTTTAGTATCTCCTTGGTTAATCAAAAACTCTTCAGCACGCATCTCCCTGTTGTTTAAAATATTGATTGGGAAATCATTAAATGCTAATCTTTTCACATTTATTTCACTTAGAATAAAAATAGAGATTTGCTGCTGTATTTGTACTAGAACTACTTGGTCCTCATTTTCCAACCTTGCTAGAATTCAAATTGTTTATGTTGTCTCATATGGAATGGCGTATTTCCCATTTGGTAGCCTCATTTCCACAGACACAACATTGCAAATCTGTTACTACTGTATTGGTATTTCTATTGTAAATGTTCAGAAGAGCTCTTTTTTAACTCTGTCAGTTCAGATGTTTACTGCTAGAACACACCACACTGCATCCTCTGAGTTGAATCACATTTATTTTCTTTGTATACTAAATGTAAGGAAATAGTTCCACTCTGGCAGCCTTTTCTCAAGAACTTCCACTTTGTGGAACAAACTCTCACATGAATGCTTCCACAAACACTTAGAACTTGAACTCTCCAAGTCAAGGTTCATTTGTTATCTGCATAATCTTAACTTCTTTCCATTTTCTCTTCCATTCATATCACACACTTCATTCACTATTACCATTTTGATTCTACCTTGACTGGTTCTCTAGCCTTGTATTGTGTATTATTTAGTTTAAAAATATCTTTGAATTAAATATTTAACTTAAAATGACTGACTTTAAAAAACCTAGTTACTCAGAAAAGAGGGTAGAGAAATTGATTTTCATCATAACACACTGGCTGAACACACTAGATAGCAAATCCCTAACCTCCCACTTCTTTACTTATATTTTATGAAAGATCATTTCAATTATATCATTTATTATATCCCATTGCTATCATATTTGATTAAGAAGAATTTCTTAAAGCAAACACTGATGCTGAATCCAGTTGAGTATTATAAAAATTGCTTTTTTCAAATTTGATTAAAAAAAACCTAATTATATTTTTAAAAATCTAATTAACCCAGAAGAAGGGATTGAACTGTGGTTCTTATGGTCCACAATCAGGATTTTTGTTAGTTGAGTTTTTTTTTCCCCTCTGGGTAAGAAAATAGTTTGTCTTCATTTGCATTTGCCTGATGAACAGATCTGAATTTGCATAAATTTCAATTGGATATCATTTTGAAATTTGCATAAAATAAAATTTGTAATTTTAGAAGAAAATTTACAGATTTACAGAAAAAATAGCTGAATGTTTCTGATGCAAAAAATATAATAAAATTCTTATATCACACACACACACACACACACACACACACACACACACACACACACACACACACATAGACACACATTATGGGCACATGGCCAAGTGGTTAGAATGTTTGATTTCTGGCTACAGTTCGAATCTCACTATTATTTGAGAATCAACTTCTTGATAATATCAGCCAGAGTAAGGCATCTTTGGAAAGTGACTGAAAAATCTATCATGAGTTACCCTAAACTTTGTGAGTTAAAGTGAGTTGCTGAAACTGTTTGGAAGTCATTGATGGTTGTGCAAGCACAAAATAATACTTACTTTTAACTTTAATTATTTTATTATGAACTTTTTAAATTGTCATTGATCATGTCAGATTATGTGTTGTCTTCTTAAAACTGTAACTAAGGTCTGCTAAGCTAGTTGCAGTATTAACCACAGGCGGATTCTGCAGGTTGGGCAGGTGTTCATATTTGGATTTGCTCACCACCTTGGTAGATAGGTGTGCCTGAAAAGGAGTAGTTGGTATGTGTCTGTTGTAATATTAACACTAGTTAATAATAGGTACATATTTTTTTTTTTTTTTTTTATAAGCGTTTCACCCCGAGCAAGGCATGTCACTGCCACTACTGTGCAGGGGGCTACGTAGAGTGGAGAAAGGCTGGTTAAATATAGGAAATAACAGAGGGTGGGTGATAGGCGGGTGAGGATACCGAGAATGAGGGTTGGGTAGATGAGAGTGTTGTGAGAATAGTTGGGAGTTAGTGTGATAGGAGGTGTCTATTGACCCTACATTTAAACACCTGGAGATTGTAACTGTCGGGAAAGCAGACTTGTGGAAGGGAGTTCCACAGGCGGGAAGCGCGAGAAAAGAAGCTGTTGGAGTAGAATTTACGGTTACATCTTATTTGTTTAACTGTAAAAGGGTGGGACCTAGTTGCTAATCTAGTATCTCATGTAAATTCGTGCTTGGGCGGCACCAGTGATCTAAGCTCATCGGAGCAGAAGCCATGAAAGTACTTGTAGAAGAGGCACAGGGAAGCTACATCACGCCGGTGTGAGAGCGGCTGCAGCCGGTCTGCCAAGTCAGTATCAACCACGTTACAGATCCTCCTTTGTATTTTGTCAAGAAGCCCAAGGAGAGCAGCAGGGGCACCCGACCAGATATGGCAGCAATATTCAATACACGGGCGGATGGTAGATTTGTATATGTGCAGAATAGTTTCAGGTGGGAAAAATTTCCGGGCCCTGCACAGAGAGCCGACTTTCATAGCAGCAGATTTGGCAATGGATTCAATATAGTCATTCCATTTGAGGTCCGCCGAGAGTGTAAGGCCAAGGAGGCGTAGTATTTTACTCTCTGGGAGGCTAGCCTGTCCCATGCTAATGGGAGGTAGATGCGATTGTCTATGGTGGTTAGTTGATAACAGCTTTGTTTTGGAGGCATTGAAATTTACCAACCATTTCCTACCCCAGGTCACTACGGATTGGAGGTCCCTTTCCAGTGCGGCAGCGAGGTTCACTTTGTCGTCCAGACCTGGTTTCTGATCGATGCGGGAGTAGATTGTTGTGTCGTCGGCATACATGCCAACTTGGGATCTAATGGTGTCGGGGAGATCATTAATGTAGATCAGAAATAGCGTGGGACCTAGGATAGAACCTTGAGGGACGCCCGCGTTCGTCTGGTAGTTTTGGGAGGCATGCCCATTTAATACCACCTTTAATGTGTGGTTAGAGAGGAAGGACTGGATGAGGTCAAACAGATGTCCAGTTATCCCATAGCTCCGCAGTTTGCACAAGAGGCCAGCATGCCAGACCCTGTCGAATGCTTTGGAGATATCCAAGGCAACGGTTCGGGCTTCACCATTGTTGTCGAGTGCCTGGTATATGTACTCGGTAATGGTCGTTAGCATATCAGCAGTAGACCTGGTGAAGCGAAACCCATACTGTTTGTCAGAGAGAAGCCCGTTGGTCATAAGGTGCTGAATCACCTCGGCGTTGATAATGGCTTCGAAAACTTTGCCAAAGATTGGAAGGAGACTAATAGGACGGTAATTGGCGGGGTCTGAGGGTTCGCCAGAATTCTTAAATATAGGTACTACGCAGGAGGACTTCCAACAGGCAGGAAAGCAGGAAGCAGATAGGCAGAGGTTATAGAGTTTAGAGAGGACAGAGGAGAGTTCTGGGGCACATTTCTTCAGTACTATGACTGGGATTCCGTCACCGCCGCTCGCTTTGTGTGGGTCAAGTTGCGCAATTATCTTGGCGACCAGCGAGGGCGAGATGAGGACGTTATTTAGTTGAGCCTTAGTTCTGGGTGGGAAGTCTGGTGTAGGTATTCCTAACGAGTCCAGTGTCGAATTGGTTGAGAATTTACGGGCAAAGCATACAGTAATGTAATGCAAGGGTCATGAAATGACCGATGCTCTTTGTTTTAGCAGAAGTAATAGAAACTACAACTCAATTTGCCCCCATTTTATATGGATTGAGAAAAGAGATAAAAAAGGGGATTTTAACTGAAGAATAAGGTTTTCTGGTATTTCAAATTATTTGACCACAACTGTGGCAAAAGCAAAGAAGAAGAACCTGAAGTATGAACGCTGAAGTGAAGACTTTGTGGTGAGTGCAAAATAAAAAATAACTTTTTTTTTTCACTGTTTGCAAATTTGATTAAATACTTACTTGATTACATTCTATTTTTTAATTCATATCAACTTATGAAGGGGTGGCAGCACCTGTTAAGGTTCCATATAGTTAACACCCATACTAGAATCAAAACACTATAAAAGTATAGAAATAGATTTTTTATAGTAGCAATATCAGCAGTACATTTTTCATAAAAAATATTGCTAGCAAAACATTTTTGAGGAAAAAAAAATATTGCCATCAATAAATATTTTTGTGAAGGAAATTACTAATGTTCCCAGGAAAATTATATTTCAGGGTTAAGTGACCCATAAAGATTTGATATTCTGTTAAACAAAATGAACACAACTTGTCAGAATCCATTTTGCACTTTTACAAATCCACCATTTGTCTGTGCTTTGGATATTGTTGCCATATTTGGTTGAGTGCTTCTCCTGTACATCTAAAGAATCTTAACAAAAGTCAAAGAAGGATCCTGACTTGGCATCTTGCCTTCAGTCACTTCATTTTCACAGTTTCAAATTTTCCCCAAGACTTACAAATGACATGTTACACTGCAAAAGCTACAAAGATTTGAGTAAACTTTTAAGATACTTCTCAAGTTTCTCTAACATTATGCAAATAACACCATTAACTTCTGTATCTATATTGCTATATCTGGATATTTTTTATTTAATAATGTCATTATAAAGTCCAGCAGATAAAGTCTATCAACTTTTCTATAATGAGAGAGAGAGAGAGAGAGAGAGAGAGAGAGAGAGAGAGAGAGAGAGAGAGAGAGATGAGAGAGAGAGAGAGAGAGAGAGTGAATGTTAAAATGAGAAATAAAAAGAGAATGGGAGAAAGGAATATAGTGAGAAGAGAGATGGACAGAGATAGAATGATTTAGAGAGTGGGAAATAGAGGAAAAGAGAATGATAGAGATGGAGAAATAGTAAAGAAAATGAGAGTATGATAGAAAGTGTGCAATAGAAGAAAGGGAATGAAAGAAAGAGAGAATGAGAGATAGATTGAGACAGAATGATAAAAAGAGAGAAATATAGAGAAAATGAGAGAGAGAGAGAGAGAGAATAGGAAAGAGAGGAAGAAAGAGAATGGGGAAACAAAATAATAGTTGGGAGGATTTAACAAGTCTTTGAACAAATGATATAAAATCCATAGAGTTAAGAAGTTAAAACAATGTTGAAATAACCTGTTTGGATTCTACATTAATTCCAACAGCAATATTCATTTTGGTACAGGCAATAAAACTTTTTGCATAAAATTTGTCTAAGCTAACTTATTTTTACACAAACTTATAAATTGCAGCATTAACTAAATCAATAATCCTAGTTATAGTTATTTTTTGTTAATCTATTTGGTATTTTCTAGAAATACTAACTTCTATAAACATTACTTTCTTTCTAAGTGTTGCACAATTCTAGTTGTATAGACAGGTGAATTCGCTTATGGAAAATGTCTGTCACTTTTGTTTCCATTTTTATAAAACTTACCTACCAAGTAGTCCATGTTTTGTTTTAACATGGCAGTAGTTAACAAAGAATACATTTTGCCTACTCAAACAGAAAACCTGTTTTGCAATCCTTGCAGAAATCATGCTGTCCCCAAAGCCATTATACTCACATCTGCTGACTTTTATCACAAAGGAAATATGTTTTTTTGTTGTCTCGGAATACATTTAATATGAGGAAGAAAAAACAAAGAAGAATTTTTAAGAACTCAGAAAAAGCAAACTTTTTTTGCAGATCATAAAAATATAAGTTTTAGACTTGGTTACTCTGAAACTTTATAAAGTCAGGAAGAGAAAGCACATTGTAATTTTTTGAATAAGAGATAACTTTTGTGATAATGAATCATAGAGTATGGGGTTAAATTTCAGAGTTTAATGGTTTAGCTTTTCTGTACAAATTCATCCTGGGTTTGATGATAAACTACATTTGGCAGCCAGGCCTCTGATCAAGAGATTGGAGGTTTTGAGGAGCATGGAACCACCTCTTAATAGCTGTTGTTCACAAGTCTACCCTGACTCAAAGAGGTAGCACTTGTTAGGATCCCAGCTGTGATCGAATAGTGACCCCAACCTGCAAAATATCAACATTACATTTTTATGATAAAATGACCAACAATACATTTTATTATAACAAAATAACAATCAATGCAACACTAAAAAGATGCAACATAAAATATATTTTCATGATAGAATTACCAACAATGCATTTTATGACTATAAACAATATATTAAAAAAACATGACTTTAAGTATAAAATGATGTACAAAATATCTAGTTGAGAGCATAAAATTACATACAAAATATGCATATTTTGCCTGAGAGGTTCTTATGTCACTTGTAATGACAAAAGTATGCAAGTGTAGGCTTTAAGAAAGCTTTATTCAACTGAGAATAGAAGGTTTGCATATAGCATCTTTTTATAGTCTCAGTAAACAGAAATAGCTCTCTCAAAGAGGAGAGAGACAAAACAAGGGGAGACCACTGTTGATGATTCATAAAACCACTAAAAAATTAATCAACGTATATACAAATTGAAATTTGTTGAAGCTGAATTTATTTTTTTCTGAACAACCTGTTTTTTTTTTTAATTATCTCACTTCAAGCAAGGCATTCTACTGCCACTGTTGCACAGGGGGTTACATAGGGGAAGGTGATGAGAAAGAGGGGTTAGTTATAGGAAATGTCAGGAGGAGGGTAATAGACAGATGAGGATACCAAGGATGTGGGTGGAGTAGATGGAAAAAGAGCTTGTGAGAATGGATGTGAGTTAGTATGATAGGAGATGTCTATTGACCTTACATTTAAATTCTTGGAGATTGTAGCTGTCGGGGAAGCAAGTATATGGAAGGGAATTCCAGAGGTGGGAAGTGCATGAAAAGAAGCTGTTAGAGTAGAAATTGTGGTTTCACTGTAAAAGGGTGGGACCTAGTTGCTAATCTAGTAGCTCGTGTAAATTCATACCTAGGGAACACCAGTGATCTAAATTCATTGGAGCAGAAGCCGTGAAAGTATTTATAGAAGACACACAGGGAAGCCACGTCACGCCGGTGAGAGAGTAACTGCAGCCAAGCTGCTAAGTCAGTATCAATCACATTGCAGATTCTCTGTTGGATTTTGTCAAGAACCCTGAGGTGAATAACAGGGGCACTCAACCAGATGTGGCAGCAGTATTCAATACAAGAGTGGATGATAGATCTATATATGTGCAGGATGGACTTAGTCAGGAAAAACTTCCTGGCCCTGCACAGTGAACTGACCTTCTTGGCAGCGAATTTAGCAATGGATTCGATATAGTCATTTCACTTGAGGTCCATTGAGAGTGTGAGGCCAAGGAGGCATAATATTTTACTTTCAGGGAGGCTAGCCTGTTCCATGCTAATGGGGGTAGGAGCAATTGTCTATGACGGTTAATAGATAGCAGCTTTGTTTTGGAAGCATTAAAATTTACGAGCCATTTTTTTCCCCAGTCTGCCATGGATTGGAGGTCCTTCTCAAGCTTGGCAGTGAGGTTCACTTTGTCAACCTCAGGAGATTTTTGCTCGAGGTGAGAATAAATGGTGGTGTCGATAGCGTACATGCCTACTTGGGATCTTATAACATCGGGGAGATCGTTAATTTAGATCAGAAAAAGAGTAGGACCTAGAATAGAGCCTTGATGGACATCCACATTCGTATGGTAGTTTTGGGAGGCATGTCCATTTAATACTAGCTTTATTGTACAATTAGAGAGGAATGACTGGATTAGGTCAAATAATTGTTCAGTTATACCATAGCTCAGCAGCTTGCATAGAAGGCCAGTATGCCAGACCCTGTCAAATGCTTTGGAAATATCCAGAGCAACAGTTGAAGCTTCGCCATTCTTGTTGAGAGCCTGGTATATATACTCAGTGATGGTTGTTAGTATATCAGCAGTAGACCTGGTGAAGCGGAAACCATACTGTTTGTCTGAGAAGAGCCTGTTGGCTGTGAGATGCTGAACCCCCTCGGTGTTGATAATGTCTTCGAACACTTTGCCAAAGATCAGTAGGAGGCTGATAGGGTGGCAATTAGCGGGGTCCAAGGGTTCTCCAGTGTTCTTAAATATAGAAACTACAGAGGAAGACTTCCAACAGGCAGGAAAGCAGGAAGCAGATAAGCAATAGTTGTAGAGCTTAGAGAGGACAGAGGAGAGTTCAGGGGCACATGTCTTCAAGACTATGATTGGGATTCCGTCCCCTCCGCTTGCTTTATGAGGGTATGCAATAATGATTAGTGTTATGAATAATCAAGAGTGATCTCCTCTTGTTTTGTCACTCGCCTCTTTGCGAGCTCTATTTCTGTTTACTGAGACCATAAAAGATTAATATGCAAACTTTGTATTCTCAGTTGAATAAAGCTTTCTCAATGCCTACTTTTGCATACTTTTGTCATTATAATTAGTTATCTGCTAAATGATAAACATTCTGTTAATGTTTTAAAAATTATTATTAATTTTATCACTTTTGAATTCATTTTTCGTTAATAAAAATTTGAATATATTTATTGCTTTTCAGTTATAAAGGCTATTAAAGAATTCTTCTATATACTGTGCCACTTCATGATGTGAAAAATTATGGCTCTAAACAATTTGCTGTCTTTTGTACCTTTTGTATGCTTTATCTTTTTCTTATTCTCCCTACTCCATGTTCTGCCAGTCATTTATATAAGCTTGTTAGGCAAGTTAGCTGTTACTTTCCTCGCTTTTCCTTGCCTTCAATGCATCCTGTGAGTGTCAAATTTTCTCATCCCTCTTTCCTCAATGTATATTGTAAGAATTTCAGCTTTCTCATTCTTTTTGTTTCCATTTTCTTTAAACATTTGGTGTTACAGCCCATGGTATTCCTAGCATTCTTTTTTGTAGAACAACATTTCTGTTGTCTGAAGTCTCTTCCTTATCTGCGATAGATTGTTTAGCATGACAACATATTTTTGATTTCTGACTATTTATATGACAACAGATTTGGTAACATCAGTTATGAAATATACTTGGGAAACCTAACTGCAAGGTGTCCCTGAAATCTGGACTCATGCATATTTTCAAGAAATTAAATTTTAACAATATTTTATTAAATTAGAATCTTAACAAATAACATCTTCAACACGATTCCTATTGTTTGTAATGCAAAGATTGATGTGCTTTGCAATATTCATGTGAACTCAATGCAATAACCCCACACAGCCGTCAATATTAGGATATTCACTTTTTCAATTAAGTGTGTTGCATTTGTGATTTTCCATTTTCTAAGTCAATTCTTTCTTCTTTCAACAAAAACTATGTTTAAATGTGAAGATAAAAATAATATAGTTAATGAGGTTTTCTATGTGTTCATACATTAAGGACTCCCTGTATATAACAACATATTTTGAAAATCTGAATCATTATTTAATTTTTGTTTTCAAATTTTTGTTTCATCTGCTCTTTATGTAATAAGACTGCAATTAGACAAACTTATTACCTCTATAAGGAAAACAATATCATTTTATCTCTTACACATATCAATAAAATGATATATTTAGAAAAAATACACTTATTTTCTTTTACTGACTTTCATATTTAGCATTTGAGAATTAGAATAACATTGAAAAGATTGAAAATATTTTCATCTTTTCTCTTAGAGACGATTATATTTTCAATCAGACTGTGAGGCTCTGTACACTTATTTTAGCTATCAAATTTCTTGGGTGTCTTACAAAGTGAATGAAATTAATAACACCAAATTGTTTTAGACAGAGGCCATGAAAAATTTGCTGGTTTGCTTCTAAAGGTGGAAAGCTAGGATGTTTTTTTTTAATCAATGTTGTTATTACACTATTCTTTATATTTTTTAAATATGGAAAAAATGTCTCAAAAGAAATGCATCTTGATTATTTATGAAACAAAATATTTCTACTATTTTGTAGCATTTTTAATTATTTTCAACTGTAGCCTTCATGAGATAGTGGATCATGGTTCTTCACAGATTCTTCTTCTTTATCATCTATAAAATGCTATGCCTTCTTGGGAAAACTAATGTTTAGGGTTTCCTATTATGTTTTCCACAGTTGAAATTCAGAGTAGCTCTTCTCCTAAACTGGGTACCACTCAAGGCTAAAAGGCTCGGTCTAGCCTGCTATTTAACTCAGTTTGCAGAAGAAGGGATGGATTCATAACTTTCTCAGGGGTATTAGTATAACATGAACACAACAGACTAGAATGGAACTTGAACTCAGCTCACCAAATCCATTTTTGCACACTGATAACCGCTACACTACCTGTATGTTTAATCTGAGTAGTACTCTTAACTAGATGTTCCAAAATAAAATATTTAATAACATAAAAATGGTATCAAAAGACAAGAAATGAGATCCTAACCTGCCTTCAGAATTTTTGTATTAGGCTAAATTACAACTGTCTTCATACTCGGTGTGTGAAAAGTTTATTCTATATTTTTGGTTAAATTAGAAACATTTAGTTTTGACTGGCTTCATTTAAAAAAAAATTGCTTTTTTTATTGCTGTTAGATCAGAGGGTATATTTTTTCAATTGTCGAAATTGGCACAATTATTGTTCATTGATCCTAGCATTGAGGATGGGAAAATTGAGTAAAATTTTCATCCTATTAGGCTTTTTCTTCTAAAAACAAAAGTACAAATGCTATTCAAGCATAAAAATTGCACAATTTATGGCAAAGATAATGTGAATGGATGAACAAGTCAGAAGTAGTTTGCAAAGTTTCCTGCTGTATATTTCTCACTGAATAATGCTATACAGTTTTGGTGACAGATTGATAGTAGTGAGATTAGAACTAGAACATCTACCCCCATAGACTAAATAAAGTGTTCAGTTTGAAATTCCAACGTATATCACCTAAAGAAGATCATAATGACCAAAATGCCATGTATATGGCAATAAAGATGATAACAAAAGTTTAGGCAATGTAAATAGGGTAAAATATTTACAATACCTTATCTCAAATATTTAGGCAAATGATAAATATATTGTTCAATAAAGTTAATAGAAAAAACTTAAAAATATAGATAATATGCTGACAGTATGTCTTGTGTAAATATTTTTTTATAGTTAGGCTACATGCGTATATATATATATATATATATATATATATACACACACACACACACACACACACACACACATATATATATATATATATATATATATATATATATACAATTATTGTTAACCAGGTTTTGGTTATAATTAAATCAAACCAGTATACAGTTGTATTAAAAAGTTCTCAATACATATATAATGTAGAGCTTTTGAATATTTTTAATTTGGAAACCAGTTATTTACACAACCTTGGTTTCAACCTTTTGGTATCTTCAGACAAGTTATAATAACTGATTTTCCAATATTTTCAAATGTACCACAGGAACTTTAAAATAACTGAAATTTCAAAATTAGGGTGGAGCTACTTAAGGATTTTAAACACATTCATCCAGATTTGTATGATTCTAAAATGTATTTTTTCGTGTGATTTCATCTGAACTTTATTTCTGCTCTTTAATGTAGTAATTTTTTGTTCTGGAAATATTATGGCCAACCTTTCTTCTTGACACATTCCACAGATATCACCAACATTCTAATGTTTGGCTTTTTTATAATACACCACATTATTTTAGGGTGTTTGCCATATTTTTCTTTTAATTTCTATATGTGGTTTACCAGTTTGATACAATTTTTAAGGTTTTCTAGCTTGAATGTAGACTTGTGATTATTCCATCTGTTTTTAAAAATAACTTTGGGGATCCTAAATACGTTTTTCTTTGTCCATCTCTATCTGTAGGATATGTGTTATGGTAATATCAGCTTGAAATGACAAATTGGGGAGCCAAGTTCAAATTTCAGTTGAATTCCTTGCATTCACTTATGTGCAAATACCCTTGGGAAAGGTATTAATCCATCTCTTCCCTTCAATTATGGGTTAAATAGCAGAACAGATTGGGTTCTATAGCCTTGGCTAGCAACCAATCTACCACAGAAAGTAATGGCAATCTACTACAAGAAAATCTTCTGCTCGGTCAGTCATGTCTCGAAAAAGTCATGATTGCCTAAGTGTGTATCACATATGGCACTTAACTAACTGACTGATTGTATCATAAACTCCTTCTTTGTAAATAACTTCTGTTTTACGAAGTCTGTCAAGTGGGCATTTATTTTTGTCACTTCAGGTACATTCTTTATTAGCAATATTATGTTGCATGTTATTTTTGAAGTTTCTGATGTTTTGTTTTTATGTAATTTTCTAAATCATTAGTACAGCTTTAATATAATTTAATTGTATTTCTATTGAATGTTTTATGTAAATTTGAGTTTTTAGGGAACTGCTCATTAATTAACTTATATATATATATATATATATATATATATATATATAATACAGGGTGCAATGAATAAACCGTCCTGTAAAATAAGCAAAAATGAAAATAACACTGGCATCTCTTTTAAATTTTACCAAAATGACACTGAAATATTTTGGAAATACTAAATAGTTAATTTATTCAACAAAAATTGGCATTGACTTCAACCACAACCTCCGGACAACTGGACTGGCTTCTTGTTTAAATTGGTTAATGCTGGCATAATCCTTGCTTTCAGTTCATCTTTAGGGTTACAAGAAGATTTGGTGATCTCTTGCTCAATTGCACCCCACACAAATAATCAGGGCGGTTGCAGTCTGGCGAATTATGTGGCCGGATGTAAGGAGCAATGTGGTTACAGAAATTGTCTGACAGCTATGACTAGGTTCTCCTGCTTGTGTGTCTTAGTACAGAGTCCTGTATCCAGACATTGTATCTTCCAGCAGCCACCCTCTTGATCCAGAGTAGCACTAACTACTCAAGTCATTTGAAGTAGGCCTTTGTATTGAGTCTTAGACCATCACCAACAATTTTGAGAGTTCTTAATAGAACAATCAGAGTGAGTTTCCTGAGCTGCTGTTCCTTCGTAATCGCCATTAGACTCATTTAACTCCTTCTGAATCTTCTGTACTGTCTTGACACCCAGATACTCTGAAATGTTTATATTGGAACTTCTGGTGCAAATGCCAAGCAGTACAACATGCCGTTTCCGATTTTCTAGCGAATGAATTGCATCATGGTGCTCTTTTTTCATAGATGGTAACCAACTCATCCTACTATACTGTGCAGTCGACAAAATTAAAAGCAAATAACATCCATGCTCGAAATTAAAAATATAGAATGGCTACAATTTAACGATCGCACACTGTATTTGAGAAACAACATTTTCTGGTGCCGCCTAAGCACGAATTTACACGAGATACTAGATCAGCAACTAGGTTCCACCCTTTTACAGTTAAACAAATAAGATGTAACCGTATATTCTACTCCAACTGCTTCTTTTTTCGCGCTTCCCGCCTGTGGAACTCCCTTCCACAAGTCTGCTTTCCCGACAGTTACAATCTCCAGGTGTTTAAATGTAGGGTCAATAGACACCTCCTATCACACTAACTCCCAACTATTCTCACAACACTCTCATCTACCCAACCCTCATTCTCGGTATCCTCACCCGCCTATCACCCACCCTCTGTCATTTCCTATATTTAATCAGCCTTTCTCCACTCTACGTAGCCCCCTGCACAGTAGTGGCAGTGACATGCCTTGCTCGGGGTGAAACGCTTATAAAAAAAAAAAAAATTCCATTCAATTTGACATTAATTTTTTTATGTCGTTTTTTCAGCATTATCACATTTTTCCATTTGATGGGAGAGAGGGAATGCAAAAATAGTCTATTGCTCATTATCCCAGGGGCTTTTGGCCACTTCTTTAGTCATTTTCAAGAAGTTTGTTTAAGGATTGTTAATTTCTTTTCGTGTTTTGACTGTTAAAGATGCATTTTATTTTTGCGTTGTTTTTTAATACTAGTAAGAGCGTTTATTCCAAGGCTTCCCGTTTTGAGCACAACTGGAATATGAGTGAGCATCTTTTTATTTTTTTTAATTCATTACTCCATTTTCACTGTTAAATAATGTTAGGTTGATAATGGGAGAGAAAAGTTTAATATACAGGGCCTCTCTTATAATGAGATGTTTCCGGTAATGTGATTTGTGTATAATTTTAATTTTTTCAACCAGAAATTTTAAAGGGTTTTTGTAAATTGTGAGTTGTTTTTATAGTACTTTGATATGATAAGTGACACGGGAGATATCTTCACAAGAAAGTGGTAGTATTTCCGATATAGGTAGTTGATTTCTTACAAATACACATAGTATTGGGCAGTGAATATATATATATATATATATATATATAGAATAAAAAGTGTGAGAAGCCATGAACGTTTTCTTTAAAGTGCATATTTATTGTTTTTGTTATTATACATGTTATGTTACATTAAGTGTCTATAATGGTATTTGTGACGCTACACGTGATTCGAGTCTAAAATTGACTCTTTTCAGGCGAATAAATTTGCGGCTTTACTTATCGAGTTCCTTATGTTACTGATGTCCAACTTGTTTTATAAGTAAGTAGAAAAAATAAGAAAATAAATAAATAAAATCAGTAAAATAAAATAAAATAAGATAAAATAAATTAAATGTTGGCACGTTGAATGGTCTCTGTTTTTTCACAACAGCACATGTATAAATGGATAAACAGATAAATAAATAAACAGATGAATGAATCTAGTGCTTACCCCAATTTGAAATGATTTTGGTCTGGGGTTACCTTTTTAGTATGTTAAAATTATCTTTTAGTCGCCTTTGCTTATCTATTATCCTTTTCATCGGTCAGTTGGTTGTTCATTATTGCTTAGACATTGTTTTGAATGTGTGTGTGTGTGTGTGTGTGTGTGTGTGTGTGTGTGTGTGTGTGTGTGTGTGAGCGTTTTTTTATTTCGTCTTTATGATTTAGAATTGTTTTTTATGGGTCATCTGTTTTTTTTTACTGTTTGGGGTTATCTTTTGAATTTGGTGTGTGTATGTATGTGGGTGTGTGCATGTGTGTGCATGTATGTGTGTATCTGTATGTTTTTTTTGTGTGTGTGTGTGTTTTTCATGTCGTTTTGTTGAGAGAAGGCTTGTATTTTTTTTATGAATCTTTCTTCCTGCATTATTAATATTTCATAATCTGTGTTTTGATATATAGGTATAACTTTGAATTTGCCATCACTACATTCATGCAAATATTGGAAAGCATATAATTTCCTGTTATGTGATAATCTTATATTGTTTCTATGATGGGAAATTCTATTATTCAAGCATTGTGTCGCTCCCACGTATATATTTGCGCATTTGTCGCATTTTAGAGCGTAAACTACATTTTTCGAGTTGCAGCTCAAATCCGATTTTATTTCGAATGTAGTTGCGTTTTCGAACTGGAAGTGTTTTCCTTCTATTATTATGTTGCATACTCCACATCTTTTTTTGTTGCATTTTGTGACCCCCAGTGTTGTGTTTTTTTGTTTGAATTTCGATGAGGTTAGGATGTCTTTTAAATTATTGGGCTGGCGTTTGCTGTTAATTAGTTTGGTTGTCTTTAAGATTTCTTTTAATTTTTCATAATTGTTGAGTAATTCCATGTGGGTTTTGATCTTTGTGAATAATTCTGAATTGTTTTTGTTGTGGGTGGAAACATATGCTAGAATGTTTTCTTCTTTTTCCTGTTTTTCTTGTTGTTTTTTTTGGATTCCGGAGGGATTCTAATGGTATTTTTTCTGCTAGTTGGAAACCCTTGTCTATTAGTGAGGTGGGGTATCCTCTCATTTGTAATGTTTTTCGTAGTTCTTCTAGGCGTATTTTACGGAGGGTTTTGTCAGTTACTATCGTGAAAATTCGTCGTGTTAGGGAATAGGGGATGGATTTTAAACAGCTTTTTGGATGATGACTCTTGAAGTGGAGGTATTGTTGGGTGTCTGTGGGTTTGTGGTAAATGTCTGTGATGATGTGATTGTTTTCGTTTTTTATGAGTATGTCTAAGAACGGTAATTCTTTATAACTGGATTCTAGCGTGAACCTGATTATGGGGTGCAGGTGTTGTAGTATATTGTGTAGTTTGTTTATGTCCCCCACCCCATGTTGATTTCCAAAAGATAAAACAGTCATCCAGGAATCTCTTCCATGATTTCATGAATTTTGATTTTTATGTTTTCCCCATATTTATGCCCTATTTTGTTGAAAAGGTTTTTGTTCTAGATATGCTAGGGTGAGTGTTGCATATGTCGGTGCCATTTTTGTTCCCATCGCAGTACCTGTTGTTTGTATATAATTTTTGTTGTTAAAATGGAAGGAATTGTTGTGTAAAATTAGATTTATACTTTGTAAAATAAATTTTTTTTGTGAAGCGTGTGGGGAGTATTTCTGGGTGTTTTTCTATCCAAAATGCAATGACTTGTTTTCCTAGTTCATGGGGTATGTTGCTGTACAGGCTGTTCACGTCAAAAGTTGCTATGAGTGTATCTGGGTCTACTTTATTTGGTATATATATATATATATATATATAGAGAGAGAGAGAGAGAGAGAGATTATGTCTATGAAAACATGTACAGGTTAATGTGTTACAAGTGACATAATAAATCTATGTACTCATCTTATCCTTATCAACAGAAAAGTGTATCTGCAAAACTTCAAGTCAAAGGATAAGTCATTAGGGTTGTATTTATCTATTAACTGTCACCTGAAAATGCAAAGAGGTGCTATTTGAAAAAAAAAACAATAAATGTGTTGAGATATGGTTTGAGATGAAGTTCAACTGGATCTCAAAAATGATTTCTGAGTACATTTTCAATAACTGCAGGCAATCAGGAATATCCATATCCTCAACTTCTTGAAGCAATTAGGTGAAGTGCATTCTAATGTCACGGAGAACAGATGAAGATGACATGTGCCGTAATATAATCAAATCATTGGTTCTGCTGACAGGAGCTAGCTTCCAGTGTTGTTATTAGGGTAAATGATATGCCTAGTCACTCGGATGATGAGATGCCTATCACATATCATCTTCGGACTCCTTCGCCCGTGTATTGAGTACTGCTGCCACATCTGGTCGGGTGCCCCTTCTCTTCTCCTCGGGGTTCTTGACAAAATACAGCGAAGAATCTGTAATGTGATTTATACCGACTTGGCTGACCGTCTGCAGTATCTCTCTCACCGGCGTGACGTGGCTTCCCTGTGCCTCTTCTATAAATACTTGCATGGCTTCTGCTCTGACGAACTTAAATCACTGGTGCCCCCTAAATGTGAATTTGCACGAGATACTAGATTGGCAACTAGGTCCCACCCTTTTACAGTGAAACCGATGAAATGTAACCGCAATTTCTACTCCAACAGCTTCTTTCCTCGCACTTCCCGCCTGTGGAATTCCCTACCGCATGCTTGCTTCCCCGACGGCTACAACCTCCAGGAGTTTAAATGTAAGGCCAATAGACACCTCCTAACACACTAACTCACACCCACTCTCCCCAACTCTCTCCCTATGTACATCCTAAGTCGTCTACCACCCTCCTTCTGACATTTCCCATAGCCAATCGCTCCAATTGCGCTATAGTGGCAGTGGAACGCCTTGCTTGGGGTGACACGATTAAAAAAAAAGCCTATATATTTTGCTGACGAGTGTCTTTGTCTTTGTTGCCGTCGATACAAGTTTTCGGCCGATATGTTCTTTGAACTTCCTCAAATGTACTTTTCATCCGGTGGTCGTTAGAAGTTGGTCGGCATTTCGAAACACCACTAATAACATTATTATATAAATTGTGACATTTGTTAAAAAACAAGATAAATGGAGATACTAGACGGAAAGTAGGGGAACTATTTCATTAAATCCGTTAGCTATCTACTCAGATATATATCATTTGGTAAATGGTTTTATGAATTTAAGCGCAGTTCTAGTTTGGCAGCTAGGTTACATCTTTTACAGTTGAAATGACTAGATGTAAGTTCTATGTTAATTTCTTCTCTCGCATTTCTCGCTTGTGGAACTATCTTCATGCTTTCCAGTCGGCTTTGATCTTTAAAAATTTAAATTTAGTGACAATCGTTACCTTTTGTTGACTTGATTCCTCTTTTTTTATCGTTCTCTCTCTTTAATGTTTTTTTCTCATATTCTCTTACATTCAGTAACCCCCTTGCTTGTTAGTGGCTTTATTGCTTTGTTTGGGGTGAAATGATTAAAAAAAACATAGTCAGAAGAGTTGTTCATCCACTGAGAATCAAAGCCACTGATCCTTACAGCAGGCGGTTTATTTCTTTGAATAGTGTTTGGTTGTAAAAGAAATGGAGAGAGAGAGAGAGAGAGAGAGAGAGAGAGAGAGAGAGAGAGAGTAGAAGGAAGACAGAGGGAGGTTTCGCATACTTAATGTGTTCTTCTAATGTCCATAATTGTAAAAAGTGAAATTCGAAACATACAGCATGGAAGCATTTGATTTTGAATACAATGTAAACGGTAATAAAACAAAAATCTTATTGTTTTTTTTTTACGTATTTCAATATACCTTACAGGGCGCCAGTATCGACTGAAAAGCAATTCCTGTGGGAAATAAGAAAAGAGTTTGTGGTTAATTTAGCAGAGAAAAATTATATCGAATTCATATGAGGTATAAATTGATTCTGTTTATTAGAGAACGCAGAAAAAAAGCGAGGTGTTCAGCGTGCCGACGTTATCCGCTTTGGTTTTTAAAACTTGGCAAAAATATTGTGCTTCTAAGTATTAAAAATCCATGACCTTTTTCCGATATGCAAGGAAATTTAAAATCAAATTGACTCTCTCTGGAAATCAATGTATTTTTTTCTGTGCGATTCTTTGATGCATTCGATTTTTCCTTTCCTTCATCTACTGAGATTACAAAAAATATGAACGATTGAAATCGGTAATTTTAAGTTGCATTTTTATTTATTTTTCTCTGCAAGGATATAACTATTATTATCATTAACAATTTTATTCGCTTAAGCCGTTCGTAACGTCTGCTGCTTTTTAACTCCACATGATCGAAATCCGTGGCAATAAAAATGAATCACAAAGAAATTGTTTTAGTCTGAATTGAACAATAAATACTAAGACAAAAACAAAGTTCGTTAAAAGCATTTGACTTGTTTTCTTCATTTTTTTTATTCGAAAGGTCCAATTACAACTTTATAAAAGTCTTTCTTTTTTCGGAAATCACTGATTACTCTGGATTTCTCTCTTTCTCTTTATATATATATATATATATATATATATATATATATATATATATATATATATACTTACTGCTCATCACAGTGACAAGCTTCTGTCTGTCTCTGTCTCTGTCTCTGTCTGTCTGTCTCTCTCTCTCTCTCTCTCTCTCTCTCTATATATATATATATATATATATATATATATATATATATATACCATTGGGCAAATTAATGGAAACAATTGCTTCAGTTTCCTTTCTTTACCATACGGTCATTTTTAGACCCATTGGAGTGACAAGCTGTAATTGATTTCTATTTTTTCCTTAGATTAGGTCATTTGCAGTGGTATGCGGTAATATGGATCGTTTTTTTTTCTTTTTGGTGTATGATCAAATTTGTTTGGTCTTGAAAATAAGTTGCGTCTGTAACGGTATCATATTTTTATCACGCCATGCACTATTGTCACGACTGTTGATTAGTTGTCCTCCATCTATTGTCTGCGATGGCCCTTACTCCAAGGAAGTGTATGAAAATTGTAACACTGCACAAACACACTGGCAAGCCTTACAGAGATATCACAATATTGTTGGTGTCAGTCATCACGTGCATATTTCAGACTAACAGTTTAATAGATTTGAATTTAAGTTCACTCGATGTTCATGGGAATTAAATCTTATAAAGTTAAGTTACTGTTTTTTAATAACAAGATTAAAAATTTAAATATTCTAAGGTTACATGTAGATAAAAATTAACAATTTAAATTTAAAATTGAAATTGAAATTAAATAAAAATAAAAATAAAAATTAATAAAATGCAGGTAGAAGAAATGAAAGGGGCGTAAATCATGAGTCTTAAAGATTTAAATATTCAAATATTACATGTACATAAAAATGTAGAGGAAATTAAAATTTTAAATATAAATAAAATAAAATAAAATATTAATGAAAAGAAAAATTAAGAGGTAAAATTTAGAATGAAGAATTGAAAATGTAAGGAGCAAAAATATAAGGGGTTTAATTCATAATTATTTTAAAGTAATATTACGGGGGGAAAATAGAAAGAAAGAAAGAAAGAAAGAAAGAAAAAAAGAAAGAAAGAAAGAACGAACGAAGCAAATGTAAAAAGGGATCTATATCAATCTGGATGTAAGAATTTAAGTAAGTATTTTTTCTATGACAGCATGTTGTTATTAAATCACCTTTTTTTATTAAGCAAATTTGAATTCTTGATAGGGTTTTTAAGATAAGTTTTTATAAAAGGCATAGGTTACATTTATCTCCTTTTGCACTGCAATATTTGGATTTAGCTACGATATTCCGGGTAATAATTGGGTTCTTTCTGTTATTTTTTAGTTTCCAATAATGTATGGATAAAGCAGTACTTTTGCTGCATTTACTGTTATTTAAAGACAGCATGCGGTTGTTAAATCTTATCTTTCAACTGTTTGAAATACTTCTAAAATAAAATTTAACATCATTATTATCCGAATGAATTCAAGCTCTATAAACAATACTTTCGGACATATGCTGGCCATTCAATGGGCAGGTTTTATTTTTTCGGCAGTTGGATTTATTTTCAGAAGGGTCATATTTGCTATTAGTTGAGTGACACATGTTTATGTGGGCCAAATATTTATTTGATATAGCATTATGTTGTCAAACATATTTATCTATGTTTTTAACGCAACTACAACTAGATTTGACATTATTTTTGTTGAAGATTTTTTTGTTGAAGATTTTATTTTTATTGAAATTTCTTTTTGAGCCGTGCCACAGACATAGGATAATATATATATATATACCTCAATTTCATCAATATTCACAGAAATAGTATCCACTTAACAAGTAAATTTCGGTTCCTTTAATTTCAGATTAAGTTTCTGAAGTCCTGTTTAAAAAAAAACATGTCATTCGTTGGTATAAAATCTAGTATAATTCCGACATTTAATTCTGTCCAAATTCAGTATCAGTCACTTTGGGCCATTATCTGGTCTACTTTTTCCTTTCTGGATACATTCCGTTTATCGAAAGCTGATATTTTAACCAGTAATAAAACCATTGCTTAAAATCTAGAGCACTTAAACTTTCTAATTAAAAGAAAATTTAGTTCGTTAAACATCTTCTTAATTTGTCTGATTATTGTTTGTCTGACACTGATAAATTTTGTTTTCCCCTAGGAATATTGATAAAATTAAAGTTTTCAATAAATTTGAACTGTTATATTTTCAATAACAAAAACGTCCGCTAACTTCTAGCAAGAGTTTAGATTATCGTAAATCTCGTCTAAAAGATCGTGCTTATAGATTCGTGAATTTGCCTGTCGATTGTAATCAGTTCTGGCAGAAGAACCATGATCAGATTGCCAAACGGTTAATATCTAAGACAGATATTTATATAACCAGACCAGATATTTATATAAAAGTTCAGCGGTGTTTATTCTTAATTATTTTATATAAATGTAGACGTTAGCAACTTTCAGAAATTAGGTGATATTTCGCTTGATGACACCTTTAAGATGGAGATAAAGTTTTAAAAAAGGCTTCGTAAATTTTTCAGGTATACGATAGGATTTGACCAGTAGGTTCCCAACATTCCAGGGTGTATGGTCTACCTAAAATTCATAAATTGAATACTCCACTCAGGCCCATTTTGTCTATGGTTGGTTCTGTCCAACACGAATTGGCAAGATAGCTTGTTGAAATTCTCGATCCTATTCTGAAGTCTTATTGAAGTCTATTTTATTCCAGACTCTTTTCAATTTGCGTCATACATACGTAAATTACAGCATTCCACTGACGCTGATTATCTTTTTTGTCTTTCAATATTTCTAGTCTGTTCATTATGTTCCCTTTAATGAGACAATTAACATTTGTGCCGACTATCTATAATGATATCTCTTTAAACCACAATCCTTTCCTTAGATTGTTTTTGTTGAGCTGATGGAAAAGTCTGTCACGTTGAGTTTTAATAATATCTTGTATCGACAAATTGAGGGCGTATCAATGGGTAGTCCTCTCGGACCTCTTATGGACAATATTTTTGTAGTATTCCATGAGAAACATTTGTTTGATAAAGTCCCCAAACCATAGAGTTACCTGCGTCATGTTGATGATACCTTTACATCCTTTACACCAAATAAAGAAGCGAATAAATGTTTTCAACATTTATGCACGTACAAGTATAGTTTGGAAAAAGTGAAAATGGGTTTTCTCTATACGCTAGTAACGAAAGATGTAGCACTTTTCTCGACTAATACGTCTAAGAAAGGCTACATATCATTATTTTTCGCATTCATCTTGAATTGCTAAAAAGCGTGGAGGAATACCCGCTTTGCAAATGTACGATGGAGGCGGAATATGTTGATTTTATTAGACGTATTAATCGAGAAAACTTCTATATCTTTCGTCATTAGCGTATAGAGTAAGCACACTTTTACTGGTTTATATCTTAGTTGGGATTCCTATGCTCTGAAGTCTAGAAAAGTTGACCTTATCAAAACACTTAACCACCGTGCACTAGTGATAGCTTTCTGAGTGTAAATTGGATGCGGAACGACCAACATTTTCCTTGCAAACCGTTGCACGAAAACTTTTATTCTGACTAATATAAAGCTTAAAATTTCTGTTTAATGAAACTAAAAATTTTGTCTATTTAAGTTTCCTGTTTACATTAGACTACTTGAATTGGCTTCCGTAGTCATTTTTAGAATGTTTTTCCTACCAATCAAAAAAATTTAGTTATTTATCGTTATTAAATATCTGTGTGAGGTTGACTATACAGAAAAGACTATCCAGCGACTGGAAGTAAGAATTACGCAACATGTGATTGGCTTTATTCGTAGACACATGCCAATAACATCTGGGCACTCACAAACACATTATTCCGCCATAGGTGAACATTTATTAAATACTGACACTTGCAGGACTAAGTATTCAGAAGAGTTCTTCTCTGTTTTGCACAGAGCCCGGACTACACACCATCGTAATATCTTAGAAGTTGTCGTGATAAACACACAGCGCCCGGCTTTGTCTACACAGAGAGGAACTCAAACACAAATTGGCGTTATTGAGTGAATCATTAATTCATTCTGGTTGAATATATTTTTATTTTTTGAAAATTACAGTCAAAGATTTATCATTAAGTGTTTTATATAATTTTCCATGTGTTCTTATGATTTTTTTCAGAACTCAAATTATATAGGAAATATCCAAATGTTTTCTTTTACCGAGCGCTTTCGGCTATACTTTTTAGACATTATCAAAGGTGAAGGGTTATTATTATTATTATGTTGCTATTTTTAATCATATTTCCATTTTTGCTATGGTCGCATTAACTACCAAGTCTGCAGGAAGACCTAAGGCAGGTCGTGGTGTGTTGTTATGGCTCCATTTCATGTTTTTTTCTATCTCCTCTAACATCCCTAGCGTTACATAGACAAAGTTCTCCTTAGTGTGCGGGCGGCACTTAGCAAGACATTTTTTGTATATCTCTTAAACTAGGGTTTCCAGGGATTCTTTCAATGTGTTGTTTTGTTCCATTTTTTATCATTCCAAGTGCACCTACTACCACTGGTACGATTCTTGTTTTCAATTTCTACATTTTTTCTATTTCAATTTCCAGATCTTTATATTTGGACAGTTTTTCGAATTCCTTGGTTGCTATGTTACAATCCACTGGACAAGCCATATCAATTATTAGGCAAGTTTTTTCTTTCTGGTTTTGAACAATAATGTCCGGCCTATTTGCTTCAATTTTTCTGTCTGTATAGATGGTTTAATCCTAGAGAATGGTGACATCTTCTACTTCTGTAACCGGAGCTGGGTGGTGTTCATACCAGTGTTTGTTTACATATTTCCCATAATGTTTGCACATTGTCCAATGTAAATATTGCTCCACTCTATCGTGACGATTTCTATATTCATTTGGGGCAAGTACAGAACATCCTTAGTTAGATGGTCTATTGTTTCTTGGTATATATCACAGAACCTGCATTTTGGATCCACATTATTATGTATAATATTTGTCTGAAAGTTCCGAGTGAAAAAAACTTTGGTGTTGCGCTGCAAGAATAAAGCCTTCAGTCTCAGACTTTAATCCAGATGCATGTAACCATCGAGGAGTATTAACTATATCATTGGATTTATTGGCCCGTTCTGGATATTGGCCATGCAGAGATTTGTCTTGTCAGCATTGTTTCATCTGTTTAAGAGCTTTATCCTTGGCTTTCTTTTTCATATTTTTTACTGTAATTGTTGGTTCTTGGCTTCTGTTTTGCTTTTCTACAGAATCGACTAAATGTAAATCTTGTTTGTATTTACTGCCTTCTTTCATTATTGAATATTTTTTCTTTCTGTTTTCATGATGCTTGACTAATTGTATCATCCAGTTCTTTGTTGTTTCTATGTAAGCCAATAGTTGTTGTCTTGTATGAAAATTCTAGCTGAATAAGACCTCTTCCACCTTCTTTACGGGGTATGTATAGACGGTCTATATCAGCCTTTGGATGATGCATCTTATGCTTAGAAAGAAACTTTCTTGTTTTAGAATCCATTCGTCTGATGTCATTTAGAGTCCAGTTCAAGATGATGAAACTATATTGGACCACTGGGATAGCAAGGCTATTAATGGCCATAGTTCCTTTCTGATAATTCAATCCAGTTTTTAATATCAGTTTGAACCTTTCTATAGTACTCTCTACACACTATTTCTTTCATTTTTATATGGTGAATGTTTTTACTTTCATTTACACCTAGGTATTTATAAGCTTCTTCTGGCTCTAAATCTTTTATTGTTGCAGCAGGGTCTAAGCTAATTGAGGATGGTTGTTGGAGAGATCCTCGTAAAACTGTAGCTTTAGCACATTTATTCAAATTGAATTTCATTCAAATGTGTTCACCGAAGCATTTTACAGTTTGCAGAAGACCTTTCAGTTCACTATCATTCTTAACATACAACTTGAAGTCATCCATGTAAAATAGATGGCTTATTTTCTTTTGAGCTATTTTATAACCACATCCTGTCTTATTAAGTTGAGTGATTAATGCTATTAATGATATACAAAATAGTAAGGGAGACAAAGAGTCACCTTGAAATATACCTGTTTTGATGTTTATTTCATCAGACTTATAGGTTCCATTTATATGATTGAGGTAAAGGGTTGTTTTCCATATTGATATACATTGTTTGCTGAAATTGATGATGACGGGTGATACCTTGTATATATTCAAAGTCTTTAAGATCCAGGAATGTGTTACACTATCGAATGCCTTACGACAATGTATCCAGACAGTACTAAGATTTTTCTTTGCATTGTAGCAGTTTTCCAAGATCATCCTGTTAATAAGTAATTGGTCTTTACATCCGTAACAGCCACGTTTGCACCCTTTTTGCTCAAGCAGTAGCATGTCATTTCTTTCCAAGAGGAAATATGTCTGTTTTCTTAAAATAGATATTAATAGTTTTCATGTTGTCGGAAGGCATGTAATTGGTCTGTAGATTTTCAGCCTATTTGTGTCACTATTCTTGGGTAGAAGAAATGTAATTCTTTTGATCATCGATGCAGGAATTTTAGTGAGATTGTTAACTATTTCTTGAAGCTCTTTGGCTAGTTTTTATGTGCTGTATTTAAATAATATAGCCAAAATTTAGGAATTTTAGCTATTCCTGGAATTTTCCAGTTGTGTGCTTTTTTCAGTGCACATTTAACATCCTCTTTTTTGATTCCAGCCAATGTTTGTTTTGGTTTATTTTTCATTCGTTCTATCTCTTGCGCAATCCAATCTGCTTTTTTGTTATGTTCTTTAGAGCAAGCCCATATTTCTTCCCAGAACTGTATAACTTCTTCCATTTTGGATGGACTGTCACTTCAATTCCTGTAAAATTTCTTTGCATCGGTTTGAAAAGTTTTGTGTTGTTTGTAGAATCTTGATCTTTTCTCATAGCGTCTTATTCTTTGAGCCTTCATTTGTATTGTTTGCTTTATTTTTTCCTTAGTTGATAGGACTTCATTTTAATTTCTAATGTATTTTCTTTCGACTCTTCTGCCTTTTCTAGTTCTTACATTTATTCCTCTTGACAGTTCATCAAGTACTGATAATTCACTTCTAAGTTGTTCGATTTATTTTTCTATTTTTCTTTTCCAAGGTGGATCTTCATGTCTGCGAGACTGCCTTGTTTTTAATTTGATGTTCAATTTTTTTGTTGCTGCTATTGCTGATGCATACATTGCTTCATTGAGATTTATATGAGTGTCTTCTTCATCCAAAATTAATTTGAGTGCTGCATTGTAGAGCTTAATAGTTTCGAGGTTATGCTTTGTTGGTTGTAATTTTGGGAGTTGTTCTCGTTCCTCCATTGCAATATTTTGTATCTGACTTATATGGTTCTTGATTTTTTCCTTGGCTTCTTGTATACTATTCTTGCTTTTCTGTTCAATGTGTTTTGAACCCATTTTCTAACTGACTCAGATCACTCCTTTCCAGCACTTCTAAACTTACAGCATTATCTTCACAGTGATTTGTGTGTATCACGGTTTCTACATTATGACCTGTGGCTTGTGTGATGTTACTACTTTTTATTTCTGATTCCGGTTCCCTTTCATATTTTGTTGATTCGTCTATTCTGGTTGCAATTCTTTTTATCTCATTAATTTTAGTCTCTGTTAATCGGTTATTTCGCATGATGTATCTTCGTACATTGGCCAATTTATTTTCATCAATGTACTTTCTATTTGTTTGTTCAACCTTTTCTCGCCAAATGTCATATTGGCGAGTGATGTTTTTTTAGGTTTGAGTAACGCTTCATGAAATGCAGTCATAACGACTTTGTACTTCTCACGGGACCATTTTATTTTTCTTTCTTTAAATATACAGTTATAGATCTAGCTGGGGAATTTTCAAAGCCATTATTAAGATTATCCTGGTTGTCGGGACCTGAAGATTCATTCTTTGTGTAGGAGTTTGTTCCTATGGCAGATTTTTCGACCTCAGGTAGGTTCCTTCTTGAAGGACGGGTTCCCTGTTTAACCACTGGAAGAGCCATACTGGACTTTTTATTTCTATTTGTAATTCTCATATTTTCCCCACGAGTGACGCACGGGTTCAAAAGTCCACCCAAAGTTGCCCGGCACGTTGGGTAACGGTCTTTTACAAACAGGGTTCCGAAGCCTGTAGAGAATCGTTTGTGACCTCATAACACAGTAGACATTCACTCCTCGGCACGATTAACACATTGAGTTGCAGGTTGTTGTTCGGAGTTTTCCTTCTCCTAAATGGGTTGCCAAGCGACAGCTGACATAGACGCGATTGGAATTCAAAGAGAAAGACGCTGGTAAAAAAAAAAAGAAAAAAAAACTTGGACGTAACAGCCGCTCAACGAAACAAAACATAGAATATTTTGTTATAAAAAAATTGTTGCTTAATATTATTATTATTATTAAGTGCATTATTAATAAAAAAGAAAATTCTACATTTTATAATATCAATTATCAACGCGGAAACAATGTGCTTACCATGTTCGAAACATAACACACACATAAGTCTACATACATAAATTCTATACATATTTAGTTACAGTTAAAATAAACTTCCTCTTCCAATAATGGCTGAAAGTATAGTCAAAAGCGCTCGGCAAAACAAAATATTGGTCAATTCCTATTTAATTTGAATCCTGAAAAGTAAAAACTCATAAAAACTCATGACAAATTATATAAAAAAAATTAATGGTGATACCTTTTCTGTCATTTTCAATGAAACCTGCATAAAAGAGAGATTGCTGCCCAATATATACAATATAATAATACAATATATACAAAATTGGATGTATAAAATTTATTTACTAATATTCCCGTCCATGAAACGATTGACATCATTATCTGTGATGCATACAATTCTACTAGTCTCTCCCCAGTCAATATTAAATCCACTATTTTAAAAAATATTATTAGCATGCACCACTGAAGTACCTTTTCATGACCCCCTTAAGTAAATTTTATACTCAAATAGATGGTATTGCGATGGGATCTCCTTTGGTTTCCTCTTTTTTAATTATTATAGGGCACATTTAGAAAATAAAATATTTAATAACACTAATAAACAACATATATGTAAGATGACATTTTCGTTTTAGTTAAAAATATTGATCAAATTACACAAGTTAAAAACAAATTTTGAAAGTCACTCCGTCCTCAACTTAACAGTAGAATTTAATATTAATCATAAAATTCCATTCCTTGATGTATTTATTGATTACAGCACACATAGATTTACTACTTCTCTATATAGGAAACCAACTAACATAAACTCGAGTCTTAATTATAACAGTGAAAGCCCCCAACGATATAAGTAAGTTGCTATAAAAAAAACTTAATTCAACGCACGCATATGATATCCTCTTCCAAAGCCATATTCTGCAAAGAATTACACAACATTAAACAAACACTTGTTAACAATGGATTTCCTAACTCCATCATTGATCAACAAATTAAAATGTATTTCAATAAACTTAATAATACCTCTAACAAAATTGATAATATTTATAATAGTGTTGATCAAAATAAACACATCACCATTAACTGATACTATTGCAACCAAATGCATAATTATTATAAACATGATGAAACAACACCCAAAAACATAATAGATAGAAATGTTCAACTTAATAATAATAAACAAATTAAGCTCATCATATATCATAAAAAATTAAAACAGTTAATCTCATAGTCTCTAATAAACCTACAACCGCACAACTAAATCTCATACAGAAAACCAATGTAGTTTATCAATTTACATGACGTTCAGAGATTGCATCTTTGATACTAATAATAAACCCACTACATATATTGGTTTTACTACAACTACGCTATCCCATAGACTTTCCTGTCACTTTTCTGATAATAGTTCTATTAAACAACATTTCTTACAAAAATGTAGTTATGTACGTAATATTAAAGAGATTTTAGTCGATAGTACTATAATACTCACGCATACCCACAGTAAAAAGAACTTTCAGATATTGTAGGTTATCTGCATTAAATCACAGCAAACAACACTCAATAAAATCAAATTTCAGTCTTGTCGCAACACATTACATTGCATTTCGATATATGGTTCTGTTGTTAAAATTTCAGTTTCTCACGTGATATGACGTCATAGAATCACATTACTAATTTATTACATGTGTTTGCTATTCGTCTGCTATTCGGTGACCGCTATCGTCGCATAGCAACATTTTATGTCAACACAAGAGAACAACATCTTTGATGGTGGATATCTTTATGTTAATGTCCCTTCAACCACTCTGAAGATGGCTCATGTGTAGCTGAAAGCTTAGAACCAGTGTAATAAAAAATATCAAAATGTTCAACAATTTTTGTCTTTATTTTCACCAAAAATTAAAGCTAAATACGATGCTTAGAATAGCCCATGATTAAATATAATAGACATTCATCCATATTTAATAATATATGATTAGATAATTATCTGCTGCCTCAATACACATTTATCTTATATATTTATCAGCATAATATCTCTTTCCTTGTGAGTGCACTTGATGAATTCAGTCGTGAATATTAATCACATAGATCAAACATTATACAATGAATGTTTCAGATGAAAGCTATGTTTCAGTTTACGGTATTATGGATCGAACATGCATATTGATCTTTATTAATTTTCGATTCTAATTACCTTATTTTGTAATATGCTGAATATATTTTGTAAAACTTAATTTTTAAATTATTCTGTCTTGTGTTGATGATTTGTTTTATCATCAAATCAGGGATCTACGAATTCCCCACCAATGTGTTCTGAGGCAGGATCTTTAGAATATTTCTCTTCATTTTATATCTCCATCAGGCTAAATTTAGAGTTCATTCTTTATCTTATAATTAAGGCAGTTTTGTTTCAATTTTATGAAAAATGAGAAATAGAATTGCTTTAAAATTATGTTAACTAGGATTCATTTTCAAATAACCATTAATTGTGAGGGATTAATCCGTGTTCAATGATATTTAATTGCTTTATTCGGTAGGTACATTGTTAAAAATCGAGGGTCATGCTTGTATAAGGTTGATTCAAATGTAAAATGCTAGTCATGTTTGTCTTCTCTTTTGTATGCTGGGTTTATCAAATAATATGGGAGGGGCTTTGGCATAATCTGCCATCGATATGGATGTTTACCCAAGCATTTAAAATAAAGACGCATAGGAAGAAGCCAGAAGAACGTAAATTAACGTTTTATTCTCTAAAGAGAGAACATATTAATAAAGTGGAAAAATACCTTCAATTTAAATCTGAAATGAAAACGAGTGAATATTAAAAAAGCTGTCTTTATTCACAAGTCCGGTGCGTGATGTTACAATAGATTGTGTTTTACCCACGCGTTAGAAAAGCATCTGTTATTTGCGGTGTCTCTCCTAACAATGTTCTCTGTACAGTCACATGACCAGTCAAGCGCTGTGCATTCTAATTGTAGGAGTAGAAGGAAAGTTAACCTCACACTCATAACAAAATGGCGCACTATTGTTGTCCAAAGATTCAACTTTAAGATAGATATTTATTCTTTTTGTATTTAGCTACAAAATAAATATGTCTCTTTTGTTACACAACAGATTTATTGTCATTGATTGTTTTCTAAAGTAAAACTCATACATGACTATTCAACGTTCCAGATATTGGTTCATGCAAAGATCTTTCATGTTACATTTTTAATTAAATAAAAAACCCATTTAACTTGTTTCCAAAACTAAAACCAGAATTTTTTTTTTATTTTGGCCCTTGAATTTATATTCTACTGTGGACAATCTCTATATTGATTTTTCAAAAACATTAATTCGAGACACAACAATATAAGACATGTCGCCCAAACAGCTCGCTGTTGAACTTGAAAAAATCCAGGTAAGCTTTGCTTCACTGTAGCCAATCAAAAACAATTTAACCAAACACTGTAATTTTCTTTTTTGCATTTTTTCGTATGACTGACTAAAGTATAATTTACATTGAAAGGTTACGTCGGTATTCGATCTGTTTATTTGTAATGCAAAACAACTCACTTGAAATAGATTGTCTCCTGAAAAAGATTGAGGACTTATTTCTTTCTTTTCTTTTTTGTTTGATTTACATACTCTCACGGTATAGGCGGGAAAATTCGAGGTGACACAGATGTTTTATTATATTACTGTTAATTAGAGTGAATTTAAAATAATCTCCGGTGCTATTAATCACATCTCGGAAAAAATCAGAAGCAAGAACAATTGATTCAATAGACAAACTGACAACACAGAAAGAATTGGTTATAAAAAATATGAATTTTTCAGTTTATTATTTTTTTGCTTAGCTTTTGGAAGGCAAATTTCGCTATCCCAATGCGCCATTAGATTTCAATGTCGCACATTCCGTCTTCTGTTAAAACACTTCCCAGATATTTAATATTTTCTTGTTTGATTTTGATATCTCTAATTTGTAATTTTCATGTTGGACTTTCTTTGCTGACAACCATGTATTCGGCCTTCTTGTAATTGATATTTAGTCCATTCGTCTCGCTTTTCTTAACTACCTTCTGGCATTAGATTCTATTCAGGTTTGTAGTGTTCATGGCATGAATCATACTAGGTTTTGATCTTCTATTTTGAAACTTGTGCACGTATTGATCTATATCATTTAGTGTAATTCATCGGTATTGTATGTACGCTTAATCTTGAGTAGATTGAAACCCATATTCAGTGTGTTTTAATTTTATAACCCATTGGTGTATCAATCTCTGTTGAGACACAGGTTAGCGCTCCAGTATTGGCGCTTGTATGTATCTGTATTACTGCACAGGATGAAGCACCTTGTGTTCAGTGCGCTTCCTGTGAGGAAGTAATGAACAATAAGATGATCATTTTGTTTTGACTGCTTTGTACAGAATGAGAAAACCCGGAAAAGAGTTACTTCTCTTTATTATTACACACAAAAGAGGCGACATATAGAAGTTGCGAGTATTCAACTACTGCTTTTAACAATATCAAATTTTCAGTTTTGCAGACTCAAATATATCAATAATGAAATCATAGTCTATAAAATAAATATGGGAGACCATAAGAATGGGGTTGCTACGTATCCTTGGTGACAAACCTCTGATACAATATATCAGAGATTTTCTAATATGGAAGATGTTTTTAAACACACACACACACACACACACACACACACACACACACACACACACACAAACACACACACACACACACACACTTTTGATTAAGCTATTACATTGTAACATTTCTTCATTTTAAAATCAAAATTTGCTCCAGAAATGAATCAGAAAATTTTGAGATACTGAAATTGAAGCGAGAAGGGATAGAAAAATGTAACTAAAGTCTTAAGACTGCAACATTTTTAACAAAACTTGTGTGTAGATTAATTTTGCAACATAGTCAACAAGCAAGTGGTGAATATATGTTGCTTTAATTTTTTAAAAATGCTTTTACCAGGTGTCCAACATACATACATTTTTATTTTGTCGTTTTGGAAGCTTTATAAAGTGAAGATATTTTTATCTGATTTATATTTTTGCACAAGTTATTCTTTCGTCTCTTTTGTGCTTAATTTTCTTGTTCTGAACTTTCGTTATAAACAAAAGAAAGCAAAGAATTTTAGTGCTTTCATTTGAACCATTTTCTCTCTTTCTATCTCTTGCATATTCTCAATATAAAACACAATTTTAAAAATATTTCCTAAAAGATGAGTTTGTTGTTTACGATTATTTTATTTACTAGACGATCTGAAGATTCGGTACTTTCGTGCAATGCCTGAAAACTATACCAAGGGATGATCCAATATTTTTATAATTACATTGGCCCCATCAGCGATATTTAGCACTCTACATGAAAAAAAATGTTCTCGGGCCAACCCATTTCCTGAAATCAGTCTTTCAATGTATAAATATAACTAGACGAGAATTTATTTCAGAAGAGTTAAAGAAACTTGAAGATCTACAGAGATAAGTCGAATTTACAGCTGAATATTGTAACATCATTCATTGCATAATAATAAACCTTTCCAAAAAATATGACCTACAACCACGTTTGATGGTTCTAGTTGACACTTTTCTAGAGAGGAAATTTGCAGTACTCCTCTTCCAATATAAATATATCCGAAACAGTGACATCTAAAGATTAAAATGAAATTTAAAAAAAAAATCCATCTTGAAGTTAAAAGATAATTGTTGGGGATTACTCCCCTGGTAACAAGCTTTTCACGTACGAAACATTATCAGGCTTTCACTAACCTATCGCAGTTTTTGTGGTAAAGGTTCAGTCAAGCTGCATTTCTTAATTCCATCAGTTCAGACCTTCACATCTAGGACATACTGTGCTACACATCCTCATTCCCTTCGTATTCCACAAGTAAAAAGGTAGTTTCGCTCAAACAGCTTCTTTTCCAGAACTGTTATTTTATGGAACAGACACCCAAGGGTGTTTTCCCAATTACAACGATTTTAATCTCTTAATCTATAGTCAACAGTCATCTATCCTTAATATTCTACTTCTAGCCTCCTTCTCTATAATGAGTGGCTCTTCGGTCTTATATTGGTGAACAATAATATTAAAGTAGATTTTTGTACAATTTTTAGAATAGTTAGGGATGCCTTCAAAGTTTTCAGTCTTGTGAATGTATTTACTCTGACCCCGCCCCCATTAGGGGAAGTTGTGACACAAGGTTGGTTTTTAAGGTGGGCACCCAAGCGCGTACACAGAAGCAAAAGATAAAAACTGCCCGATCCCCGCAACCGTCAGTTGCGCTGGCGTCGGTGGTGATCACCGATCCACTCCTGGTAAGTCTAAGAATTTTTTAGCACTACATCAATAACTGTAAATAGGTAAAATTCTGAAAATTATTATTGTGTAGAAAGACGAATAACTTTGCTACATTAAATTGTCGAACATAGATCTTTTTTTTTTCAGAAAAATAATTTTCCTATGGTGTTCTTTGAAGTTTTTGGGAAATGTTCTAGGACAAATGTCTCCCTGAAAGGAAACTACAGTTCCTCTTTTTAGACCTAAACGTAGCCTACGTCTGCATTTATGGAACCCTTTAAAAAGAACTTGCAAGATTAGAAAATCTAGGAGTTATTTCGCCACACCTCAAACAGTGTACGTAAATAAGGAAAACAATAATATTCGTGTATGTGCAGGGGTTTCTACTGGATTATATGGGTGTCTGCTATCTCGCACATATCCGTTACCACCCCCAGAATAAATATTTCTAAATGAAATACGGAAAGATGTTTTTAAAGATTGACCTATCAGACATAAGAGACTGAAATAGATGAAAAATTTAAAACATTGTTAACAATTAACACGCATAAGTGTCTATACAATTTTAATGGGCTACCGCTGAGGGGTCAAAGTAGCACTTAGCATTTTCCGGCAAGTAATTGATACTGTGCTAGTTGGCCTAGATTTTGTCGTTGAATATTTAGACGACGTACTCATAAAAAGCGAAACTAATCGACAGAATTCAAAACACATACAACAAGAATGAGAAAATTATGGGTTCAAACTCAGTGAGACAAATGTCAATTTTTCAGGAGCAATATAAAATACTCGAGACAAATAACTAATACAAATGGGCGTAGATAAGACCCGTTAAGGACGATTGCTATTGAAAATATACCTGCCCTAACAAACTTTGCTACTTTACAGTAATTTCTAGGGCTCGCATATGGAAAATGTGTTTCTCTTACCAAATCAAAGTTCTCGCGGCAAGAACAAAAACTTGAATAGTAGAGACAGTACGACATAAAAATATGTGCAAAATTTTAAAACAAGACAAGTACTTTATGAAATTCTAAAGAAAAAACATTTAATACATAAATACAAAGAAAAAAGGATACAATACAAAAAGTTGCGCAAAAATTTATTCACGTTGGTGTCCAGAGAACCTTTCGCAATACTTGAAAGTTACTAGAAAATTAATCTTTCTTAATTCTTTTTAGGAAGACACAGAAAGAAATGCTTAATCCTTGTAGTAGATTTTGCCTTGGATCAGTCAGCTCTCTCTTTCCCCGTGTTCTGCTGAACTTTTCCTCCGTCCTTTTAGCGTGAGCGCTAATGCCTCCCCCTCGAGGGTTAATTGCTTTCTCCTCGACAATTCATTGCTTTCTGTTGATTGCTAATAGCATTCCTTTTTAAAGCAGGATCGTATTGAATCCATCCAGGATTTCACAAAGTCTTGAAGCCTCCGTCTCTCATTGGCCAGCAAATAAGAAACCATTTTACTTCATGAATTCAAAAAATGAAAAAAGCAGCAATTTGCAAATTTTGGCGAGTTTCTACCGCTGAGCTGAAAAAGCCATAGAAAATGTAACAACTTTTACACAAATAATTTGGTAGCTGAGCCGAAAATTCCATAAAAATGTAAAAATTTTTACACAAATAATTTTGGCGTTTATTAGCCGCTGATTTTAAAACAGTTTTACAACTGCAACAATTTATTCCTACAAACCCGTCTGGTGCAAAAAATACGTTTTCTCAAAGACACGTGTAAATAAAAAAAAATCAACCTAGACATTAAAGATTAAGTCATAAAATTAATGTTTTGTACTCAGAGAAAAGGTACGGTGTAGAATTAGTCCGACGAATGTCAAACATCTTTTGAATGCGTTAATAATAATTCAGATGGTAACATGTTCTTTAACATGTTAACATCTGAATTATCATTAACGCATTTCAATCCTAATTTATAAATATTTGTACCGTCAGATACTATCGATTATGGCACTGAAGCAGTTATTTATCATAAATTTAAGGTTGCTAAAATAAAAACAGTTGTCCCTGTTTTTATGGCGCTAATAGTGTTGTATATCAATTCGTCGAAGTTTATTATTTCGATAAAACGGGACCCCAAAACTTTCTTTCTTCTCTCCTATAAAATCGCTTGCTTTTTCACGCTGATAAAATGACGATATTCTCCTTTAATAAAATGACGACCGTAATACGTATATATAAACAGAGGCATACAACTTTTTCCTTGTTCTTCAGATGACGTGGCGCAGAGTAGGAGGTGGGTCAGGAGAGTCAGCAAAAACACATCGAGATAGCCAGAGGCTGCGCTCGTACGCGATTTCCCTGTGTCTTTCTCGTTCTGGATTCCTATTTCAACTGCCCACGGACTGCTTACACCAACTAATCTGTCTCTTATATAAGCAATTACGTCATATATTGGCACATTGTTTACAAACATTTCCAAGCCCACATTATCTGATCTTGCCTACGCTGGTTTCAAAACAATCAAATATTTTTCTGACATAGGGAATTTTGCCCGCATTCTTAGCTTTGACAGCAATTAAATATTTTTTTTAAAATCAATGTCTATTTTTCTTATGCTGGCCAATTTGCATATTTTTGTTGTTTCATAAAATGCACTTCTTCGCGACATTATGCACCAACTCAGATATACAACAATAGCAGCTAAAAAAATTATAATCAAATCGAAAAAGAAGCGGTAGCCAATATTTTAGTAGCAGTGAAAGAATTTAACGAAATGTATTCTGCAAAGAGTTCACCGACTATTATTGACTATTTTTGTTTCTAAAAAAGTATTTCAACACAAACTGCCAACATGTTGCAACGTTGAGGAATGATTTTACTAAACGATGATTTGAAGATGGAGTAATTAGCTTCAAAGATATTGGGACATGCAAATGGTTTGTCCAGGTTGAGGATACGATGATTGTTTCTTTAATTTATAAAATTGAAATAAAAAGTGTTTCGTGAAACACAATAAGGGGGCTACTCATGTCTTCGGACCAAATTAAAATACAATCCAAGAAGGATGACAACAATTTAAAAATGATGAATGACGTAAAAGTGAGATGGAAAGAAAGAAAAAATTAACCAGGTGTTTCTGAAAATATTTGTTTTTTCCATATGTGATGAAATACTGATGTATTCATTGCAAAAAGAAATTTTGAAGCAGTTTTATGTTGCATATTCTGGAATATCAAGTATGAAATCCCTTATGAAAAGTTAAGTATATTGGCCTAGAACTGACCTGGATATTCAAAATTTGTCATCCAAAGATTGTGTTCTAGCGGTAAAATTACTACCTGTAAAATTCCTGGCCTAATACTGATAAACTTTGGTTTAGGTTGCAGATTGATTACGCGAGACCTTTGAATGGTGTGCATTACTTGATTGTCGCCAGCATTTATTTAAATGATCTGAAATATTTAAACGTCAAAAACCTATTTCCACCTGTAACTGTAAATTTTCTTCATAAACTGTTTTCGAGATTTGGAGCTCCAGGTACTATAGTGTTTTATATTCGCATGCAGTTTTGCAAATAATATGTAGTTAATCATATAACAACGCTGCCATACCACCCAAGATTAAAGAGTCAGGATGAAAGTTTTGTTGATACGTTCACAAGCGCGTTGGAGTAGTAATTAAACGGGGAGGAAACAGGAGAGATAATACTCCAACATTTTTAATAAAATGTTTAGACTAATTCCTAACTCTAATACTGGCACAAGCGGAACTAATGTTCACCAAGAAAACTAAATAGGTGTTTGACAAATTACTACCTGGAAGAATAATAAAAAGTTCCCATCATACGAAATTAGCTAGAAAATATTTCAAAGCTGAAGAATTTTCAAGTCAGGAAACGAAATTTTGGGAATGTGATGAAATAGTAACTTGCATTGAGGAGATGATGTATATGATACAAGGTTCAAATTAACGACAAAAAAAGCATTTAAATAAATTAAAACTAAGTTATGCCAAGGAAATAAAAACCCAACAGATTTACCTATGGAAGTACCGTACGATATTTTTAACTTGCCAACTACGATTATAGATACTAGATCGCACCTTGTTAGTAAAATAAAAAGAAATCCATGAGAAGTGTTAGGAGAAAAACAAAAAAGAAGAAAGTGCGTATTCAAAAGAGATGTGTATCTTGAAAAGGAAAGTGTTGTGTAGAAAGAATATCGATCTTCATTACATTAAATTGTTTGAACAAGAACTCTTCTATTCACTATGAGATGAACGTTAGCTCATAGGATCAGTGGTCGTAAAGTGGGTCGCAAAATGGGTTGCATTAACTACGGTATTCGCTATTATTGTATTATTAATCTGTGTGATTAATCTATTGTTTCTGTTTTCTTTGGAATATTTTTAACCAGATCTACGAGGTTATACGAGCATTATCACAATTATGTTAACCGAATCTTGTAGAAACTCGGTCTAGCCTACTTTTTAAAATCTGTCCAAATGGTTAAGCATGAACACTCTCATCGAAAGTAAATAAGAGAGAAACTTTGAAAAGCAAAGATGTGGAGAGATCACAAAAGATCGATTCGTCATCGTATCCAAAAGCTTAATCTAAGTTTGAACTCTTAATTACACTATAATTAAGATATTGATAACTATCATAGACATCAGCATTTCCTGTACACAGAAGTATATTTACAGAAAATTAATCTTTATAATCTACGCAATCCATGAGTAAATGTTGGTATTAGACACATTTATTTTGCTGCCCACAGTTTGTAAATCGATAGTTTTAACTACGAGGGATCAAAATACAAATTGCTAATTTGTTAATGTAAAACTTTTTGAACGAACATTTTCGTATATATTTGTTATTTTCTGGTTTGTGTATGTATATCGAAATTCGCTCATCCTTTACGTTTTTTCAATAAATAACTTTTTGTCTAAATAAGAAACAAAACACATCATTTTATTACTGGATTATTGAAATGATTAATGGATGTAACAATGCCTCAATTTACTACCAAATCTTATTTATCTCCATCGCCACTGTATTTTACATGGGAATAAATATCTAACTTTCATGAAATATGGATTATTTGAAATGTTATCACCTTCAGGGTTAATCCATATCAACAGAATCTGCATGTCAAGTTTGGTTGAAATCTGTCCAGTAGTTTCTGAGTCTGAAGCAGATAAAATACATACACTTCATTTTATTCGTATAGAGTTTGATATTTGCTTGTATGAAGAAATCATCACTCGGCACCCCATTAAGGCATAAGGCGTTACTGGGCGCGGAAGAATTATAAACAGAAAGATTTCTAATGAACTGGAAGAAAAAAGAATAGTCAGGAGGACAGTAGATAGAGATTGAATTGCATTTAAATTTTCGCAGATTAAAGTTGGCTAGAAAACATGGAGTCAGAGTGGAGTTTCACAAGTGAAAAGTGCAAGAAAAGAAACTGTTAGCATAGAATTTACGGTTATATCTAGCAAGCTCAACTGTAAATTGATGAGATCTCAACGCCAGTCTAGGCAGTCAGTCAGTCAGTCAGTTAAGTGCCATACGTGATACACGCTTGGGCGATCATGTCTTGAAAGAGACATAATGACTGGGCAGAAGATTATCCCGCAGTAGGTTGCCATTGCTTTCTGCGGTAGACTGGTTGCCAGCCAAGGCTATAGAACCCAATCTGTCCTGTTATTTAACCCATAACTGAAAGGAAGAGACGGATTAATACCTTTCCTAAGAGTATTTGTGCGTAAGTGAATGAAATGAATTCAACTGGAATTCGAACTCGGCTCCCCGATATCCACTGCACCACAACACACATCCAGTCTAGTACTGTGCTTAAATTCATGAACTCTAAGTACCATAGTGAAGAGCTCATTTGAATGAGCTTTTCTATAAATAGAACTGTTTTATAAATATATTCATTTACCATAAAAGTGTTTATAGAA